>WBMV01001737.1:591031-603254 GCA_013396655.1 Campylorhamphus procurvoides | reverse complement strand
AGAGGCTGAGCAACGGAGGTAACGGGAAACCAGGTTTCACACCCCCCGCGGGAAAAGGGTTGGCGGCGACTGCCGGGGTGGGAGAGGACCCTGTGGGATCGCAGCGGACGGGATCTGCCTCTGCCGGCACGACTTCGGGTTTTATTGTCATTTGCGGTCATTTCTGCCGGTGTGTGCGGGCACACCTGTATCCATCCGTACGCGCACACATGCAGAAGTGTATACATACATATGTACATGTGTATGCGCATCCATACACACATATAAATATGTATATATGCTTCCATTTAATACACGCATAAATGTGCTTCCACCTATGCCACCTCCGAACTTCCAGCTCCCTTTCCTCCTCGGAGCACGGTGGCCGCGGTCGCCACGATCCCACGGCAGGCTGCGCCTCGGCGGGCGGGCGAGAGACATTGTTTCTTCACGGTATGCCCGATGCTACCGGGGGACGGTCGCAACCCCACGCGAAAGGTCCCCGTGGAAAGGGGGGACGATGCTCTTTTGCAACGGAGGGGACGACGGAGACGGGAAGCTGCGGCCAGTCCCGCACCTGTTACCACGGGTGGGGGCAGCGCAGCCGCGTCGCGGGGACCCGGCGACAATTCTGTGGCGGAAGGCGGACCGGGGGAAGCAGATGCTCGGTGCCCGCTGGGGCAGCACAAGACCCGCCAAGGAGGCGGCAGGGGGGAGCGGCAGAGAGCGGCGGGGACAGGCGTCACGGGCGGCCATCCGTGCGGGTCCCCTGTGCGTGTATTTGCCTTTCCCTCGCCCTGCTCGGTAAAAGTGTTTGAGGATTTTTTCCAAACCAAACCAACCCAACCCAATCTACGCTTGGTCCGCTCGCGTCGTGCTGCCCGGGCTGCCTCCCTCACTCATAATCTGCTTATATTCCCCGCTAATATTGGCGAGTTACATAATGGCATTTGAACATATGTGAATTTACTTAAAAGACATGACCGCGAAGACAATTAAAAGTTTGCCCTGGCACGGTAGGGAATCCAGGGCTTCACTCGGGAGGGAAGGGGGGGAGCGGAGCGGGGAGCGGTGCCGGCGGCTTCTCCCCGCGGGGTCATGGGCGCTGCTCTGGGTGCTGACACGGCTCTTTTCTGTCTCCTTCGTGATGCAGTGGCTCACCATGACCAAGTCGTACAGCGAGAGTGGGCTGATGGGCGAGCCCCAGCCGCAGGGCCCGCCGAGCTGGACGGACGAGTGCCTCAGCTCCCAGGACGAGGAGCACGAGGTGGACAAGAAGGAGGAGGACCTGGAGGGTCTGCACGCTGAGGTTGAGGAGGACTCGCTGCGGAACGGTGAGGAGGAGGACGAGGAGGACGACTTGGACGAAGAGGAGGAGGAAGAAGAGGAGGAGGAAGACGACGACCAGAAGCCCAAGAGGCGGGGCCCCAAGAAAAAGAAGATGACCAAGGCGCGCATGGAGCGGTTCAAGCTGCGGCGCATGAAGGCCAATGCCCGGGAGCGCAACCGCATGCACGGGCTGAACGCGGCCCTGGACAACCTGCGCAAGGTGGTCCCTTGCTACTCCAAAACGCAAAAACTCTCCAAAATCGAGACCCTCCGCTTGGCCAAGAACTACATCTGGGCTCTCTCCGAGATCCTGCGCTCGGGCAAGAGCCCGGACCTGGTGTCCTTCGTTCAGACCCTCTGCAAGGGCCTGTCGCAGCCCACCACCAACCTGGTGGCCGGCTGCCTGCAGCTCAATCCGCGGACTTTCCTCCCCGAGCAGAGCCAGGAGGTCCCGCCGCACGTGGCGGCGGCGGCGGCGGGCGCCCCCTTCCCGGCGCATCCCTACCCGTACCAGTCCCCGGGCCTGCCCAGCCCGCCCTACGGCACCATGGACAGCTCCCACCTCTTCCACCTCAAGCCGCCGCACGCCTACGGCGCCGCGCTGGAGCCCTTCTTCGAGAGCGGGCTGGCGGAGGGCGCCAGCCCCGCCTTCGACGGGCCGCTCAGCCCGCCCCTCAGCGTGAACGGCAACTTCTCCTTCAAGCACGAGCCGGCCGCCGACTTCGACAAGAGCTACGCCTTCTCCATGCACTACCCCTCCGCCGCCGCCGCGCTGTCCGCGCCCGCCCACGCCGCCATCTTCCCGCCCGCCGCGTCCCGCTGCGAGCTCCCGGTGGACGGGCTGGCGCCCTTCGAGGCACACCCGCACCACGAGCGCGTCCTCAGCGCGCAGCTCAACGCCATCTTCCACGACTGAGCGCACCGCCTTGTTTACAGCGGGCGGCACGGCGGGACCCCCCGCCCCCGCCCCGCTCACCCCGCTGTCTTTGCTCCCGCTCCGCCGAGCGACGCTGTAAAATTGGGGTAGGGGCACTGGGATCGCGTCAATTACCTGATCGGGATAACAAAATCACAAGCAATAATTAGGATCTATGCAATTTTTAAACTAGCGATGGGCCAATTACAAAATATATATGAAATCTATATTTTTCAACCAACGTTTTACTACTTGTTACCTTTCCCATGCTGAATTATTTTGTTGTGATTTTGTACAGAATTTTTAATGACTTTTTATAACGTGAATTTCCTATTTTAAACCATGCAGCTTCATCAATTTTTATACATATTGGAAAGGTAGAATTATATCTAATTTATACAAAATGATTTAACTAATTTAAACCAGCAGAAAAGTGCTTAGAAAAGTTATGTTGCCTTAGCACTTCTTTCCTTTTCAAATAGATAAAGAAGAAAAAAAAATGCACAATCCGGGCAATTTCTTTCCCATGCAAGTCTCTTCTTTTTTCTTTCCTTATTTCTTTTTCCTTTTCCCCGTACAAGAAGAACCAGATCCCCTAGGTCTTGAAAAGATATAAGAACGATAGACTTATTTTCTATCAGAACATATCAGTTCAACACATTAGTTGCACAAACTTGTATATAAAGATTATAAGCAAATGCCAACACCCTTTTTAAATCGAAAGCTGCTTGACTATCACATACAATTTGCACTGTTTCTTTTTAGTCTTTGAACCCCTTGGCATTCCGTGGTTTTGGTTTTTTTCAGTTTTTTGGTTGTGTTTTTTTTTAAGATAACTTGAAGATGTTAATGTTTCCAGGCGATATAAATGCATGATTTTATACATGTTCACACAATCCGTGGTTGTCATATGCTCATCTTATAAATCGGAACGGAAATCTAATCAGGTTGTTAAAGTCGGGCTATATACCTATTGTAGTCGATTAGTACGGTAGCTTGAAACAAATTCAAACCATTTAATCCGTAATTAGAACAATAGCTATTGCATGTACAATGCAGTCCAGAATAAGTGCTGTTTGAAATGTAACGCTGGTTCAACTGGAATCAATCTGTACTGTAATTTTGTTTGTAATCCTGTATATTATGGTGTAATGCACACTGGGATTTTAGGAAAATATCCATCCTTTGGCAACAACATAGTATTGAACATTTGGTCGAATGTTGCATTTCTCCTTAAATGTGATTTATTTTTTTCTTAGTGTAAGTAATTCCTATGGGATTATTGTTTTATTCAGATAGCTCATGAAAGGTGCGACACTTATTATTTGTAGAATAAAATTGGACTAAAAAAAAAAAAGGACACGAATTCTTTCCTTACCTTGAGGAGTACCAGGGGAAGGGGGCGGGGGTGTTGGTTTGTGTACAGCGAACCCTTCTATTTGCAATGCTGATTAGTCGAATTAGGGGAACGGGGGCAGAAACACAGCTCGCCTGGGAGCCGCGGCCGCCGGCGCCGGACGCTCTGTGCGGCCCACGGGCAGCTCAGCCCAGCCCTGCCGCCCGCGGGACGCCCCTCCGGGCCGCGGGGCCACCCCCAGCCCGCCCCGACCCGCGGGGGTCCCCACCCCGACCGGGAGCCGCACACCGGGAACCCGCGCCCCGGCCCCGGCTCGGCGGCGGCAGGTGCGCCTTCCCCTGCAAGGCAGACCTGGACCCAGCGCCATCGATTCACCGTCCCCTGCTCTTCCCAGAAGGGGAACGTGTTTCTTTAATCTTCACTGATTATTCCGAGGCTTAAGAAACCCGGAGACACAACCTGCGGGAGAGCAATTCCCCTAACGACAAGGAACAATTATCAACAGGTCTTTGCCTCCGACCATCAGAAACAGATTTCAGAAGTTACATGAAATACTTTATATGAAGCCTGCCACAAAACGGGGGTATTTCATAAATATTTCACTTAAAATCCAGCAGAAAGTGCATAGACTTTCCTATGGACGAGGGCATTTTTTTTTTCCGGGAGAAATCAGGCTATTGAGCTGTATTTTGAAGGTGTTAATAGCTATGGAAATCCAAGGGGTTAGCATGGCAAATCTGTCCCAGTAGTGCTAAAGCCACTCTGCCAGGCTTCCCTGCTAAAAGCACTCTAAAAATTAATTGTGACACCGAATGATGCATTTTGCAGGATCGCCCTGCGTTTTGCCCGAGCCCGCAGCTCTAAAACTGTTGCTGAATCTGGAAAGAAAGCAAAAGGCAACTTTTCAAGCACCCTATTAACCTTTCTCAGTCAGTGGCAACACAGCTAAATGTACCCTAGATAACCCGAGGCGAGGGTAAATGAACGACAGTTTTTCAGATAAAATTGAAAAAGTTGACCCAGGCCTGGTCACCTTTTGGTTATGCGCTTTCTTCTTACACATAAGGATTCTTCCAGTCAGTCAAGGGGCAACTCGCATGCCACCATCTTTTATTCAAAGGCAGGCACAGATGTTCCTTCTGCAGGGGAGGTTTTAATTTATGAAAATGATATTGTTTATGCATGAATGCACTCTGCATAACACACAGTACTTCCATCTGATGAGAGAAATACCACAGAACCAGTGCCAATGTCAGGAACATATTCTGCAAATTTAGTCGCTTAAATGTTTAATGAATATTTGGAAGGCATTTCCAAACCACAAGAAACCTTTTCAATTACTTTTTCTTTTTCCACTGTTAATAACAAAATTTAACTCTTCTAGCCAATGCAACTTGCTTAAAAGATCTACCTATGCTATCTGAATATTTGCTACTGTGATACTTCAGAGAAAGTATTTTAATGTTATGAGCAACATAATCAGGAAAATTAATTAGGCATTTTGGTAACTAGAAGTTCCATTTTAGAAATCACTTGTGAATGTTATTATTTCAATTAGTTTTGGCGTTTTTTTTTTTCCTCCCACCACCCTTATAAAATATTAGAAATCTTCCCTCCTCCCCCACTTTGCTGATGCTTCTGATGTCTCCATGATATTTCTTTCATACAATTGACATCAAGCCAAATCTTGAAATTTCTGCTCATGACTCCCACGGCAAGGTCTATCAAGGTCTCTTTTAATGGAAAGAATTACTCACACTGTTCCTCTCCTATAAACATATTGCTAATTAACTAAGACTATAGTGGGTTTATCCAACTTCTGCATGCAGAGAAGACTCTGGGGTTGAGTTGTACCCACACACACACACACATAAGAGGTCATCCAGCACAGGCCTAGAACTCTATTTTTGTGGCTTGTTGCGACCAATGGCCTTTTCCTTCTAACAGTCACGGCTTGCAGAGTTTCCCTTCTTGGTATTCTGAAGCAACAGAAGAGGGTGTGTGGACCAGTTGTTGCCTGTGATGCAGCTGAGGCCCTAAATATGGGGAAATTCCAGGTTACATCCACGAGACACCTGAGATACAGAAGCCTCAGATTTTACTTATCCCATATAAAAAATGTGCCTGAACATCATCAGATTTTGGCCCACTGCCTTCCAGAGGATTCTCCAAGTGAAGGCAAATATATTCAAGGAGAACCAAGATTCCTGAATTCCCTAGAAGAAAACAAAGAGCTGCTTTATCCAGAAGATACTGTTCCAGAATTTTATTAATATCAAAAAGCAGCATGTAATTCCAGAGGTAACAGGGATTAATAGAAATAATTCTAAACTAAGTTTTGAAAGCAGATAAAACAAACCTTTTCTATCTTTTGTAACAGTAAAAATTCTTGCAATTATTTCAATATTGCAACTGATCAAAACAAGATCCACCATGATCTCAACAATTGCTTGACATATTAAAAATAGGAGTCTCTTTTTTTAAAAAAAATACAATACTTCCACTCAAAGAACAACCTTGTCAAATAGCTTTAAAAATTAGAGTTAAGTTTGATTCTTTTTATATATATATATATTTAAAGTGTCCAAAGAGAAAAACAACCAAACAAAACCCACTCATTCCCACTGAGGAAGAACTCATAGAAGGAGTTCTGCCTGGTGCTGTATCAGGGAAAATATGCAGAAATTTGTCTTTGTTTTTATTTACTAGGATGTATGGTAATTATTTCAGAAATTATAAATGGACTACACTCTTTCCTTAGCTGAAAATCCCCTAATCTAAAAATCTTGAAAAACATAGTAGAGAAATAAATGTTGAAACAGCAAGCTGAAGATGTACAAAGAGACTGTTATTTAAATATGTACATAAGTGTTTTTTTAATAATTCATTTATGTATTTAACAAACTGTCAGAAGCTATGCAATAGAAAATTAAAACTGACAATGCTCTTAAAGCATTCTCTGCAGTATTTAGGTTGCCTACAGGGTATGTAAAACATAAAATATCAGCCCTAGTTTTCAGTTTCCTAGCTTGTAGAGGTTTGCAGCATAGAGTTAACTGAATTTTGTATGAAATAGAAGCAGCTAAGATTTACACATTTACACCCATTTTGGTGACAGAGCAATAGAAAATAGATCCGGGGGGGAAAAATTATTATTTTAAATGGATAGCATATCAACCCTAATGCAAAGAAAAGACAATATCCTCTGATCAACACATTCTTATTGTATGTTCTTCTCATTACTATATATTCCTCTGATTAAGATCAATTTCACTTCATGGGGGTCTCAGGAATGGCTTCAACTTCAGACTGCATTCCCGCAGTTTCTTATGCCTGCATAAGAATTCCACTTGTTCTTGTCATTCTTTTTGCAAAGGTTCATCCATTTCCTTACCACCTTTTCTTTCTCTTGTTTTTAATGCTTTCCTTCTTTTGAGAACAGAAGAGATGTGTAATAAGAGTAATACTCTCTTTTACAGACCATTGATGCTATTTGCTTTCAGGATAATTTATGACTGCTTTCTGTCCAAAAACTTTGATGTTCTGCTTAATGTCTCTTTTTCAGTCACAGTAAACCAACACAACAGAGCTGAATTAATAATGAGGTTTATAAAAGAGTCTTTTCCAAAGTAGAAATGTAAGAGAGGAGCATACTTAGAAGAGCTAATATCTGTGAACAAACAGCTGAAATAGAACTGACTATATACTAAACCTTCATTGTATAAACATACACTGTAGCCAGAAAAACATACAAGCCAAGGGTATGCTGCCAGCTTCAAAATTCAGGCTTCTCCAGAAGCAAATCTCCATTAGCTACTGAAAACAAACCAGCTACCAGAAATGTTCAGCTGAAACCTCCAGAATGGACATAAGGTACTTTACCCACAGCATCTCCTCATTTCTTGTCTAACTTCCTGTTCCTTAGCTGCAACATCACATTGTCCATGAATAAAAAAACTGGCCTTTCCATTTCTTGCCTATTTACCTCATTGCATTTTTATATATATTTTTCTTGAGGTGGGAGGAGCTATATTTCCAATAGAATGCATTACCTGCTTGCTCTCCTTCAGTAAACACTAGCTGTACTTCCCTCACATGCTATTTCTGCCACAAGCCATCCTATCTCTCTCTTCACTTTGCAAGGTTCTTCTAGAAGGCTCTTACTACTTCTTAGTATCTAGATAGCAAGAGATGATTTCCAGAGAAAAACACTGTTACTTAAGGAGAGATTAGCTCCACTTATTCTTTCCTACTACTTATCTGGGAACAGCAGATGCTTCCCTCTTCTGGATCATCTGCCTGTGCTCAAGGCCAGCACCTTGACCTGAAGCAAAATATCCTCTGGAACCAGGCTGCTGACAACAAACGCTACAAAACCACAAGGTAGATCTCCCCCACCACATGCAAGAACTGTGTTTTATAAGAGGCCCTGGTACTTAGCATCTGCTTTCATTGTATTGCAGCCATATCCAGGCTCACAAACTTGATATCTTTACTTGACTTTCGACCTGTCTTGATAATACAGGCTTGCCTGGTGACTGCTGGGCCAGCACTGACAGTGGCTACTGTTACCAGGTCTAACTTAATGACTTGTTTTCAGCTTGATGTTGGGCCTGCCCTGTTACAAGCATTTTGTCTAGCTAACTTGGCTCCACACTGAACTTGCCTACATACAGTTCTGTTTACCTTGGCCAGGTATATGGCGGTCTTACCTGGCCTGTAATCATTCTCAACCCTACTTCCTTTATAAAGCAACCCGTTCCTACTATGCCTTAGAATTCCTTCTCTTGAGCTTCCAGATGCTATGACCCTGACAGCACTACTGAGCCTTAAAAACCCCAAGCAACTCCACCTGCAACCTGTTTACTCACCCCCACTCCTTTAAAAACTCTGAGCAACTCCACCTGCAACCCCTTCCTTTACCCCACCCAAGGGTCTGAACTCTATTTAAGCTTACTTTGAGGCTGCCAAATTTATAAATGCAGTGGGATGCTGGTTTTTGTTCAGCTATGGCTGTGATCTGGCTATGACTCCTGTTGATTTAAGCCTGCCTCATCGTTGTGAACTTGGCTGATGATCTAGATTCTTGATGGATTCTAGGGACTCTTCCTGGACTTTCTTGCTCGAGTAGTGCCAGGTGGGTTTGGGCCAGAAAGGTCTTTGCCTTGCAAATGCTGGGATCTTCCTTGGCTCCCTGGTTCTTAGGGAGAAGCTGGCCTTTACTGTGCTTCACAGTGGCTTTGCTTCCCTTCCTGGTGTGCCCCCTGCCACCTACCCCTGCCTTTTTTTTTTTTTTTTAAATTTTTTTTGGTTATGACTTGGCTTGAGATATTTGTCTAAAACAAGCTAACCAAACAAAAATATTGAGACAATTTCTAAGGTTGATCCACAATCTCTCTGAAAACTATCTGAAGAGCTGCAAAACATAATTTGAAGGTTTATTATAAAAAAATACCATTCAACTTGCTCTTTGTTAAGAGTAGGCCTTCTCTATTTTCTTGTGTCTATTGGTATTGAATCATGGTATGGCTTAGGTTGGAAGTGACTTTAAAGACCACCTCGTTACAACACTGTGCTGTGGATAAGGACATATTTCACTAGACCAGGTTCCTCAGAGCTCCATCCAATCTGGCCTTAAACTTTTCCAGGGATGGGGCATTCACATCTTGACTGGGCAGCCTGTTCCAGTGCCTCACCACCCTTACCAGTAAAGGACTTTTCCCCAATATCTAATCCGAAACTACACGTTTTCAGTTTGAACCCACTCCCCCTTGTCCTGTTACTACATACTCTTGTAATAAGTCTCTCTCCTCCTTTCTTGTACCTTTCTTTTCAGGTGCCAGAAGTGAAATACATATGAGAGAACAGGAAAGTAAAACATGCTATAGCTACTTTGGCTGACTTGCAATATCTTTGGAACCATCTCACTTTTTCATGCAGCATATTGGACTTGTAGAAGTCACTTGATCATTCTGCTATCACAGGTACCAATATACTCCACTTCCAAATCTGTCTATGATCAAAGATGTAGAAGTAATCAGGGCTGTTCTCTGTCAGTTCAGTGCTCTGTACTGCTTGAGTGTCTACAATACAATTCCTACTGTTTGTCTTGAAGACTTTTTTTTCTCTAGTATGAAAATGTCAGACAGGATACATGAGATCATCAGTACACACTTAAAGGAAAGCACAAGGAAGTTCCATGTGTGAGAGTTCTAGACATAGCCTAGAAAAATGGATAAAATTATGTTGCTGGACTATTCCATGTTTTTTCCAAATTCAGTGTGCAAATCCAAAAGTTGTGATAATGAAAAACAATCTGTTAGAGTAGGCTTGCTTAAAATCCCCCCTCCTCTTCCCCCCGCCCCCGGAAAAAAGTGTCTGTCTCAGATTTGCAAAGAATTGTGCGGATTGAGGATTTACAAACAGTAGTAAACCAGAGTGAACGGACTTGTAAGTTCTTGCTACGGCTTTTGATACTATATACGGTTCTCTTACTCTTTGATATTTGTATCTAATACATTTTGGTATCTTAGCTGTTACTTTCAAGTAATGTCAATAAGAGGGCGTTAGAAGTTTTAATTACATCAGTTGAAGGATATTACAAGTCTCTTAGGAACTGTAACAGTCTTCCACTGATGGTACTGAAAATAGTATTATTTTATGGTTCTGAGCCACTTATCAGCTTATCCTTTGCTGTACCGTATGAGAAATTATCTGGTGATAGTATATAATATACATAGGTGGTATAGGCTAATAAGGAGTCCCAGAAAAAAACCTAGAGCAAATAACTGCAGGGAATTATAAAGGGCATATAGCCTCAAAAATCATTCGACTATATCTAGTTTCATGTTGTGCTTTATCTTCTAGTTAATGATTTAGCTTTCCTTTTGAATGACATCAATGTAAACACATTAAAGATCACTGATACCAAATAACAGACACGAGTTTAATTGGCTCATCTACTGTTGTACCAGAATGAGAAATTATTAAGCCAAGCTTGTTTGTTTGGCTCAGTTTTCCTACCTTGTCACTCAGTTATCTGTAGGCATAAAAAAAAAATCCCACAGTTTACACATAATTTCACTTATTTATCCTTTATTCTATCTGATTATTTAGCAGTAGAGATAGATATATCCCAACAAAGAAGATCTAAGGGACAAGAAATATTGAGGCAATTGAAGTCAGAATAGAACTATTGATGCTAACAGCTTTAAGCAAGCAGAAACTTTGTGGTTATGTTATGATTCAGAAAGGCAAATCAATGGGGCTACATTTCCATGAAAGCTATATTAGTGGCTCGATGCAAATTGAAAACCACTTAGAGGCTGCATATTTACCAAATAGTTGGAACATATTTATTTTTGTCTATTACTTTGCCATGTTTCAAGCAACTTTACTATGTGACTTTTGAAATGTGTCTTAAGCCCGTCTTCTTAGCTACTTAATTAGTAGCATGGTACTCTTTTTTAATGGAATTAAGAAGGAAAACAGCTTAGTAGTTTTGAGATTACGTATCATCCCATGAACTCTTGGCTGGTTTGATTGCAATAAGATTTCCTTACTTGTAACACCATTTCTCTTCCGGAGTGAACTACATCACATGAAGAGCCTTGGATATTCTGGCATGTGGTTTGAACTGCAACCTGTATCGGCAAAAGGCAGTATTTTCAATTTATTGCCTTATTTCTGAAAGGTGCATTTACATTTGCCTTGTTACAAACACTGAAGATAAAAATTACTGAACCATTCATTTAAAAATATCCTTTTTATGTACTAATAAGCCACCATGACATAAAAAAAACTAGTATATATGTAGGGTTTAGAGCTTACGGGATCAGGAGCACCTTATAAATAGAGAGTTGATGTGATTTGCATCAGTGACTCTTACAGGATCTCTGAGTAAAGCTGTCACCCCTTCAAACAGTGAACTCTATCACTTACAGAGTGGGAATAAAATAGTCTCCCTCTGCATTTAAGCTTTGAGGGTGAGGGATGCTTATGCAGCCCTTCTGGCTATGCTTTCTGCATTGGCCCACTTGATACAGGAGCTGTGGTCGTACGAGCTGGTATCAGACGCCGAGTCACTGTGTTCCTCAGCCTTACGAATGAAGGGTGTAATCGTAATACCTCCACCCAGGTTTACGGCAACACTTTGCTTTGCAGCACGAACGCCAAAATAGTATTCACACTAAGGCTGTGTCAAAGTCGCAGCCTGTGACAGACTCAGCCTTTTTAGTATGAAGGGGCTATTAGAACTTCACGCCGTAGTTTCCCGACCCTAAATAACGGTGATGTTGGTAAGGCAACAGAAGAGTGGAAGGCGCGGGACTCTGACAAGGGAAGTTCATTTCCGCAGACGGAGCCCTCCTTGAGGAACTAAGTGAGGAGCGTGGGGCGCTGCGATGCCACAGCGCCTTCTGGCCGCTCCCGCTGCGCCCCGCGGGCACCACCGGGCTGCGGGCGGTGTGCGAGGAGCAGCGATGGCCCCGCAGGGCGGGTGCCAGCAGGGACGGGACGGGAGCCCTCCTGCCGGCCCCGGGCGGTGTGCGGGGAGCAGCGATATCACCGGGACGGGACGGGAGCCCTCCTGCCGGCCCCGGGCGGTGTGCGGGGAGCAGCGATATCACCGGGACGGGACGGGA
>WBMV01001737.1:275566-591009 GCA_013396655.1 Campylorhamphus procurvoides | reverse complement strand
GGGCCCGGTGCCGGAGCGGCGTGCTCGGGCCGCGCCCCAGGAGCGGCGGCGGAGGGTGGCCCCGCTGGCGGCGGCCCCGCCGGCCCGGGCGGCAGAGGAGCCGCTCCTCAGGGGCATCTTCGAGATCGGCAAGAGGAGCTGCGACGTGGTGCTGAGCGGCCGGCGGCTCCGCTGGAGCCCCATCCTGCCCGAGAGCCCCACAGGTGGGATGGGGTGCCCGGGCCGGCCCAGGGGACGTGGGACAGGCGGCCGGGGCAGAGAGTCACCTTAAAACGGGCTTACGGCACAGTGCTTACAGGCAGCGGTGTCAGGCACGCCTCCTCCCTTCGGGGTTACTCTGGTGATTAAAAAAAAAATAAAAAAAATTGCTCGTAATGCTATGAGCCTCTTGCACCTGAACCAACTCTTTCTGGCAAGAGCCTTTCCTTCTTGGTAGGTCATACGTAAAGAAGAGAATGTAGAGAGGATGTTTTTATGGCCTCAGCCCCAGGCAGAGCAGTAAGAGGATTTGATTTTGTTTCTGCTGCATCAACTTTTCCCTGCTTACTCTCTCTCTCTCTGGCAGGTACATAAATTAGAGCTCATAGAAGAGGGTATGGTTTTGTGTGATGCACCTGCATCTTGTGATGAGGCTTCTGTGACAGGTCAGCGTTGCGCTGTGCTGTTTACACACACTTGAGAAAGTGCAGTTAAAGGATTTGATCAAATGAAACAAATTATACGCAAAAGTTTTAGAAGGAAAGGAATGCTACTTGAACTTATCCATACAGTGATTTTTCTCTTAGAAACTGTGAAAACATAAACTTTTAAAACTTCATACACATTCTCGTAAAGGTGCTTATTTATTTCAGTGACCTCCAGGGCTTGTGTGAAGGAGAAATTAAAGGTGTATTCAGGAATGCAGTTTCCAGGCAGCATATTTGCCTTCTGATATGGCACGATTAGCTTGCTTAGGCTAAAATACCAGCTTTATCTTAGGAGGATTTTGGACAGAACTTAAGATGTCATGTAGGTAAGATCTAATAGCCATAAAGTCAGCATAAAGAAAGTTTTGCTCACATACCAGTTTTTCTCTGTTATGATAATATTTTTCTCTTCAAGATAGTCTGTATGCTACAGAGGATTGAGAGGGATGTGGAAGCATTTTCAGTGTGCTGCTCCTCTAAAGAAATACGGAGATGCTCACGGCTCAAGTCATTATGCTTCATTTCATGTAACCATGTTGGGATACCAGAGCTACTGAAACTGAACAAATGTGGTGCCCTGCACAGCTCTTGACTCCTATCCTCTGAAAAGTGTTACCATGTTAGTGTAGTGCTGTGCTCAGACTTAAATACTGACTTTACAGCAGGACCACTGAGTTCTGATGACCTCTGCACCGGTGCGTGTGTACTGTCCTTCCTCGTGTGGAGCTAGTCTGGGTGCCTTAGTAATGCTCTAGGCTCTCTTCCTTCCCTTTTGGGATGAACTACAGCTCTCTGTGTATATGATCTGTAGTATGATTTATTAATTATTTTGTTGTTTGTGTAGATCTCTAACATGATTGCCAATTTATGTTCTGGCTCCTTGTAGGTAGATTGAATTGTCATATATCAGGAACAATCCATGATTGTCTTTAAATTGTCACAAGTGAAGGATTTTAAGGTACAGACAGGAAGAAAAGATTTTGGCATATATTGCTTCATGCTTCCAGAGATGGGGAGTATATTCTGCAGTTTGTTTTTCTGTGTGTGTGTGTGTTTGTGATTTGTTTTGGTTGGTTGGTTTGGGCTTTTTCCTGGGAAAAATTTGGCCCCCTAATTTACTAATTTGCATAACATCTTTTCATCCTTAGATTACGCATGCAGGCATTGGAAACTTTTCTTAGTTCCTTCAAGGTAATGAAGTACACAGTGCTTAAAGTCAGACATAGCAGATGGCAGAACTTCAGGAGTCTTACAGGAAGCAGCATTGACAAGTTGCTGTCAAGTGTATCAGGATTTGGGCTTTTACTGCACATATATTAAATATATACTGATACGTCTTTCTCTGACAATTTGGTTTTGCACTATGCAGCATTGAGCTGCTGAATATTTTTGTTTTTGAAAGGCTCTTAGTGTCCTACTTCTTTACTAGCTTCAGTGGAAAAGGCAGCGGTGTATTCTTTTTCCTGAAGGCTGTGGTAGGTGATGAGTTCTTACTGTAGGATTTTCAAATTCTTAAATGTCAAGTACTGATATTGAACATAAAGGCTTTTCCAGTCTCTCTGTTATTATAGATGCCACAATTATATCATCTGCTGCTGTTCTAGGATCTCTTGGAGAATGAAATAATTTTAAAAGGAAAATTATTAGGCTGTTTCTGAGACCCTTCTATCCTTCTGTCCACTTTGCAATGGAAGCACAATGGTCTACCTGAGCAGCTTTCAAAAGAATACTTCTGACTCCTTCCTTCGGGCCATAATGGCTCTATGTGTGCTTGCCTGTGACTGTAGATGGGCTGAGTAGGAACTGGAAATTTCACTCTGTGGGGCTTGTTCCTCTCAGAGGGATGAATTCAACAGAAATCTTGTCAGCTTTTCCTTTCATCTTGGATATGGTAGGTCAGGGTGTTATCTCTGCAGTTGCAGCAGTCAGATATGGATTTTGGAGTTTGAATGTTTTTTCTCTTCCCTCATTTTTGGATCCCAGTAGAAATTAGCCTGAGTATTGTAAGTGTGGGATCTGTACTGCTGCTGGGAGGAGCCATGTGTGTTATGGTCTCATTCTTAAGTACAGCATTCAGAGGCAGTTAACAGCTGTGTGGACAATTCTTTCCACTGGGATTTGGCTTATGCATGCTTTCTCCAAACCAGGAGCTTCATAATGTAGTTTGCCTTAGGCTCTAAGAGGTCAAGTCAGGTCTTTGTGCTTTATCAGCAATGCTAAATGCCTCCTCCTTGGACTTGTATGTAGTAATTCTCCCTATTTTAGGAAAAGACCTTTCTGCTATGGCAATTGCTTCAGTCTGTCAAAATCAGGGAACCAGGCAGTCCCTTTCTTCCCTTTTTCCTAACCTCCCATCCCCAGTAATTCCCCAGATATATTCCCCATCTTGCTGGAGTTGTTTGTCATCCACAGTTGTTTAGTTTCAATTGTGTTCTTACATGTTTGTATGTTTGTGCAGCCTCGGATCCTTCAGCTTCTAAATAGGACTCAAATCTCCAGCTCAAAGTTCCCAAGTACGTAACATCTGCTGTGCCTGGACCTTGTCATGTCCCACTGACATATGCAAAGTTCTGCCCAACTGCACTGTTCCTGTGGGGCTTTATGCACTGTGATTATCAGGAGGACTTCCTTCTTTACCCTCTTTGATTTCTGCAGCATCTGCCTCCTACAGGTTTTTGGCTACCTATGCTTGCTGATGATTTCTGATGACTCTACAACGAAATCTTCTCCTCTCTCAAACAAGCGTTGCACTCATTATAAATTTGGTGTGTTCTTTACGATAACAGGTTTGGGCAGAAGCAAGGCCTGGGCAGGCAACTGGATGTGGAGCCTGAGGGGGCAGTAAATGTTGTCAAGTGGGAATTTGGTCAGTTTGAGGCATGGCTCAACTACCCCCTCTGAAATGCTGCAACTGCAGCTTCGGTGTGCAGCTCAGCTGAGCCTCTTCTCATCAGAGCCAGACACCCTCTGACTCAGCTGGCTGCCTGCTTTTAACAGTGAAATGGGTGCTGCAAGGAAAGAGAAGTAGAGCTCACAGTCAGTAGTTACTAGTTTTTTCTCTAGCTTCTCTCTGTGTGCTGTTCCTATGCCATAAATATCATCACGGGAATTAAGAAAAAGGCAAGAGTTCTCGTTCTTTTAATAATCCAGCCCTGAACTGTAGAGCTTCTGGTTTTGAATGCTGCTTCAACTATAACAGAGAAAGCTATGCTAAGTACAAACTTGAATATTATACATTATTTTTAGAAGTTCATGGAAGATCAGAAGAATGACTGAATGATGGGAAAAAATTATTTACATTTAAGAACAGAGTGGATTTTGTGTGTCTGACTAAAGTTTAAAAACTAATGGAATGTTAGGGGGATTCACAGCAGTGGATGTGGGAATCATTTGTATTTTAGAACTGTTCCAGTGCAAATAGTGTCAAATCCTCTTATCTATATGGCTTGTTTTTTGCTGTTGATTGAGAAGTTTAATCCTGATATTTTTTTAAAGCCTTCAGCATGTTTTCAAAGATTGCCATGGAGTTTCCTGATGAACAATAATTACAGTTTTTCAGCAGATTTCTGTCAGATAGGAAGTGTAACAAGACTGGTACTTGCTCAGTAATTTAGCAGTATGTGAAGTCTGGAGGCTTTTGATCACTATGAAAAACTTTATAAGTGTATTTTGTTGTGTGTGTATGAAGTTATTGTCTCAGACTGACAGCTTGCAGGCTGGACTGACTATTTGGATAATAATAGTAATAATTTGGATAAAACTTGCTTTTTAAATATAAGTTCCAATTTAATTGACCAATAAGATCTCTGCAGCATTCTGGAGGTTAATTTAATATTGAATATATATTTCATAGTGAATTAAAAAAGATCACAAATTTATAGTTTTGTAATGAAGTAAAACAAATCCATGTGGTGTTTAAGTATAGTATTCTTATCCACAGTAAACTATAGATCTTGTTGATATTTGTCTAAGATACAGATTTATAAATATTCTATATAAATGCAGCAATAAGGAAAAAAAAAGTCATTGATGTATTTCAAAAGCAAAAGAGTCAGCAATAAAGGACTTAAAATTAATTCCGAGTGCACAGTGGCCTGTTGCCAAGGCTATTTAGGAACAGATGTGGCTGAAATAGATACCAATAGTCTGTTTGGGATCTCTAAAGTAAGACATCTGTCAGTCTGTCGGTCAGTCAGGAATAATGGAAATGGAAACAGACTGTTACAAAATGTGAATTACCCAAGTTTTACGTTGACCAAATTCAAAGCTTATGATTCTACTTTTGAGATGTAGAGAACATAATTTCTCTAAGTGGCTTACCCGTTGTCCAAACTGAGAGTGAGATGTTCAGGTGCCACATTAATATATGACTTTAAGATGCAAATTGAAGGAAGAAAGCATGCAGTTTTAAACAATCCTATGGTGTCTGAACTTATAAGGCACTCAAATTTTTTTCCAGGAATTCCATAAAATTAATGTCTTTTAGATAAATGCTGTATGATAATGCAAAATATTTTATTAATTTGCAACTTATTGTGGAAAATGAAAAATATTTATGGCAATGGGATATAGTAATTAAAGGAGTCTTAAAATTAGTTCTTTATTTCAGGGGATTTTTAATCATAATGTCTTGATTCTCTGTGTGTCTTTTACTCTTTTATCAGAAGAGCAGTTCATGGCTATGTGTTTCTGGGACATCTTATATTGTTTCATGTTTTTTGGGTTTTCTTGTATTTCACGCATTTATTCACCTCTCTGTTATGCTGCAAGGGATTAACATACCCTGGATATCTAATAGCATCTTTTCTATACTCTTTAATTCTCTGCCTCCAAAGAGAGAGATCAGATATTTAAGTCTTTGTTCCAGAAAAATGTTTCTATGCGAGGTCTTGCAAGCTGTATTTGTATGTGTTTGGGTATACATACACATTAAGCACTGCATGTGTTAGTGAGTTGTATTCTGATGCTACATGAATTTGAAATAATAGGGTTTATTTAGCTTTCACAAAAAGCAGCCCTTCTTTGATTGTCTTTTCATTTTAATGCAAAACTTTCTGTTTTCTTTTTCTGATGATATTGTGGTTTGTGTTATCTTAAAGCTGTTGTGGGCCATAAACCAGCAAGTTTTAGACTTGCCTAAAGATGGCAGGTTTTGGTGACAGGCTGCGTGCTTGGCATGTTATGTATCGCCAGGCAGTTGATGGAGCCATAACAAGCCAGCTGTAGTTGGTGCTGTTTTTTCACTGTTGAGCAGTCTGATGGAAGAACCTAGGTTGGAATCAAGGGGCAGTCAAGAGCACTGTGATGGGGGTGAGCTGGTAGATTGAGGAAGTATAAGGGTTTTGGTGCAGTGCCATATGGATGTGGGAGAGGTTTGTAGGTACTGTGGAGAGGGATCTGAGTGAACGAAGGGGACCCTGAAGCTGTTGCTGGATGGGTAGGAAGACATGCAGGGTGATATTGTAGTGTGAGGTGTGTGTGACACAGGGTAGAGAAATCCCTGGAAAGTCAGAGTTGTATTAAGGTGATGAGGTAGGATGCAAATTCATTTTCCAAAAAGTTATCAAAGTTGCATAATTTTCTTGTTCATAGGATAATTGGTAACTCTTAACTATGCTTTCTGTGCGAAGGTGTGCAAGAGGCAATTGATGGCTTTGTTTATATACCATGATGGAGAGAATCCAAAAGTGTATATTACAAAAGAAAAAAAAGGGGGTTGATATGCTAATGAATCTTTGATGTCCATGCTAGTGATATTTTCATGTCCACAATAGTGCTGTAGGACTGAGTCCCTTTGTCAGTGTAAATTTATGTTCTTCTTAAATCATTAAAAAGATTACGCAGTAAATTCCCTTGTGTAAGCATAAATCTCATATCAGTTTTTTAATTGTCCTGTTCTTTGGCCCTTGAGAAACACTAATTTTTTAAACCCCTCTTTCAGAGTCAAATGCTGTTGTAGTCTTTCCCTGGTTGTCATTTTGCCATATCATCCCTGAGTTTGTATCCCTCTATTTGGGACCTTTGTCTTTTCTTTTACATCAAACGTTGTCAACTTATCCTGACTTTTAAGTGCAGTTTATTGGAAAATGCCTGATTTTTTTTGAAGGCATAATTCCTGAAATCCTTTCCTTTTTTGTTAATGTCTACAGGAAACTAATACGAAATCTGATGACTAGCTTGGCCACTTGAAGTCTGAGACTGCTGCCAGCTTGCTTTGACTGTGGCTGTTTGTCTCCTTGTGCTGTGTGTAGGATGTAATTCTGTTGCACCTTGTGTGGGATGTTTGTGGGGATCATGGTGCTTAAAGGGGTCTTCTGCTATGGAAAATCCATAAAAGCTTGCTTCCCTAGTTGTAGCTGTTCATGCTAATAAATGCCTTACAAAAGAATATCATATTCTGATTTCTATTGTCTTATTTTGTTGTCTTGGCAAAAAGCATGCTAGATTAAGGCAATTCTATCTTTATTTTACAATAGCAAAATATAAATAAAATTAAATCAGGAACACCTGTCATCTGCTCTTGTTGGAGTCAATATAAACAAAACTTAGATAAACAATTTTCCTTTCCTTGTAAATATCTTGTTCACTGTGTATGTTACAAAAGCAGCAGGTAAATAATAAATGCTGTTGCAATTATGCAAACCTCAAACAAATAGGCATTGGATAGAAGAAATCCCTTTTTGTTTGCTGTTTCATTTAGGTATATCCAACTATATTATGCACTGCCTTTAGGAGGAAGTGTTTATTTCAATACATGCAGTACTCTAAAAATACTTTTATCCTACTAAGATAATTTATGAGAAAGCTTAATAAATGGCTGAAAATCTGAGAACATAACTTGAACTGAGTAGTCTTTGTACCTTAACATTAGTGGGATGTGGAACTAATGTTTTCAGTGGTCCTGGGTTTTGTGACTTATGTTGTAACAGTATGTGCAGACAAAAAACCATAATGTGTTGAGTATCTGATACATGTATTACCATATTGCCATAAGGAACTGCTATTATGTTAGACACCAACTGATTTCGTGACAGTGTTGGATTTCTCTCACATATGCTTATGCTTTTGTACAGATGATCCTTTAGGAACATCTGCTAGTTTTGTGGTGGTATCTGCTGTTTCCTTTCAAAATGGGACCTTTTTGGCATTTAGTACTGATTGCTATAGAAGTGTGTTTTACTGGGATCCTTTTCTAAATTGATTCCTGTCTCCTAGACATTAACTGTCAATTTTTTGAGTTAATTGTGTTTCACCATTTTCTGATGTACTACAGAGCTGAGTGCAACTCTGAAGTTGTTAAATTAATCTTTTAAAATAGCACTTAAGGATAATTTTTTTGGATCAGCTGAGTTAAAATAGGTGACTAGAATATCTTCCAACTGTTTAGGTTGTTTCAAAAATACCTGTGTTTACAGACTAACAGCGTGGATGGTATTTCTCAAACTATTTCACTAGGGAAGAAGTTTTGGAACTTTTATCTTGACATTTAGGAACTCCTTCCCCTTTAGTTAAAGAGCAGATAACCCTTTGAGCAGTGAAACCAAATGTTACAAAAAAAATCGAATTTGTAGGCCTGAATTTTCACGTGAGCCTTGATGCCTGGTAGCCTACTTGTAAGGGATTTGATGAAAGACAAATCTAGTGCAACTTCCTCCTTTCCCAGCTTCTTACTTTGTTCTCACTATAGAAATATATTTCATCACGGACAAAAAATTGTTCTGTAACTTTGTTTAACTCAGTTCTCTAGTCTAGCATGTGGCTACTTCTTGCCTGTGCCTTCCAAGTTTAAACAAATGGTTGGTTCGTTACAGAATTCAGTACTGAACTCTGAATTTCCTGCCTTTTGCCTGTTTAAGTGATGTCAGATGATAATGAGATGCTTTTCAGTACAGAATAGTTGCTGTAGCTGTCGGCTTATTTGAACTGTGGCAGTATATCTACTTTGTCAGTCCATACACTCAAGTGAATTTAGGAAAGTATGCTTTGTGAGGCTCTGAAAATGCAAAGCAACAGATGTTATGTACTGCACAATTATATGTATCCTGGAAACAGATCTTTACACAGTGCAGACAGCCTTGGAAAAACAAAATTTGACATATGAATGATGAAGTTAAGGGCAACAGCAATAAATACTTACAACTAAATATAATGCTGTTTTGCAGATACTGTTCGGACTTTGAGTAATTAAATGCTCATTGCTATGTTATCTCCCCACATTGGAACAGAAGTTTAAAAATTATCTTCGATTTATATTTTTCTGTGTTGAGTACAGTGTAGCAGAAATAGAATAAGTATTCCCACTTAAAAATGATGTTTTATGAAAATGACTTTAAAAAAAAGCTTACATAATTCTGATGAGCGAAAATTCTTGTAAATAAATGACTAACAGTAAATAGAAAAAAAGATAAGTTAACTTGCTGGCTTTCTGTGTGAAAATAGCACATCTTTTCCCCTGGGTGATCTGTTGACTGTTCTGAAGATGATTCAAAATGAGATTGCTCCAGTCCAAGTCATCTCCCTGATATACTGTTTGCTGCACGGCCTTTTAGAGACTTGTCAAGCAGATCTGTCAAGAAGGGTACTTCAAGATTTCACACTTGGATGGTTTTGGGTTTCCCAAAGGCTACTCTGCCACATCTACATCATTTAACGTGGAGGGAGGTGATTAGCTGGGATCAAAATCAGCATAGCACCAGTGAATAATACAGTAACATCTAGATGGTGGTAACTCTTGTTGACATCAAACTTTGAACAGATTTGTGGTTTCATTCGGTAAATTCTGCAGCTGACACATTCCAGGATAAGCTTAAGTGTATTGTAATGTTACCGTGATCAGGAGAAGCTTGTATATAGATGTCTATTTTTAATTTTCTATTGCTTATATTAAAGGAAAAAGAATGCTTCTGGGTATTTCATGTGGAATTTAATGGTCACTTGACTGCAACACACTCATTAAACAAGGTTAGTAGTAACCAGAGCTGGTTTGGAAAATAATGTTTAGCAGAAGAAAAGAGTACCTGATAAATGTTTGTGTCTTGTTTTAACTGTAGTACAAACAAAAAAAAATAAGAAATTTTTTAAATTTTTTTTTAATATTATTTTGCACTTGCATTTGTTGAGGAGTTAATTATTTAAAATATGATGGAAACAAGCAAGTGGTGTTTTTGAAATGTTGTCCCTAGGTCTCACTTGTTTTATGGAAAGCATTTGAGGAAGGTACACACAAATTTGGTACTGAGCTTACAATGTTATTTATATATATATATATGTTTATGTTGCTAATGAAAAAAAGGAGTATCTGCTTTGAGCAGTTAAACAGTTTAACAATATTAGTTTTATGCAGGAGCAGAGTAATAAAATAAGGGTACAGTAGAAAGAAAGCTGTTCTTAAAATATGTTTCTCTTTGTTTTATGTATGTAATGCTTGGAGGTTTTGTCTAATTCACAAGAGTGAATTCACATTGAGTGAAGGCTGCCTCAAGAGCTCAGTCCTTTTGGTATATTTACAACGTGGTCTGGAAGGAGTAAAGAAGAGAAAAAAATGGCATTGAATAAACATGGTAAAGTGTAAATGCTGGGTTTGTTTGGGGACTCTGAAAACAGGAGTGGAAAAGCATTTTTAGTTTGTCAGTTTTGTCCTATAGCACAACTTCAGAGACGTGTTAGTTTTACAGATTTGACTAGGCAATGGAACAGGGAGTCAAAGAGTTGGAAAAATTAAGCATAGTATAATGTATTGATCTCTTGTTTGAATGCTATCAGCTTGCAATAAAGATCAGGAGCTGTAGCTATACCATTCCTAATGTGTATGATCATAGGTTTATCATGTGGAAAATGTCATCTGTCACTTAAACAGTTGTTCAGACTATTATGTTAAGGATAATTAGAAAATAAATAGAGACTAAACCAGATGTTTTTATGCTCTATAAACCAGCAGTTATTTAACCACATCTTGAATACTCTGTGCAGTTCTGGTGTTCTCAGCAAAGATGATGTGGGACTGAAGAAGATTCAGGGGGTGACAAGGATTAAAGGCACCAAATGGCTCCTGGCTGAACGTGACAGACTAGACTGGCACTTTTTGGTCTAAAAGGAAGGTAATTGAGATGGGGCCTGAACAAAGTAGATGGCAATGGCTTTCTGTTTTCCAGCATAAGAAATATGGTTCATCTAATAAGGTTAAGAAGAACCAGGCTCAAATCAAAATGAATAGGTGAGAGAACTGCAGAACTTATTGCCAAAGGATATTGTTAATGTAGATTTTGTGCATTCAGCTGGAGATGGAAGGCCTCACTTGAGTGCTGTTGAGTTTGTTGAAACCACAGTTAATTCAGAGTGTCCCAAATGAAAACAGGTGGGGAATGGAAAAAATACTAGTAGAAAACAGAATAAATGCTTCCTTTATTCCTTCTCTTCTCTTAGCATCTGCTTATGGCTATGGTTTGATATAAGATACTGGGACAGATGGACGTTTGCTCTGTCCTGGTTTTGTTGGTCTTAGGTACCAGAAACCGGTTAAATTATATTTAAATGTTATTTTGAGTAAAAGTACACACATCACTAGTCTGTAATTCCACCTGTGTTTGCAATACTAAGCAAGACTTCTTGATAGAATTTGAACTTGTTTGCTTAGACTTCCATTTGCAAGGTACTTCTTTTTATTGGAGGAACAATACAGTTTAAAGAATGTATGTTCTTTGCCTGACAAAATATCAAGGGGTTAATTTTATTAAATGTTTTTAAGAATTACAATACATTAGCAGACTGTATAGGAAACCCATTTTTTTAAGCCATAATTCCCTTGGAAATATTGTTCATATGAGTGTTTATAATTACTATAACCTTGGGTTGTTTTTTTTTTTATTATTGTTGTGGAGAAGGGAAGTTAAATTCCAAAGACATAGTTAAACTTGTAGAGGATAAGAGTGTAAAACCATTGCATACTAATTAGTTTGATCAACCTCAAAATGAGTGGAAAATGCAGCTTCAGTATGCTTAGCTGGTATTTGTCCCTAAATATCTTTGAGAAGATTTCTGATGTTCATGGAAGAGAACCCTCAGTGTAAAGCATCCATTTCCATTTGTTATGTCAGCAGCTTAAGGATGTGTGCCAAGGTATCGATACTAATTATAGCTGGAACACAGGTGGTGATAATTTGCTTGCACTGGTTCTCTTTAAGGCTAAGTCAAAGATTATTGTATGATTTGTAATGTGCCACTGCATATGCATAGAAACTAATATTTGTTAAATTTACTTTTAAATGAGCAAAGGAGGTTTAATTTACACAGGATAGAAACAATAACACACATACTGTGCAAATGCACATTGGTGAGTTTAAGATGCATCTCTGTTCTTTGCTGTACGAGTGCTTTGAACATGAATTGCTCTCTGATCCTACAACCATAGGCAGGATCTCTATGCTATGGGCAAAATTCTTAGGATCTGCAGCTATGATATTTACTTCAACTTCATAGTGGTTACCCTTGTGCATATGGATCCATTTGGTGTAAATTCTAGCATTTAAAAGTTTGAGGGAGTAAAAAATATGTATTATGGGAGATTTGAAGTGCATCTTTGTGTTTATCCAACAGTAAAAACTCACCAGAAACTGTTTTGGGGATTTTTTTGGTATGTTCAGTGGTCTTTCTGTTTGATTTTAGTACTAGGATTAGGAATAGATATGTAAATGTGGTGTGTAGGTGCAATTACCATACTGAAGTTAAGAGAAGTTGATGGAGGGTGTCAAAGAACTTGCTTAAAATAGACAGGAGATTGCTTGTTTGAAGTTATTGGTGCATGCCAGGACACAAAGCACGTGTCGTGGAACATTTTGAGTTGGGTTCTTTGTTGGTGTTTCTTTTTGATGAGTGGCTCTGTTTTAAAGCAGTTGATATGCCTTACACAAAAGAAGTAGGTTTCTGTATATGATTTAATATATTCATGCAGTTTGATGTAAAAATGAAAATTGTCTCTATGTTGACAGTTAATTTTGAATTTCATGGTACTTAATATTGACATTTTATTCATAAAGCATTTTATGAATTCTGCATGTTCTCTAAAACGCATCAACTTATTCTACTTTATGCACTGGTTACTTAACAAATCAAAATGGAGCTCTTTCAATTTTTGAGAATCTCATGCAAATTTCAAATAATGTTTTAAATGACTCATTATTTATTCAATTAATTTCTGAACTGTATGACAACAAAATATTTTTAAAACTCAAAATAATGGCTTCACCTTATAATTTGGAGTGTATTTTGATTTTTTTCAAAATAGCATTGCGTATAATTTTCTTATAGACTAATCAGATATTCCCTAGAGTTATTTTTTTTTTGCTGCAAAGCATATTGACCTGTTGATATGCTTTATCAGTGTCTGACATACATGGATTGACATTTAAATTCACTTAAAGATATTTATTCCATACAATTTTGGTTTGATGTGTGTTGCTCTGTGTATTCAACAGTTCTGCTGCTAAATGAAATAAGTGCATACTTAGCTTGCTGCACAGATCCGTGGGCACAGGTGGGCATCTTGGTAGTGTGCACCATGCAGTGAAACACATGGCACTACACAACATGGGGCAAAGAGCACGCAGTTTGAATTAGAAATCATTTTATGGATACCTTGTAAATTTGTGCTTTTTCATATAGGGGTTGTAATTTCTGAAAAGGGTGCACATGCTTTATATTGAACATTTGTGATAGAGACAGCACTCTAATGTAGTTGTCCTTACTTTGGGGAAAGAGGCGGTGTTGTATGAGCTTGTTTATGTCAATATTTTAATAATTCATCTTTATAACTGCCTTTGTCTATATTTATAGCAACATTGGCACCCTGTGTACAGAAGATACAATCAGTGCTGAAAGGAAACTTGCATCCATCTGGAAGCAATAAACTTTTCTAAAAGACTGCACAGTGTTACTTAATCCTGTGATTTCTTACTGTGAGTGAAATTAAGGTTTGGTTCAGTTGTGTCACATCATATTGGTATCAAATCTTTTGTGAGAGCTTTGTCATAGTGTCAAGCTACAAACAAAATTTTAAAATTGATGAAAGCCTGAGAATGTAATTTCCTCAGTCACAGGTTTATGTATACTGCAAATGGAATCAATTCTATATAATAAAAATAATTGCAATAACAGAAAGCTTCTGGAGTGTTGCATTTTGTAAACTTTATTTTTACATGAAGGGCTATTTTGTATACTGTACAAATGACTGAGTACCTTAAATCTGACTTTGTGTTCTAAGTAATTTTTGTATTGTACATATATCATGTACTATAAATTATATTTTTAATAAGGAAAAATATTTTGCAAAGTTAAAGAAATAGGAAATGTTTCCCTAAGAAGAAGGGAAAAAATTATAAAGGCAATCTAACAAAATTCTGGGATTTTTTTCTTGTTGTTTTTGCTGTTCCTTTAAGTTTGTTGCAATGTGGGGGACATGAACCAGGTAACATTCATTCACCCCTGCAGGCAAAGTGGTGTAGCCTGCATCCCTCGTGTTCTTACGTGGCAACTGAGCTGAAGAGTGTTGGGCTGAGCAAAGGGGTTTACGCTTGTCAGAGGATTCTGGTGCTGCTGTCGCTGTCTCTTGCCCTTGGGCTAGCATAGAAGGTGCAGATAGAATGATACAAAGGATGGCTGAGTTTTCTTCATAAAACTGAAAAAAAAAATAGACCAGGGATCAATGATAATAAAGCCAAACATGTAGAAGCTCATGGATGAGCTTATCTAGAAGCTGATAAGCTATGCTTCAATGCCTAAACCCATGACTTATCAGTATACATGCATTACCAATGTTTTATGTAAGGAAATTGTTCTGTGTTTTAGAATGAGCCATTTGTTCTTTTCTCCTGAAGAAAATGTTTCCTGAAGAAAACACTAAAATTCAGATATTTGAGGCATGTTGATTTCCTGGAAGTGAGACACTGATATTTAGCTGTGTGGATGGTTTGTACATCTGTATTTGAGGCTGAAGCAGATCTAGTACCAGTAAGAGTCCAAGCAAAAGTAATTATTAACTTGTATTTAATCAAACTCAGTAATGTCATGTGGCCATAAGAGGTTATTTGTTTCCCCACTTCCCCTTATTTTCTGAAATGACAGAAGTAATAGCTGTGATTGTGGCATAAATGAGTAGGTACAAAACACTGTGTATGTGTGAGATGTTTTCAAGGGAATGTAAAATTAGGCTTGTGTTCCCCCTTGGGGGATTCTTTAGTATCTCTCAGCTCTGTTAGCTCATTCTGTTAAATCATGTAAACCATTAGATCCCTGTCTTCTGTTTATTTCAGAAACCTCTAAATGAATTCCATTTTTTGATGGCTGTGTGATTGGTCTCTGTAAGACCAGTCATTTAATCTGATGCTTATGTTTGCAGAGCTTTTACAAAATTATGAAAATCAGTGATGCTTTTCACCCTGTTGTTACTCTGAACTTTCCTACGTAACTACTTTCACTTATTAAAAGAAAAACCATGAAGTTTCAGGCACTAAATAAAAGGTTTGCTCCTACTTTTCAAACACTATTATGAAATTAGGCAGTATGTGGGCCATATGCTTAACAAAAATGTAGAGCTTTCTATAAAAAATTTATTGTCAGTGACCTCTTTTTTGCTGTGATGTTACTGAGAAAATATAAATATTAAAAAGCAAAGTCTTTGCTTTGTGCATCCTCTTAAATGCTTCAGGTTTGGAATCACTTGACATCTGTTTTGCTTCTTTTCAGCTAACCTTGTTGTTTTAGCATCCTGTTGTTAAGGGGCTTATTTTTAATATTCATCATCTCCCTCAAATCCTTTCTTGGAGAATGGAGGGGAAACTTCCTTAAGACAAAACTTTTTCTCTGAAACAGTGTTAGGCCTTGTGCTAAGTCATAGTCTCACTTTCCTCTGGAGGTATTTATTCAATAAGCTATTTGACTTCTTTTCAAACTGTCACTTTCGATATGTTTTTCTAACAAAATTTTGCCATTAACTTGTAGTTAATAAGCAAGGTATTTCACTGCTCTGAGAGATGGATCAAAACACTAAGCATATCTTGATGGTTAGGTGTCTAATGAGCCTCATTACAAGAAGAAGGGCCTTTTCCATGGCCTGCTGGGCATCAAGGAGTCTGTGTACTAGCATCTCTCCTGAGATGTAGCCATGCCTAGAGAGGAAGTCCCCAAGCCTGCCCTTTGTCCAGGAAGCATCAGCTTCAGTAAAAACAACCTTTTAACTGTCCTAAACTCTGCCCTTACATATGGGACTAATGTAACTGCTCACTTGTTTGCTCTGCCAGTAGCCAGCATCATCTTTGGTTTTGGCTCAGCCAGAGCTAGGCAGTTGGGTGGTGGTTGTTCTCTTTCAGAAGTTTGCCTATTGCCATCTTTTAGAGTTGGAGTGAAGCTTAACCAAATTTCAAGTCCTTGAGTACGATCCAACTCAAGACTTCAAGGACTGCACCGAATGTGCTGCTCTTCCTGCAGTTGCTGTGTAGGATGCTGGGCCCAGGGGCAGGTAATCTGCAGCAGCCCCCCAGGTTTGATGGGGACATTCAGAAGCATGAGGGTTTAGTTTTTAAAAGAGGTGGTGGAGAACAGGGATTGGAATCAGTTGGTCAACAGGTGTTGGGGGAAAGAACCATTTGAAAAGTGGAGAGAGGTAAGAGGCTGAAGTCTTGGATGGGTTTACCCATGCTGTGAATATGGTAAAATTGTCAAGAAATACCCTGAAAGAATGAAAAAACTTTTCATTTTTTATAGAATGCATTGAAACTCACACAGCATGACTAAAGCCAATTTTATATTGTTATATTTACCACATTTTGTCCTTTTAAAGTTATTTGAAAAATTACTAAACAGAGAAATAGAATAACGTAATTTCTGTTATGTAATGTAAGATTTTTATGCCATGACTGAGATTTGCATTGGAAAATTACTGGGTTTGTTGGGAGTTTTTGGCTACTATTGTGTTGAAAAACGGAAACCTGAAGAAAAAAATTTGTTCCAGAATTTAATTATTTTAGGATGTTAATTATTCTTTATAATAGTATTATTTTTAAATCATAGTTACCTATGATAGTAGTTTAAAATAAGATGACTTCTTTAAGCTGGAATAGTGAATAATGCCTTTTAGTGCTGTATTAAAATAGTGTATAACTTCTTGTCCAGCAAAACTAACTGAATGTGTCATTATAGATTTGGAAAGTGGAGTTTTATTCTGAGAATTGTCATTTATTATTTTTTGTAAGATGTTACCAGAGCTCTAAAGAATCAAGCCATTGTGCATCTTTCCCAGTTCTTACTGACTCTTGTTTATCTGTGATCTTTGGGGAGTTAACAATTGGAAGTGAAAACACACAGCAGATTGGCTCAAACCATGCTGACTTCCTGCTGATGAAAGGAGATGGTCCAGTCCCTCCTTCTTTCCTGCTGTGAATTTGCTTTTCTCTTTGTAGCATCTCTAGTTTTGTAGGACTTGTGATTATACTAAAAAACTTGTCAGAAGACTAAGCCAGGGGAAAAAGAAAAGTGAATGATCTATGTTACCTCAGGGAGTTGATTGGACTCAGCTTGGTTGTGCCCAGTGCCAGACATAAGGACTGCATAGTCATGGCAGGTATGTTGAGGGTAGGTGTCTCTACTGGAAAAGAGATTAGCAGCAAGGTATTGTATTGGCTTGGCAAAGTACATCACTTCACCCTCAGGATCTCTAGGGGGGGAGAATGAAAATTGGTTGTATTCCTGTCAGATGTTTTTAAGCTCAGTTTTCTGCCCTGAAGCAATACAGCTGTTGTTGCAAGTGAATAGCTGCCATTAAAAGATAAAGTTAGTAGTTAAACCCTACTTTTACTCTCCGGCTCTGCAGAAGCTGAGATGCATCTCTTCAGTCCTTTGTAGTACTTTCTGAACTTCTTCCTGTGCGCAAGGAGGTCATTACACATGCTCTGAGAAATGTATTTTTAGGCTACGGCTTTGCTTGTGGTTGTGCTTCTCTTACAACCACATTTAAAAGGGCTAGAGTAATGTAAAGGTAACTTTCAAGCAAAAACCAACCCCTCCCCAACCTGGCCCCTGCAGTACCACCTCAGCTTACTGTCTGATGCTTTTGGCAAACAGAAATTGCAATATTTATGCCTTCTCTACTTGCAGAAGAGACTAGGAGGCACAACATGAATTTTTGCCGAAGGTGTTGCATGACCTGTCTTTTTGAAATAAAAAAAATCCTTGAAAATTCAAGTGTTTTGAAAATAGCTTTTCTGTCTAATGCTTAGAGTCTTTAAATTAGTGCTAAATAGCCTGACAAGTTTTACAGTGATTCTTGTCTCTTTTGATGAGAATAATCATACCTGCTTCTATATATTCTCATTGCCAGCCCTTTTTAATCAATAAGGAGCTGAAAACTGTAGAGGTTTTATGAATCAGTTGCATGCTGCTCACTATGCTTTACTGATTTACAGGGAAAAAATGGGCTTAATAACTGATACATTTATAGTTGCTGGTTTATATGCATTATTATTCTATTAATTTTAAGTATTGCTAAACCTGAATTTATAGACATATTGCCAAAACTGATTTAATTTTTGATTATAATTATATACAGTTATATTTTATTGTATGTCCTGAATCGTTATTTTGAAAGTAGTGTTCATACAGTGTTGGATGGTCTGTAACCAATTCTATAACAAGTACTGTAATAAACCACTTCTATAATAAGTACTGATCACTGTATTTTCTTTGGTATAGTCTTGATGACTTTCTAAAATCTCTCATTTTTTCTGTTAGGCTACACTGCATTCAGCTGTTAAAGAAGTAAGCTTTGAGAGTGTAATGGGACAGGTAATGTGTAAAAAATAAAATGTGTAAGAGATTTATCTGTTAAAGGTAGTCAAGGCGGGCTAGATGTCTTGACAAAGGTCACAGGAAGCATTTGTGACCAAGGGAGTCTAACCCATTTTGCTTTGTGTCCAGTTCTTCTACTTAAATTATACAGTCACATTTCATGTGTGTTTTGTGCCATTTTCCATGTAGTCCAGATATTTGTTAAGGAAATTAAGTCCTTAAGTACCACTTCTAGGTGCTGGGTCTCTGTGGAAGTAAAACAGTCCAAAAAGTGTTTTGTTGTGGAAGTGTTGGTGTTTATATTTTAGTAAGGCACTCTCTTTGAAACAGTTCTATTTTTTAGTAGTATTGATGTAAACATGAGGTAATCTGTTTGTTTAAAGCCTAGTTTAACATTCTTAACTAATTAAAATTTGGCTTGCTATTTACAATTAAACTCTATTCGAATGTATTAGTTCCTCATCTTTTGATTTAGCTCAGTATGTTTGATTTAGACATCATTTTTTATTTCCTGAGAGATTGGACTATCATAAATAGGAGAAATGTAGGACAGTCTCATTGCTTGAAATTAGTGAGAGGATAAATAGGGGCATAAAACTTCCTAGAAATTCATATATTCAGAGAGGTTGGGGTTTTTTTTCATGCTGTATTTGGGAAAAAACCTGGACATGTGCAGAAACTGTGAGTACAATTAGCGTCAAGCAGATAAATCCAACTCTAATCCTGTTTACGCTCTACATCAGACAGATGTGCAGAGATTGATTTAGACAAGCCCTTGGCTTATAGTAATTTTTTTTAAGTGCCATATATTCTGGTTTTGTTAGAGCTTTGTTAAATGTTATGTGTTGTTAGTTTTTCTCTTCCCTAACGCTTATAACCTACTTTATACAGGTTCCCTCTCTGCTTTCATGATGACAGGGCAGCCTGGTAGAAGAGATTATCTTTATTCCTTGTAATTAAATTGACTTTTTTTTTCCAGAAGATACAACAATGGGAAGTGGGCACTGAATTAAATAAATAGCATGATATCTAATAGATGTATACTTAAATCTCTTGCAAGAACAGATGGTACCCAATATCTTTCTAAGTAATGTGAGAGGACAGTTAATGTCCTGAAACTGCTAGCAGTAACCAGTATGATACTAGCAAACCAATAGGGTTTTTGAAGCTTAAAAAACTGTCTAATCCAATACATACTTTATTTTGAAAGTAAACTTGGTTGTTATCACAGACTGGAAATACTTCTAAAAATAGAGCTCATGACTTAAATTTTCTTTTTCTGAATTGTTTTATAAAATTTTACTGCATGTGCAATGGTCTTATTTTTAATAAGCATAGAATATGAAAACTATAGAATATGCCTGGGGTTTTATGCAGATTTATTAACTTTAGTAAAAATTGGCTGTCCTAATCCTACCAACAAGTTCAACATTTCCTCTGGAAATTAAAACTTAGGGATGATGGTTTTGTATGATTCAGTATTCCCACAGTTACTATGTTACTCTGAGCTGTATATGGAAATGCATTCCAGTAAAACAATCAGAGTCAAATACTGCCTTTGTAAGTGTAGTGTTGCCTAGTAAGAATATATTATTTTAAATTTCAAAAGTTTTGACTTGCATCTGAGCAACACAGGAATTTGATAAATACAGAGTAAGAGGAAGATGTAAAAACAAGTAAGTAACTGACTGAAATAGTATAATGAAAAGACAAGGCAGACGTTATCTGGCTTGTGAGTAAATGTCATTCTGTGAAAGCTAGTAGGGAATAAAAATGATTTTACAGGCCTTCACTTTACTTGTGCAGGACAAATAGGCTAATGTTTATAATTTATCTGTGATACACATCCATAACATTGGCATAATAGAATTTGTGATACTCTCAGCAAAACTAATAGTTTAATTCAAAATATTATTTAAAATATTATTTATTTAAAAGTATTTGAAAAGAAAACTTAGAATATTTCTATAGGTTTGGGGAAATAAATGCTGCAGCTCAGTATCGCTGCAGAATGGCTGTGGTTATATTTCCTATGTCTTTGGTTACTCATTTTCCTAAAACATTGAGTTTGTGTGCTGGAATTTTCAGTGTACTGTATGTCTGACAGAGACTTTGTGGAAAAAAAATAAGCAGACCTCTCAAAAATGCTGCTTAAAAATTAAGTCTTCAATGAAGGTAATAAACAGTTCTAGTTAAGTGATTTGGGATATCACCAGTCAGTGTCTCATTTAAGGCCTACAACAACTTTACCCCTAAATGTTTTAGAAGAGCAATACAAAGTTTGAGAAAATGATGATGCTTGATAATGTTAGTACCAAGTTTGCTTGTTCAATGTCCACTTTGAGACTATGGAAAACCGTAGTTCAGATGGAATCATACAGTACCTTTCCCCCCTCAGTTCCCTGATTTCGTTCACTGTATCCTATAGAAAATACTTTTACAGCAACCACTCCAGTACTTTAAGATTTGTGTTGTTCTTTTTTTGATATTTTTTTTAATAATTGTTAGGTGAGTTTCCTCTTGTTTATTTGCGGTGTACTGCTGAAAATCTGCGCTACAGTTTCCTGTGTATTATCTCAGTGCACATGGAAATTTACTTGGCACGGTATTCCTGATAAGAATGGAATGATTTCAGTCCAATTTTACACTTCAGTAGCTGAATTATGGAGAAATTACAATGGTAAAATGTAACAAGTTGGGAAAAACATGTGGGAAGTGTAATAAAGGCATGTTTCTATCTGTAGCGGCTTATTTGGTATGGAACAGGAAAAAATGACTTGGTTGAGAATCAGGAGGAGATATAATACTGACCTGAGCTTTAGCTGTGCTGGCATGGCTAAGGTGCAGTCCCCCAGGATTTCTGGGTAGAAGGGTGATCACTGCACAGTCTCATTCAAGACATGATGTTGAGAAATGCCAGCATCACACTGTGACAAGAATAGACACAGTCTTCTTGTTTCCTGCCTAGAAAAAGTATGACTTTCTGAAACCCTCAGCTTCATGTGGTGGAGGGAAGTAGGTGGTGCTGTCCATCTTTCCCAGGATGACAGTTAAAATAGACTTTTCCTGGCACTTCAGTACAGCATGTAGCAACTACTCATCAAACAGAATCTTTTATGGCTTTTGCTGGGAGAAACCACTTGACAGAGCTGTTGCTAGATTTGGGAAAGTTTTTGGTTACTGGCATTTCTTGCCTTGGGCTGCAAAGGGAGCTTTGTTGTATAAGTGTATCAGATCTGCTGTTACAAAGCAGGCAAGGAAACCTTTCTTTGTGTGTCCAGAGTGTCCGATACCTACAGAAACAGTGGCATTTTCCCTTCAGTTTGCGTATTTGACTTCTTTTGGGTTTTTTTTAGGAATTGGGTGTTTTACAGCTCAAGAGGGGAAGCCTGTACCATAATGGTTCAGTTAATACATCTCCAAAAGGCATTTGGAAGTGAAGTGGCAGTGTCTACAGCCACAGTGTCCATGTGTATAACAGCTCCAAGACAAGAAAACTTTCCCTTAGCCTTAATCTCCCCTTGGGATGAGGCTCTTGAACTGTCACAAGAACTTTTTTGAAACTGTTTTTCTTGTCCTCTAAGATAAATTCATAAACATTAAAGTTAAGAAGGGTAACACAACTTTGGTTTATTTGTCTATTTTTGCTTAACTGTTTTCTGATATGTTTCTAGTATAAACATGAAAGACAATGGTTGTATCAAATGAAAAAATGCAGTGAGTGTATAGCCACACTTTCTGATCGATGATTTAGGGTATACAACAGCCATGATTCTTATGATTTAGGAGAGTACAATAAAGAATTTGCTTCTTGAATGCAAATATTAAAAAAGTAACTTGCTGTTCTTAGAGTCTGCAATTTTATTAATTTTTAAACATCAGAAGGCTAATTTAATAACCTCTTTGAAACTGTGTTATTTGTACAGCTGGATATACAACAGAAAGTTGGTAAAATATAAGACCAGGGATTGAGGCAAGTGATATGCAGTAAGTTTCAAAACAGGCATGAAGAGATGCTGAAAGTGAAGTTAGAGATGAAGCCATAACAATATCTTTTTAATATGTTTCTCCTAATCATATTGCTAATGCTTTTCCCCCCTCCCCCCTCTTTACAGATGATTCCAGTATGGCCTTACAGGCTGAAGAGGAGATTATTGAAATGAAAGATGTGTTTTCAGTAAAACTGAAACGTCGTCGTTTTGCAGGCCAGAATAAAGGTGGCACTTTGTTGGGTATCACGATCTTTAAATGCTTGAATAAAGAAGAGAATAAACTGACAGACTGTGCTATCCATTTAAATAACTTAAGTGAAGATCATTGCCAGTCATGGTTTAGACATCTGAAGGAGATTTTGAACGGTAAGCATTTAATTGGGGTTGATGTCATTTCTATTGGCAATACAAGAGGTTGAGTGAAGCTTAGAAACATTTTGCCTCTGGAAATGAAGACACACAACTATGAATGTTATTTCTGGCAAATGTTTACTACTGAAATTTTACATGGTGAAGTGTAAAATTTAGGGAAGTGACAATAATTGACTGTCTGTAAAAATGAAACAAGTTGCTGTCATTTTTTGGAAGCGTTTTAGAAGATACTGAAAATAAGTAATTTATTCTGACTGAAGAGTCTTCTGGGAAATCTGTTTCTGAAAGAAATAAAGTATTTTGTTGATATTTTCACTTGGAATTGCATCACACCTGGTGGTACAACAGTAGTTGCAGTTCTGGAAACTCATCAGGGACTTTTTGGTGACTGTTTAGCAGTTTCCACTTGAGACCTGCAGATTCTTTAAGAGACTAATAAGAGAGACTTGCCTCATCTTCATGAATTCACAGGTGGCTCTTAAGGTTCTGTAGGAGCCTTGTATAATTTGATACGAAATATATTGAAACTAGATAGTGATGAGAGGCAATTCTTTACTTCAAAAATATCTTTCTGTGTTTGCCTAGGCTAATGCCAGTTTCAGGATGCTTTGTTTAACCCATTATAGTTTTTTTTTTTTATGGAAGCTGCGTCAAATTTAAGGAAAAAAAGTATTCACCATTTAGGGAAAAGAGCCTTTCACTGGAGTTTGTATTGGAAAGACATAGAATGTAGCACACTTTTGATTTAAAAACTCAAAACAACACTCTCTCCACTATGCTAAACTCTGATTTAGCTCCAAAATGTGCCTCTGTTTACAGATAAACTCATTTGCTGTCATTACAGAATAAAAACAGACTGTCTTGTAATAAACTATTAAAACTCCATCTGAGTTGTTAAGACTGACCCAAACTACAGAATTCACATCTTGTACATCTGTAGATAACTATTTATAGTGTACTTCTAGTAAAGTGACTTTGAAGTGTCAAAAGCAGATATTAGAGATACAACATGAGTTCTTGCCTCCTTACATTGTTTATTTGCAGTATACTTTGGATTTTCCAAATGAAGATGTTATTAAAAAGTTTCCCCTTTCGAAGGACTTTATCATGAAATATCTAAATGTGCCGAAGTGCCAAGATTCCTGCAGACCTCCAGCCACCCATAAAGGCAAGGACATTTGCATAAGGAGCAAATGTCTATTTTGTTCCCAGATTACCCTCCATCTATCAGGAGCAGTGATACCATATGTTCGCAGGAAAAAAGCTGCAGTATCTCTTGCTCGGGTTGCCTTGACCTCGAGGTGTAGTCTCTGTTTTACATCTTTGTAACTGGAAGCCACCTGAACCTGAAAAAAGCGCTCTATGCAGCATTGCTGGTTTGAGTTCTTCCTTCAGCTTCAGTCTTTCTCCAGAAGCTCAAACCTTGTGCTGTTCTATTTTTTTTATCTCTGATCGGTATGTTTTTTCTGCTTAACTTCTGCTTCAGATATCATTAGCTAATGTGTGTATTATTCTAAGTTCTATAATTACAATGGATGTAGTTTTCCCACTGTTACATTTTGAAATCTGGCTAGATAGTTGCTGTCTTCCTATCAATAAAATCACCAAAAAAGCAGTGCTATTTATGCAATCAGTGTGGCAGAGGCACATTATCAGTAATTCAAACAGTGATGTTGTAGTAATGGTATAATTCAGAAAAAAAGTCTTCTGATTTCAAATGTAGCAAACATCGGTAGGAAGTTCCCAGTGGGATTTAGGTCTGAACTAAAAGTATACAATGCAGCTGAGTTCTGTTGATTCCCCAGTAACTGAAATCTCAAAAGACACATTTATATGTCTCAGTGTGAAATAATGAATTTTCAGGGTTTTGGCTGCTGCTTTTCTTTCATAATCATGCTGGACACAAATTTGTTCATGAACTCAAGTTGGCTCCTTTTGATTTTATCCTTCTAAAATAGTAAAAATTTCAGTGTACTGCTCCCCACCCCAATGTATCTGTTCACAAAGTAATTTTTCATTAACTACTGCATTATTTATTTGAAGATTTTTTTAAAATTGTTTCTTGGCTGGATCCAATTAAAAGCAGGTGATTTGCCAAAGTAGAGTGTATATATTTGGCTATAGCTGTCAGTAATACTTAGACATTATGACAGATGAAGGTACATGTCACTGACAGGTGTGTTTCCTCTGAAGATAAATGCAATTTGTATTTGCTTACCTTACTCTTTGACAAGCTTTTTTTTAGATTTTTATGTATATGCATTAATTAAGGAACATCAATAGCAAGTTTATCAGTGATGATACAAGCTAGAGTTTTATCTGGGGGCTTCTAATGAAGATTTCATTTTCTGAAATTTCACGTGCACAGTTTCCTTTTTACTGTGTGATTTGTGTCCTGCATGAATATTTCATACATGGATTTTCCCTGTTCTTTCTTACTCTCTTCATAGCAAGCATCCTCTGTTGCTTTGACTTTGTGTTCAGAGTACTTCAATTTAAAGTTTAACTAGGCTATAATTTTTTATGAAGCCTGTCATCATATAAGTGAGCACACAAAGAGATATAATTGTTTAGCATTTAGTTACAGTGACTGCTGTTGCGGTTTTGTGTGTGTGTGACAGGGTAACAAAATATGTGTACAACCATCTTCCCACTTTTAAGTACTTAAAGAACTTTTAAGTAAGTTCTTATTTTCCACCTAATGTTGCTGCTGTTCAAATGTGGGCCAGCTGGATATGAAGGACTTGCTCAATGATAGTGTTCCCAAAACCTGATCTTCTGTACATGACATCTTTGTTGAGCTGATGTAAGGTAGCCACTGCCATGCTAATGCATCTCTGGAGCGTTGGTTCTGGGCTGGCCCCTGGAAGGCCCCAGAGGGCAGCCTGAACAGATTCTAATGTGGTGTTGCTCTCCTGTCAGTGCTTTACACACCTGACTCTCAGTGATTTCCATTTATGCATCACATCTTTTTGTACAAGACTTATGGGCACGTGGAGTGGGGACATACTGTAGAATTCACGGTTTCATCTAAAATCTTCTGTGCACGCAAATGCCCAGTGTTTTTTGCAGGGTTAAGGCATGCTCAGAAATAAGAGAAAATGCACAATTGTCAATGTTCATCTTTTTTTTAAAAATTTCTTTTCCTAAAAAGATAAGACTTATTTTCATTACCGATTGATTCAAAAAAGTTTTACTTAAAATGTCTGTAAACAAACAGAAGGCAGTAAATGTCGTTAAGAATAAATGATAAAGTAGCAAAAAAGGCATGAAATGCATTTTATTTTTATCTACTATTCTGTAGTGTATCACTGGGATTTGATATGAATGCCTGAAACTTCATGCATGGAGTTTTAATTAAACCATTAATGTTAAACATTAACTTCGGTTAGTTAATATTAACAGTGGTATCTCCATAGTTACATTAACAAATCCATCTCATGTTATTAGTTTTTCTTATGTATTATATTCTTACAGTTGTATAAAGTGTTTATAAATGTAGGCAGTAATGACATGAGTCCAGGCTCTTAACTTTTGTAATATAACCCCCTTTTCCTGAAGCTAAGGACTGAAAGCAGCACAGATGTATGTCTGAGCACAGCGTCTCTGCTGCCCTATGAGCCTTTGTTTTCCGAACACCCTGATTGACCCACCACCCTTCATGGTTCACTGATTCACTTGATAGATCAAGTTTAAACTAGTGCATATTAGCACATTTGTTAGTACTAGAGGAACAGTTGGCCTTCCTGCTTTAGGCTGCTGGTTCATTTCAAATGGAGCAGCCACAGAAAACAATAACAGAATACCAGTTAGGGGAACACCAAAAGGCTGGCAGACTGGAATCAGTTGCACACTGTAGTCATTGGCATTGATTCATTCATATAGATGTTGTTTAAAGACAATTAAAAGATTATTATTTAAAAATACTTTCAAAGAAGTTTCACAATAATACTTGGTGAAAGTTTAATCTTTGACTGATACTGGATATTCTTTCATTAAACTTGGTTGTTTGGTGTCCGGTGCACACGGGGAATGATAAAGTAATTATTTTTGTCACGATCATCCTTTCATGTCAGTTGGCAATTATTTGGCTCAAACAAAACCACATCAGTAGTGCACAGTCTCTGTTCAAAAGCCTTGCTTGCGATACCAATTTCTGTAAATGAAATATTTTACCTCTATAAAAAAGTAAATTGATATTCAAGTAGTTATAAAGAGAATATTCTAATACTTTCATCCTGTGAATTCATTTGCTTCTTAAAAGTCTCACTAGGATTTATGTATTAAGTCTGATCTACTTTTCAGCAATAGTCTAATATACGTAGTCATGAATACAGTTTCTGGTTTAGAATAATTTAATGAATGAATTCCAACTGTTTCCTTCAAAATCTAGGATTTTTTTTCCACTAGTTGAAAAGGCTATATTCTTTTGCCTGTTTAGGATTTCTTTTAAAACTTTATATTGCCACCTAAGGCTTAAATTTTTACACATAAACCTCAAAAACTTTGAAGTGAAATAGCGATCTTTGCTTTTTTCCCTTCAGTTTTCTCTTGATGGCTGTTTAGCAGTATTGACTCTCACTGTCTGAGACACAGAATTTACGACACTTCATCACCATTCTCTATTTCTGCAGACTATACTTCCCTATTCTTTCCCTCTGCTTTGTGTATTATATTCTATTTATATGCCTGCCTTTTTTTTTAAATGTAAAGGTATACTTTACTTAGAAATTAATGTCTCTGAAGTCAGTTTTTACAGGTTTTTGGCTCTGGGTGGTGGGGGTTGAGCATTTAGGACCAGCTGATGGCAGGTAGGAGTTCCTGCAAGGAAGATAAAAAACATGGCACCACATTTATGAATGTGGCTAAATCTTTTCTCTTGTATCAGGAGTCATTATTGTTGTAGTTTTCAATTTAATTTTGACTGGTCCTTTTTGAAGGAGATACTTTTAAACCCACGTACTAAGGCTTGTTACTGAAGATGCAGGATTTATCAGGCATTAAGAATTCCCCAGGATTAATTTGTGGTGCAATGACTTGGCACTGTGTGCAACATTTTGACATATAGTTATAAAATATTTCTGTGTATGCTTTTGGGGTTATAGGAGCAAACTGATGCAGTAATTTCCTTCAGGATCTTTAAGCAGTCATCTGAATTTGCTAACACAGGCTGGATAAAGTGCTTGTTTTCATTTCCACGTTATTTGATGTGTTTCAATAAGTGAAAAAATAATCTATAAGACTTTTGTAATTGTTATGTTTTAATCTTAAGGACAATCTGTCCCCTTTAATGCTGAAACAGTATTTAGTTGTAATTTCTTTGAGGAATTGTTCCTCTTCAGTTGTTGAGGGAATGTAAGTGGAAGGAGCTTCTGAGAGTTCCAGCTGACACTCTGAAGGTACACGTGGCTGTAAAAGTTGAAGTAATGCACTTCACGGGGCAGGAAAATGTACTTTCACTCTTGGCTCCTCCTTATGGAGTTGCACCCTACTACTGATTTGGTTCTTGACTGATGGAAGTTGTACACTTGGCAGATATTCTAGCTTTTTTTTGTCTAAGAAAGTGATAGTCTCATCTGATAGTAAAACAAGAATTAGAATTGTTCAAATCATGTATTTCAAATAACTACCAAAAGAACAGAAGTATTGGATGTTAATTGCATGCTTTTGGTAGCAGAGGAGCCTCAGTGAACCACGGCAATTCTAGGAGTTCTAGCGAAGAGAGCTTGAAAAGTAATGTTATTGGTTCAGTATGAGTTATTTCTATTTCAAAGAATAAAATTGCTTTGGGGGGGTCAATGTGCAAGACAAGGTTCAGCTTGTACAGTGGTATTTCTCAGTGTTCTTTCCTTGGAGTTGGAAGACCGAAATGTTCAAAACATAAAATGAACAGGAATTCTCAGATTTCTGAATGATATTGCTAAGTTTTATATTCCTTTCTATTTCTTTGGACTTCTTTCAAAATGAGAGAATTTCCTTTGCACTGTTTGATTTGCCCTCTCAGAAAACAAAAGTATTGGATTGTAGTATCAGTTTTACTGGCTGTTATTTTCATATGCCTGCTGGCAGGGTGTCGTATTAAATTCCAACAAGGATATGTTTTGATGTTTGGGTTTCTTTTCTTTTTTGTTGCCCAAACCTATAACTTCTTCACATTCCCCCTGTTCCTGTGTCAGGGTTTAACTAGATTGTGACATATACTTTTTTCCCTGGTTCCTACAACAGCTTCTTAGCTGTACACACAAAAGTAATCAGTACTGTAATTGAAAGAGAGATAGTGCGCATCCAAGAAGAAATTGAAACTTTTTTTTGACTATAATTTACTTATTCCTTTAAAGTATTATAATGGCTCTAATAGTAAAAATTCATTTAAGCTGTAAACATAGTTAGGCTGTGTGTAATATGAAACGTTTTGTGTTTTCTTTTTAGGCTTCCAAAACAGACCAAAATCTTTAAAAGTGTTTGTTAATCCAAGCAGCCACAAAAGAGAAGCCACTCATGTTTATTATGAACAAGTTGCACCTCTTTTTAAGCTTGCTGACATAAAAACTGATGTCACTGGTAAGTTGCTTCAAAAACATACTTAATCCTTTGTGAAACTAGTACTTAAGCGTACAAGACAATTTAAAGTTACTGCTAATCCTTATTGGCTTTGCCTGCCAGTAGTGCATTTGGAACTCTAGTCAAAATGTGGTTTTGTAATTCTGTTATTGATTTAATTTGCACCTATAACAATCAATAGAATTGGTCGTATTTTTTAAAGTAAGCATTCTATATAAACTAACAAATGTTTGATATCTGACAGTGCTAAGAGTTGTCCCTGCCTTCTGACAAACACGTCCTTAACTATTCTCTTCTGATGATGTCTGTTGGCCTGATGTACGAGTAGCTCGTGTGAAGGGCACAGTATTCCTGGGTTCTGACTCAGGTGCAGGCATGCCCTGGAGGCCTGAGTGATGCAGGGCTGCGATGGCAAAGGCAGGTCTCACAAGGCACGTGGGCATCACTTGCTGTCTGGGTAACACAGAGGTACAACTGTCATGTTGTAGTGATGCTGCCTTCTGCTCAGCAATGGGTTTCAGATAGCAGATTTGGATTTAGGGCCCCAATTTGTGCCAGAATTTGCCCTTTGGCTGTTTCATTTGATGGACTTTTTGTAAGAAATTGAACAGGGAAATCAGTCTTCTTAAGGCAGTAAAATATTAGTGATCTGGTCATTACTTCTACCCCCTTCTATGAGCAGACTGAAAATTACACTGCATCAAATTTTGTCCCAAGAAACACCTAAATTTACAGAGAAATTACATTAGTATTTTCTATTCATGATAATTTTAATCCATGCTATTACATTTACTTTTAATACACTGATATTTTTTGATTATACATTTCATATTCATGTGAAATATAAACTCTGGTGCAAGGCATTTTAACACCAAAAAGTCTTTTTCCTATGTCTATTGTAATTGACTTGGAAAATAATTATTTCTGGCTTAAATAAATTATAAGACATAGGGCTCATCCTGCAGTTGTTCCTTAAACTTCTTCTGAAATCATGACTAGTTCTGTTTGCAGGCCAAAAATTATCCTGAAAAGATCTGTTTTGTGCATGAGGATAAAATAATGCAAAAACTGTTTGTAGGTGGGATTTATTTTGCTAATTTTATTACCTATATATTTGTATTTTTTAATTATTTAGCCCACAATTTAAAGTAAAATCACTTGAAGGTTCAAGGCAAATTAGAATAAATGTGAAAAAGATTGGCTGTGTTAGAATTCTGTGGAGATAAATTCTTAACTTCCCTTAGCTGAGAAGGGAATGCCAGAAGCTTTATGTAAGTTTTGATTCTCACAGACGTATTTTTCACCTGCGAGGCATGGATAGTAGTGTGAATAGATTAATAATAATGCTATTACCTTAGAAATTTAACTTAGCCTAGTTTAGCCACAATGTTTTTAAGAAAGTTTTAATATAAGTTATGAATATAATTTGTAGTGGGTTTAAAAACTTTTTTCCTAGTTGAATAAATGCCGATTAAAGTTTGCTTTTTTAATTATTTCTATTTTAAATTTTTAAGGAAACTTCTGGGTTTAGCCAGAAAAACGTTTAATGGCTTATCCTTTAAAAAAGGTTATTTTGGCAATGTTGAAATAGTATTGTGCTTATTAGCTGCCTAACACGCCTCCTACAGGCAAAATGAGAAAACTACAGTTCTCAATGCTAGGAGAGAACTAAATAGTTAAGAACTATGTATTTAAAAAAAAAAATGAGGTTGCTGAGTTAAAGTCCTGCCCACTGGTACCATCCTCTAGGAAAACTCAGTGCTTCATTTCTAGGAAATGGAAGAGGGTTTTTATTTCTATTCTTGTTTTGGATTTGGTGCAGGTGGAGTGTGTATCTCACTGTTCCTGCTTTTTTTGGAGCATGGCCAATATTCACATAACTGGTGTGCAGAGGTGTATTAGGTACTGAAATGGTCAAGGCTTTTGTACAATTTTTACACTGAAGATAGTTTACATTTAGACTTTTCCACATACATGTATTTAAAGCTTAACACTGTACACAAAAATCTTATAGCAAATGTGAACCTCTGAAGTGGCTTCCAGTGCATACATAATACAAGACTTACAGGTTACTAAAAACCCCTAAAACCATCAGAGATGGACAGTGGCGTGCTGAAAGACAGAGCTCTCCTCATCCCATCTTGTGTGCTGGTAGCTGGCTGCTGCTTCCTTGGGGGGGCAGGCAGATCCTATTCTTCATTGGAATTTCTGTTAGAATAAATCTCCCTATTTAGAAATTTGGACTGGAAGTATTCTCTCCTACTTAAGGACACAAAGCAATCCAAAGGCATTTTTCAAATGATCTTTTAATATGGTAGAGCTTTTTTGTTTGTTTTGTTTTGTTGGTTTTGTTTTCTGTGGTTTTGGTTTTTTTGCATGGTGGGGTTTTTTTACCACATTTCTTTGTGCACTACAGCTGTATTCACTTCAGTAGATGTAACCAAAGGTCTTATAGAGTAGACTGTGTAAAGGGCATTTTTTTGTTATTTTGTTCCATGCTTTGGTGGTTTAAACAAATCCCTGAATTGCTTAGTGCACTAGAAAGTGAGAATTAGCAAGTTTAAACTGAAACAGTGCTTTTAATTGTAGCTAAGGCTAAACAATAGTTAAAACTTGGCCTTCATACAATCTTTTAAGGATTTGGCAAATTTTTGTGCTGCAGCTGGGATATGTCTGCGAGGGTAAGAACTCTCTTGCTTCCGTTTATGCACAATTACAAGTTGGGCATTTAGGCAAAAATAACAACATTCCCAAACTCCCATTTTTAGAGCAGAATCACAAAGGGAAAAAGCGTGTTTGAGAATTGAACAAATAGCGCTGGTTTAAACTTACTGTGCAGTAAATAACAACAGATTAAGTGATGTTGACACCAGATGAAAAAAGTGTTACCATTAGCAGTTCTAGTCCTATTGACTTTAGTCCCTGACATGAGTGCCACTATTTTTAGGTGTCATAGGAAAGCATCCTGTGTTTTGAAATGTAGAACTAATTGCATATTGCTTTTTCTATACGTAGAGGCAGAACCCTATGTTCTTGTTCTCTGTGTGACACAGGGTGTTAAAACCATTTGGAGTATCTGTGACTGTTCAAATGAGGTACACTGTTGGTGTCCTTCCTTCAGAATGCTGTTACTTGAAACTTAAGAACCAAATGTCCTTGAAAAAGAAAAGCTTTCCTAATTATGCATTAGAAATAGTTGAAAAATCATTAAGTTAATATATTTATGACAAATGAGGGAACCTTTCTTCCTCGTACCAAAATCTGTTGTGTAGGTTTTTTTGTTGGTTTGGGATTTTTTTCCCCCTAAACTGGAACAGGGCCAAGTATTCAAACATTTAGCTTCTTTTCCAGCTATCAGAATGATTTGTACATGCCCTTCTGGAGATTGTTAAGCCTGTGGAAAACTTTTTAGATGTGGGCATTTTATGTCTCTGTTGGATTTTTTCAAGGTTTTTTTCCTACTTGAATGATTTTCTATATGATCTCACAAAGTTTTTCCTTGAAACCTTGTTCTTTCATTGCCTTTTTGTCACGGTGTTTCAAAACAGGTACTGTGTACCTCTGTCATTCTCTCATCAAATTTTAAATTTCTTGGAATTCCCCAGTCTTAAGCCTTGTAGTACTCCTGGTGCTTCCAAACTTAAGCTATTAGATGCAAAGAGGATGGAGTTGCTCTCAATCTGGCTAACATTAGTCATCTTTACTGCCTTTACTGATTTCTCTGTAGACACGAGCTCTCTTTATTTTCATGTCCTTGTTCTTTGAGTGAATTAATTTTGTAGTAGTTGGCGTAACTTACATTGCATTAGGAAAGCACTGAGCGTGTTTTGTGTTACAAAATGAATCTTATTTACTGTTCCATTTTAATTAGACTGTACTCATAACTTTCTAAATGTCATCGTGTTCATTTAAAAAGGCATGTAACCTGGTAACCAACTGTATGATCTCTTAGGAAGAGTTTCTTTCACAGCTAAGCAATGGTAAGATATTTGAACCTTTCTGCATTTTTGCACAGTTTTTTATTCATCACTTTTTACAGACTCTACAGATATTGATAAAGGCATAATTCCTATTGCTAATGCAAAACTGAATATGGTAGCTTAAATATTGTGCTTTGATCTTCCAGAGAGAGGCCCTGCATGAAAGTAATTTCTGCCAATAACCCGGAACTTATTATAGTGATTGGTATTTCTGTAGCAAAATGATAATTCTCTGCCTTTGATATAATCAAAGTAATGCTAACTTTTAATTATGAATTTTAAAAACACCAAGCACTAGAACTTTGCTAATCCTGATTGGGGAATTTTGAAGTTATATGCTATATATATATATATACACACACACACACTAGTTTAGTGTGAAGTGTAAAAATTCTATCACTTTTGTTTTGATTTTGGTTTTGTTTTAATTTTTTTAGGAAAAAAGATATTTGCACTCATTGTATATACACACATACTTGTGTGTGTGTGTACAGAGGGAGGGAGAGAGGTGTTTTCAGTTCTTGTGAGCAGCATTTGAGTAGTCTGTAGAAATACTGTTAGAACAGGTACAGATATGGAATGATTGTTTTAGACACCAAGACTAATAATTTTAACAGTATTTAGAAACACTGGAGAAAAGCCGTGAACTATGCAAGCACCAGGGACAGACAAGCATGAAAGATTAATGTAATTTTGCATATAATGATGCACATTCTTACACAAAAAATCCATCTGCAAGTGTCATGTCAGTCAGCAAAAATCTTTGATGGGTGGCTGCAGCTGGGCTGTCTCTTCTGGCAAAGCTGCCCTAGAAAATGCTAAATGTAGTTATGATGCTTTGTGCCATCTGTAGTGTGCCAGTTTATCCTGTCTTCACTGGCATTTCCAGGGCTATATAGGGTATCAGCAAACACAGAGACATCAATGTAGACTGACAGATTCATTTCCTCCAGAGGCTATGAACTCTGGTATATACTTGTGCCACCTTCCTCTGTGTGTTATATTCCATTGTCACTGGTATTTGGCTTGATTTCATATTTCTGTATTTAACTCGTATTTTTGATTTAGCAATTTGCATATCCTAGCACAAAGGCAATTAAATTTGATTGATCCTGAAATAATTCAGTCTTTACGGAGGATATGCTTATTTTCCTGAAGTTTACCAACTGTGTCAATGCTAAAACTTGCATTTTGATGCAACAGCTTCTTGAATTATCAGAATTATCAGCACTAAATAGCTGTGTTACAAAGTTTCAATGTCTCTCCTTTTAGATAGTGTAAGTATTAAATAAGGTTTCTCATACTTTTAATGCATTGATGATTTAAAAAAATAATCTGAATTGAATTACTGTGTGTTCCTTATGTTAGAAGAGCAAAATAATTAAAAATCCTTTAAAATTATCTAATCTGCTGATAATTAATATTTTCCACAGTAACTGAATATGAAGGACATGCTCTCTCAGTACTTAAAGAATGTGAACTCCAGGAATTTGATGGGTAAGTTGGTCAGTGACTGTGAAGGTTAGTAAACCCCATCACATTATTTTTTATTTGCATTCCAATCCAAACTATGCTAGGAGGTATTTCATGAGTTACTCTGTTTCTCATACATATATGAAACCTGAGAAAGCAGAAAAGCTGTAAGAACATAACCCTTCAATCAATCTGATGCTAGGATTTCTGGGCTGGAAGGATGCCTGTCCTTTCTAGAACAGCACTTCTGTGCCTCCTTTCAGGCACTGTGTTGTGGTAGGAGGTAAGGTGGTTTTGTGCTGCTTCTGCACCTAGACCTGACATGCTTTGCCCAAGCAGAGACCATAGGCATGTCATATGGCTTATGTATTCCACCTTCTTTGCTATCTGCTTTTTGTTTAAGGGACGCTAGAAATTTAGTCAACATGGCAGAGTGATTTTTTCCCCCTTGCTTTGTGGCTGAGCCTTGGTAACAAATAGAGAGAGTGAATTTGTGGTGCTGTCTCGGGTGTGTTTTCCTGTTTCTACAGTGACAGAGAGAGACAATGTTCATGCATGTGTTTCTTCCCAAGTCAGGAGCCTGTTATTAAGGGTATTTAGAGTCGCCTGGGTTAGTCAGACCTTAGTGAATAGTTGATTGAGAGTTACCTCTGATGGTTAGATAGAGGTTTCTTCCTCTAAGAAACCTCCTTCATGGTCTAAGTCAAATCTGTTTGCTTGAGACTTTCTACTTCTTACATGTAGCAGGTTCTCACTGATTAGTTTTGGAGTCCCAGGTCCCTGGTGGTATCTCTATTTCCAGCCAGAAAGATAACTCTTGATGCTAAAATAATAAAGATCAAAATTAGCAGCATTTTTATGTTATTCCTTGGAATCTTCATCTACAAGAAACACAGCTCTCCAAAATCAAGAGAAAATATATCTGGTTTTGGAAGTTTTAATAGCCAGAAGATAATCCACATAAGACCTTCCAGGAGTACAGTTTATCAGACTTCAGAGATTAACTGTTTTTGCTGTTGTGGAAGAAACTTTTAAGCCTAGGAATAAACAAAAAATTAGTCAAAAGATAGGCAATGACTCCAGATTACGAGCACGAAGAAAATGTGCTTCGAAGTTTTGCTATATATTCTATTTTTTGTTTTTAAGTTAGTGTGGGCAGTGGTTAGCTGCAGGTAACATCCCTAAAAAAATTAGAAATTAAAAAGTAGCTTGGAAATAATAGGAATGTAAGTGAAAGAATGTAAGTGAGATGAGGTAAAATTAAATTTAAACAGTTAGTAATGTATTTTCTTATAAATACCTTACCGGTTGTAATTTTGTATAGATATACTGTATTCATATAGATATAAATATATATATATTTTAAGTGAGTTCCTCCTAAAGTGACTGACATTTATATTATGCTCACTTGAAATGATTATTACTATGTGTTTAATAATTTGGAGAATCACTGTAATAGCTATTTAAATAAACAAAAACATGGGGAAAAAAAAGAGTTTACTGCAACCGAGCTTTTACAGACAAATGCATTCTTCTCTATGGCCACAGCAGGTGGGAGTTTAATTATGTGCTCCAGAAGCAGTGATTAAGTACCTTCGTGCAAGGGAGTGCTGGCACTAGGATTTTATACCTTGCTAAATCACTCAACTGCCTGCAGAGTGTGTGAAAATAGCTGTTTTCAAGTATTTTTTTAAATTTTATTGTAATATTTGGTGAGTTGTTATCATAAGGGCAATTAAAAGGCTTTGGGGTGATTGTGTGGGTCAGCATTGAAAGATGTAAAGAGCTTTTCCACCAAGGCACTTAAGTATGTGTTTGGTTCTTCCATCTGATGAGTTTATGAGCATAACATGTGATAAGGTAAGAAAAACATAATAAGTTCTTAAATATATTTACTCCTACTTGGCTAGAAAGCAGAAATAAGGATGCTTATATCTCATGAGGTAACATTCACTGATCTGACAGCAAAGCCTGAGCCTGTTCTGAAAGAATGAATGTTTTTTAGCTATTTGAAATATCATTCTGTAGTAGTATGGGATGTAGAAGCTGCCTTCCCCTTGTTTGGTCAGCTACAGAAGAGTTTATTTTGAACTGTATAATTTTTGTTTTGCAATAGGGTAGTTTGTGTTGGTGGAGATGGATCTGTCAGTGAAGTTGCTCATGGTCTGCTGCTTAGAGCCCAGATAGATGCTGGGAAAGACACAGATTATGTATCAAACCCTGTCAGAGCACCAATTCCTCTTGGAGTAATACCAGCAGGTGAGAATACAAGGTGTACTGTTGCAATTTGTTAGTCATCTGTTCTAAGTCCCTCTGGCATGTTTTAGAGTTTTGACCACTAAAGGCAGTTCTTGATGCTAAGGCTTCAGTTACTTAAGGGAGCTATTGAATAAATGTCCTAAATTAGTGATTTAGATTAATTACAAATGACTAGATTTTAAATTGTAATCATAATTTATAGTAATGGCACAGATGAGCTCTTTGCCTGAAGGAAGAAGCTGAGGAAGAATGAAATTAAAATTTTCAGCTGATCCAGGTAAAGATCAAGCTTTGCCTTTATTTCTTGAGAGAAACGATACCATATGAAAACTTTGTTTTCTGGATTTTCTTTTCTTGCATGTCTCATATTTTCTTGGCAGGATCCTCTCTTGAATTCACGCTTAGGATCTATTTTAAAATGGTGTCCCAGAAATACATTTTGTGGATTACATTTAAAAAAAAAGTGCTAACAAAACTGCTTTGTCTCCTCTTTACTCTTACAGATCTGAAAATACCTACCTCTTGAAAAATCCTTTTGCTCCTTTTTTAACTTTTTCTTGCATCTTGTGCTGTGTTTTTGCGTGGTTGGTTGGTTTTGGGGGGGTTGTATGTCCCTTCTCCTCACAATCTCTGTATTTGACCTTACTGGAGTATAACTTGCCCCAGGCAGGAAGGTTTTAACTAGAACTGTATCATGGTTTAACCCCAGCCAGCAGACAAGCCCCACACAGCCCCTCACTTGCTCACCCACCAGCAGGGTCAGGAGAGAGCCAGAAGGTAAAAGCTGGAAAACTTGGGGGTTGAGATAAAGATAATTTAGTAGGTAAAGCAAAAGCCACACACCCACGCAAAGTAAAACAAAGAATTAATTCACTGCTTCCCATGGGCAGGCAGGTGTTCAGCCATCCCCAGGAGAGCAGGGCACCATCATATGCAACTATAACTTCAGAAGACAAATGCCATCACTTCAAGCCTCCCCCCCTTCCTATTTCTTTGCCCCAGCTTTACATGCTGAGCATGATGTTGTATGGTATGGAATATCCCTTTGGTCAGCTGGGGTCACCTGTCATTGCTGTGTCTCCTCCCAACCTCCCATGCACCCCCAACTTCCTCACCAGTGTGGCAGTGCAGAAAGCAGGAAGGCCTTGGCTCCGTGTAAGAGCTGCTCAGCAATAAAAATACCCATCATTACATTATCAACCCTGTGTTCAGGTGAAATCCAAAACACAACCCCACAGCAGCCACTGTGAAGGAAATTAACTCTACCCCAGCCAAAACCAGCACAAATCAGTACAGTCCAAGTTGATTCCGGCCTGGTATGTGAATTGTTTCTCTTGAAAAGAGGAGGGGTATTTTTACATGGACACTACTCTCTGCTGTGGATGTTTGATGGCACTACTTTATGTAGTTTCTCAGATGTTTTTAACTGGCGAGGACAAAATTCCTGCAGCCAGGTAAACAGTAAATTGCTGTTTGGTTTTCTAAAAAAAAAAATGGAGCAAGTCATCTGAACTGAGCAGCCAAGTTTTTAAGTGCTTTGATTTGGTTTGCACTTACACAAGCAGCATGAAGACAGGGACTAGTTACTTGTAAAAGTGTGAGGTTACATTAGCTCTTTTCCCAATTTAAAAACCCTTGGGAATGTATTGCTAAAAGAGGCAGCAATCTCAAAGACATGAAGCTAAAGAATTCGAGTACAGCAGTTGGACCATCACTTTCCAGTTCAGTTACTGTGAATATCTTGATGGTGTTGAGACCGAATCTGTCCAGCACTTGACTCCATGTGAGGTCCCTGTCCTCATCGTTAGTGCTTCCTCTCTTCAGCTTAAGAAAAATATGTCATGATCAAAAAGGACATGTGAACCCAAAAGGGTTCTGTATGGCTTGTTATAAGAGGATGAGAACAATTTATAAAATGATATTGTGAGAAACTCCTTAAGAAGTTCTTTAAAATAATCTGTTGTTTATTTTGTTTCCATATTGCTGATACTCCACGAGTCAGTGAGGAAACAGCTAACTGTGATGCTTCTCATGAAGGCGGAACTCAAATGGTCAATTAAATTTTTTTCCCCACTGGAAATCCATTGTACAAAATTAATAGGATTGCCCAGTTGAGTAGAAGCAGCAACTGCATTATAGGATAGCATTATGTGAGTGGCTTAAAATCTGTTTGTAGCCTCTTTTATAAGGAGTTAAGACAGCATTTTGAACTTTCAGTCAACTTGATGGGAAGGAGATGCTCTTGAAGCAGTTCACCTCCTGAAGAGAAAGGTCCAGAGGGGAGTGTGTCTTTACTAAAACACTCTACTGAGCTGCCTTATTCTGGTCCAAATCAAATGGATGAGATGTGGGGAAGCCTGCAGTTATACTGCTGGCCATTAGCAAGAGTGTTTGTTGCTATGGGAACTACTGCTAAGAAACTGTACAGAGGGGGAAACAGGGAAAGGGAGGGGGAACTGGAAGGACGTTAAAAAAAAGTATCCAGTTGTTACAGAACAAGAGACAATCTGTACCTGATAGCTGTGAACCTTTTGATTGGAAATGATTCATTTAAATAAATTCATGATATCTAATTAATTCAGAAAATAAGATATTACTGAGGGACTGTTAATTTCTGTGATATTTCAGGCAAAGAACCAAAATGTTGGTGCAGTTTTCAACGGAATTTTAGCTATGCTTGACTAGGAAGTCATTACATCACATTTATCTGTTTGGATGGGGGAGACATTAGCAGCCTTATGAATATTCATGTTGTCTGGTTAATTAAGTTAATTGTACTGCAGAAGTGCTTGCACTTCCAAGGACAATTTTTTTCTCCACAATTTCTGTTTGGTACCTTCATCAGTCATGCTTTACATGACCTGCAGATACTTTGTCCTTACTGTGATGCTTATTGCACATTTCATGGGAAAGGGTTGTAAGAAGCTGTTTGTAATGTCAGGAAAATGGGTTGGTATTTTGAACGGAATTCTATTTTTGGAGTAATAAAATCATCTTTGTTTCTGTTCAAAAGGGTGCTGGTGACAGAGATGCTGGAATTGTATGGATGAAACCTTTTTACTGTAAATTGAATAGTTGGAATAAGAACTGAAAATGGGACTGTTCCTCATGTGTTAGGGGTGCAAACCTCATGTGGGCATCAAAGTTAGTCTCTGAAGGAATATGCTAATGTTCAGGGAACCATCTTGTTATTGGTAAATTACAGCTTGATATCAAAGGGAAGAAAAGATGACTTGGGAGGATGAATGATGGCATCAATACCATTGTTATTAAATCACCACTTAAATCAGAAAAGGTTGTATTATTATTTTTGTTTTCGCTTTGTTTATAGGCTGTGTTTTGGTTTTGCTTTTTTGTTTTGGTTTGGGTTATTTTGTCTGGCACCCTGCTTGTGTGGGACCCAGTTAATGGGTCCCAGTTAATTATTCAGTCCTTATTGGGATCAAAAATGCTGCTAGGCATGTGCTAAGAGGGGTGTTTAGAGAACGTGATGGTACTTGCTACTACAAAACTCTGCTTGTTCTAGAGTTTCAGCTTGTATAAAGGTGGGTGTGGTACTTAAGTTTTTGAACACAGATCAAACTTGTTTTATCTTACTAGGACTCATTCAGGGGTGGGATTTTGCCTTTACTTCTGCAAATGTTGATGAGCTCCATAGATTTAAGAGAAGGATGCAATTGCTTGTGCCTATCCTGCTTAGTGAAAATGGGATTAAAATGTCATTAAAGTCGGTATGAAGATTGGTACTGACTTCAGCGGTGGTCATTTGGTATCTTGCTGCTGGCTGTACTGATAAATTACTCATAAATGACAAATTGCAGTTTTAAGACATACCAAGCCTGATCTTCAGAAGTATGTTCCACCTTGTGTGCTTTTATTAGCTTGGCCTTCAGTGGCAAGGAAATTTTTTTTTTTTCAGAATAACAGCTTCCTGTTTCAACATATAGGAAATAAATATGATTTGTCTGACTTGGAGTGATCTTCTGCTTGTGTGTGTGGTTTCTTTTGTTTTGGAGAGATACCCATAAGAGTTGATAAGAGTTGTAAAATTTTGATTGAAGGAACTACTTGAGTATTTTTGAGTTTTATCTTTAGCGAGCTTCACTGGCAGAGCAGAACTGGTTGGAGCTGGAAATTAAATCCCCAAAGTCATTCAAACATGACATGGGGGTGTGCATATAACTTGTAGTTATTCTGTGAAGAATTGCTTTTTAGGTCAAACATGGAGTTTTATGTAGCTTTTAGATATCTGTTACCTTAATAACGTACCTCACTTCCTTTACACAGCTGGAACCCTGAGAGCCTTACGCAGAGCTCCTCTCTCTGAGGTCATGGCAGCTTTCCATGAAGTTCTGAATTACCTTCAGAGACTAAGATGCTTTAAGGACTTACCAGGGGACGTATGAGATACTGAGATTCCCAGTTATTTTGCAATATTTTGCTGAGAGAAATTATTGAAAAAAATCAAAGTATATATTCCTGAATTAGAATGACATAATTAATACCTTTAGAGCTTTGTAATTATGTATATCAGTCTTTGCAAATGTAGTATTTTTTTCTACCACTAGCATGGCATCAAAGACAGAACAGTTTTGGGATAAAATTTTTTTCAGTCTGGTACATGATGCTTTAAAAGTGCATATTTAAATATTGAGTGTCTCTTGTTTGAAATGTAGTAGTCTTTCCCTTTCCTCTCTTTTCTCTCCTACTTTTGAAAGACAAGTTACAATGCTTCTATAAAACTTGGCAAAGTTAGCATCCAGAATTGTCTATTGGTTCTGTAACATATTAAATAATTCAAGCAACAAGAAAAATAATTTGAAAATCTATTTGAGATTATTTCTTTATGGGAATGTTTGGTTTAAATGCAGTAACTAAAAATGCTCTCTGGGTATTTTTCCTGTTATTCTGTATCTCACGTTTTTACTGCAGTTTGTGTTCACTTTTACAGGTACTACTAATATTTTGGCCCATACTCTCTATGGTATTAAACATGTGGTGACTGCAGCATTGCACATTGTAATGGGTAAATATTTTTACATACATTGTAACATTTTAAATAATAAAGCAGCATTTAGAAGTTTGCCATAACCAGTTGCTCAGTAAAGGTATAGCATTATGCTGTGTCACTGTAAACTATCTTGTAAGGCTTCTAAACCCAAATGATTCTACCCTGATTTATAGTGGACTGGAAAGGTTATGAATCTTTGAGTTCAGTAGGAAAGGCTGTGGACATCATTGCCTGCTTACTAAAATCTGCCATGGAATAAAGTCTGATGTTGGTGTTTGTGCCCTGGTACTGACATTCTCTTAATGCAAAAAGTAACCTTTTCCAGGCTTGTTTGTGTGAATAGTGTTACTCTGTGTGTGTTATTTTGCAGTATTGGTTGCATAGTCCCTTGATTATTTTAGTGTCGTGTACCTGCTGAAGGCAGTATGAAAACAGAGAAAACACTTGAGGAAGTGATCAAGATTGGACTTTTCAGGAAATTGTCATATTTCTGGGAAAATAGCATTCCTCTTTTTAGCTCCAGGCACAGTTCTTCTAAATACTAGCAGCTTTATAAGAAAGCTTTATTAGTAGAAAAAACTATCACTTGCCATTTGGTCTGCACCAAAATAAATAGGGTTTTGAATGTGAAAATACCAGCAGGAAAAACTAGGTTGCTAGTGCAAACCTTATTTTTGGGTCTTAGGAAATAGCGAGCACTTAGGCAATGTTAATCCTCTCAAAGCAATTTGTCTTTAGGACTATTTTTTTTAAATGAAAAAATAGAATAAAGGGGTAAGTCCATGTTGAGTATCTGTTTTCTAGGCCTTGCAGTAAGCAGTGGAAGAGCCTTTGTTCTATTTCTGAAATAGTCATTCACAGGCTTTACAGGCAAAATCTAAAACTCTCTTTAAAAAAAAAACCTAATCAGAGACACTCAATCTAATGGAAACTGCCCAGGTTCTATTACAGAAAAAAAACCCCATTCTCTATCTTGAAAAGAATTAGATGTCTATATTCTGTAACTATAAGCATGAAAATGTATATTTAGGAGTTCCTGTATTTTCTCCAGTACAATGTTCAATCATTACATGTATTTGGTGAAGTGGTTGCAAGTATTTATGCAAATATTAGCAATATTGAATTTTCTTTAATGCTAATGGTTGAAAATATGAATAGAATTAAGTCAGACCCTTTGCAGCTTTATGAAGTAGCTGAATTTTCACTATAACTTTAGCATTTTCAAGCATCTGAAATGACAACTTTTATAGAGTCTTAATTATATCTACATTAATTCTTATTTCCATTAGTAAAACTTGATTTCCTAAAGAGAGGACAGTCTGGAGTCTTTTCCCCCTAGCTAAATTAGAGGAAAAATAAATTGTAAGTTGCATTTCATGCAAAATACAGACATTGGTTTTAATTTCTGTTCTTTATCCTTGAAATTTGAGGGCATATTCAAGCAGTGGATGTCTGTACCTTCAGCACCCCAAGCAGGCTGTTGCGGTTTGGCTTCTCGGCTATGTTTGGTTTTGGTGCACGGACTTTGGCTTTGGCTGAAAAACACCGCTGGATGCCCTCCAGTCAGCGGAAGGATTTTGCTTTTATCAAAACACTGGCAGATCTCAAGTATGCCGTGAGATATTTTTCTAGTATTTCTCTTTTTCTTGAGGAAAATGCAATAATTAGTGTGATGAAAATGCAGACAGCAGTAGTTTAGCATCCTAATTGCAGACAGTATTATGTCAAATGCGATGTATATCCCTCTTACAAGTTAAAGAGGAGATAAATTCTATACATTCAGCATCTCCTTCAAGTCGTCTTAACTTTGATAAACATCTGTCTAATAATCAGAGTATTGGTTTACATGATAGTGAATATCAATACTTTTCCAGGCCAGAGGAATGTGAATTATCATTTCTACAAGTTCCTCAGGAAGACTCTCATGAGAGTGACAGGTAAGTAAAACTGAGTCAATTCCAAAGCTACAAAAATATGTCTTTGAAAATAAAATTGTACAGATTCTTAATGCTGTTCAAATTTAAGCAACAGATGAAACCATTTTAAAATACATATTTATTTTGACAACTGCCAACTTGTACACATTGTAAAGTGTTCCCTGTAGAGTACAGAGGATTTGTAACAAGGCAGGCTTCCACTCAGTGTTATTGATTTGTTCAGTTCCATTGATATGTTATTCTTTTCTGAAGTACGTGCTGTTTAAATGTGCAAAAATTACTTCAATTATTCTCCCTGCATGTTTCCACCCTTTCAGAAAGAAGAAAGAGAAAATAAAAAGAAAAGGTGAGTTTTTGCTTTTATGGTTATTTAAAGGTGAACTCTGGCTGATTAACTTGAGTAATATAGAATTACTCTGTTCTATTTAGGTAGCAAGGATCAATGGCAGAAAATTCAGGGTCACTTCCTGAATGTGAGCATTATGGCAATCCCTTGTCTGTGTTCAATGGCACCAAGAGGCTTGGCACCTAATACGAGGTCAGTGTGGGTTTAGAGAATTAGTCATGTCTATAAATTCTGACATCTTACCTTAAGACCTTGGCTTTTCCAAGAATATGAGCCTATGTTTAGGTAGTCTAGTCCCTCTGGAATGGGGGAGGGAGCATAGACTGCAGCAGACTTGATAATCCCAGGAATTGTAATCAGTTTTTGGATCAGGCAAATAAGGTCAAGCAGTCTAACTTAGAATAATGAGTGGATAATTGCTGTGATTGAATTAGTTGGCAAGTCTGACTTAAGTAGTAGTCATCGAGCAGTCATCTGTCATAGGATTTGGCTATATGTGGAAACTTCATTCTTGGATTTTATTTTTTTAAATATAAAGGTGCCCCTCATCTTCTGCTTTACAGCCAGCAAAAATGAAGTATGAGTCTTTCTCATGCTATTAAGAATTGAAATTCACACATGATTTTTTGTTGTTCTTGTGGTTTTTTGTTTGTTTGTTTTGTGAGGGGTTTTTTGTTTTGTATTTTGTTTTCCCTCTGAACTTGAGAAATGCAGTTGCTACATGCAGGGTTTTGGGAAACAAAGAAGTATATAACCTGGTTGTTGGCAATGACTCATTTTGCCTTTAACTCATTGTTGAGAGTATGCTTTGTGGTGGCCCAAACAGTCATTAGGTGATAAATATTTGTATTTTATGTATCCAGAGGTGATTAAGCAGAATAGCAAGTCCAACCTCAGGAAGGTTTATGGAATGAATCTGTTTTGTTTCATTTGATTATCATTAGGTGAAAATATAGAAGAATTGATGAGGTGTTTTTCTTCAAAACTACTGGCTCATCCAGTAGAATTTGACTTGTTGGAAACAATGTAGAAACAAATATTTATGATGAAACTCATACTGAGAAGTTTTCTTTGCTACAGGGATCCTGCTAAACCTCATACTCCTCAAGACAGTGCCCTGATACTGTCCCCTCTTAGGAACTTTATTCTCCATTTACATGAATATGTGTGTTTATATACCAGTTAGTGGAAAAATTCTGGCAAGAATTTGAAGAAATTATTCTCTTTTAGCTTTGCTTTATCTTTCCATGTGTTCTGGCCTGTTTCTCAGTGAGAGGGAATTTTGAGACAACTCCATGTAATTATTGAAGGTTTGAATGAGCCCATTTCCCTCCCAGTGTAGCTGCTCAATGGATCTCCCTGTCTTTTCATATAAGAACATCCTTTGTCTTTTCATCTCTTTTTAAAAATAATCTGAGGAATGAAGTCAGTAGGGTAGGAAGGGTAGACTTTTCAAACAAGTGCTTCATTTGTCATAGTGAATAGCATGTGGACTGTATGTCTTCTCAATACAGGAAACATAAATGTGGCACTAGTTGTTAGAGACTCCAGACCCACAATAGAACGAACTCAGCTAGGTTTCTTCTCACTGTCCTATTTCCCCGAGAAGTTTCTGCCATGTGAAGACATTTGAAGTGGAATGAAAGCTTTGACTGCTGCCTGTAACTCTGGTTACACAGTCTAAATTTGCCAGACTGTGTCAAGATACATTTAACTGTGTAGGACGTGTGTTTCTCACAGCATCAATGTTGTGCTTTGCTGCAGATTGGGCTTTCAAAAGAATTAATGGGAATTTGTAGTCCTTTCTGAAGATGAAAGGCCACAGTGCTGAGTGCATTGCCCAGTAGCCTGCTGTCCCTTTTATTGAAACAAATATGATGAGGCAGTTTTTAAAATGTCACTATCACTGCTTTCTCAATCAGCAGTGTAATGCTATGCCAGGTGACTTGTTTAATGGTTATGTAAAAATTACCCTCCTAGACAGTGCTGTATTGTAGTCTGAGAACATTCCAGATGCAGTTCTTCAGCAACAAAGAACTATCAATGAGGAGAGAGCCATGGTGGTAGGCGGGAAGTACTTTTTTGTTAAATACTCTTAAGATATTTTCCAAGCATATATGCTGAATAAATAAATAACATATATATTCAGAAGATATGTAATACATCATCTCTATACAGAACACAATCTCATCAGTGATTGTCATGTTCATCAGGTACTCTTGTTGAACATTAATTTGTCTCTATAATTCAAATGGGACATAGCCACAATTGCATTGAGGTTTGGGTTGTTACCTTCTGTGTCAAGGTGCAGTTGCATTAAACAATCTGTAAATTGATACTGGCTTATTGTCTGACCCAAATTCTCAAAGATGCTAAAATACCCATGGTGACTGGATGCCTGGAATCAGTGAGCATCTGCACTGTATGGCCTTTTCTTGTTTAGGTTATATGTATTGTGTTCAATAAATCATTGATAAGGGAGTGCAGTTTTATTATTGCAATGCATGTTATAAATATGTCAATGCTCAATGGATAGTTTAGATCAATCTATGGGGTGGGGGTTGGTAAAAAGATGTAGAAAAATATTCACTATTCTATTAATTTACTCTTGTTGGATTTTTTTTAATTGTTATTTTATTTTTAATCTAGACTATTGAGAAGGCAACCTTCCAAGTTAATGAATTTTCTTTTGGGAACTAAATTGGTCTTCTTTTCAGGTTGAATAATGGAAGCATGGCTCTTATTGTTGTACAAAATACTTCTCGAACAGAGTTTATAAGGCATCTGAAAAGATATACCAGCATAAAAAATCAGGTACTGTTAATTTCTTTCTGGTGATTATAAAAAGAACAGTTAATCCTGAAAGTAGACAAGCTGCAAGAGTTAATGTTAGCATCCTCATAAGGAGACTTAGCTTCCTGTCAGAATACATTAGCCCCCTTTTTATCTGATGTTTTTTTCTTTTTTTTTTTAAATCACTAGACTAATACAGATTAGCCTATTTCAGTCCATCTGTTGTGGTTTAAATTGTATTTGTGTTGTACCATAGTTTTATGGGTGTAAAGCCCTTCCACCACAATAAGGAAATCCATGCTGTGTCTGAGTTTGGTGTAGTACAGAGATCAAGCCTGCAGACTGGGGGCATTATGCAACTCTGTCCCAAATCAGCAAAGTTCATAATTTGAGATGATCATTGCATGCTGTGCTGGTAGCAGTGGTTTATGGGTGTTGATTTTTAGCAGATATGCTTTCCATTTAGTTATGCCTGTTTACAGAACTGCATTTGAAGATCGTGGTCATTATTCTGTCTTTAAAGAGGAAAAAGAAGCATCCAAACACAGAGCTTATTGCTGTCCTGCAGACCCACTGCATAGCCCTAACAGTGGTACTCATTCAAATGTTACAGCTTCATGTGAAATCACTCGAACCCAAAGGTTCGGGTTTGAATTCATCAACAGTCAGAGAGTTTGGGGAGAGGTGGATAACAACTCCATGTGACAGCACTAACAGCTGAATTTAGGCAATGGTTTAAGCTTTTCAGTTACACTTTTGGAGGAAGGCCTTGCTTTTTCTCTCTGCCTTCGCAGCTAAATTTAAGGCAAGGACATGTGGGCTCTACTTTAAACTTCAGGATGGCCATTTACTAGAATTCTAACTATCCTGGTTTAGGACAAGATTACTGGTAAAGATGAGCAGAGCACAGGAAAAAATCTGCTTGGATTTACACATATTCTGAAGGTATTTGGCATGTGCAAAATGTACCCCCTCACCTGCAGATTGATCGAGCCCAATATGGGAATGCAAATGGAATACTACTATTTTTACTGAGGCACTATTTAAGATAAAAAAGTATGTTAATATATAAATGCTAGCTAGAATACATAATGGCTCATGTGGTCAAACCTCAAGTTAAATGTTCCCATTTACTTATAACAACAACAACAAAAAATGCCAGCTTTCCAGCTTTTTCATTTCAAGTTTGTTGCTAAGCTATCATCTATATCTTTCATCTTCATTTACTATATATCTGTGTTTGGTTTAGTTCAATTTTCCTTTTGTTGAGACCTACACAGTTCAAGAAGTAAAAGTACAACCAAGGCTTAAAAGTGGGCTTGATGCCAAAGAAAATATGTATCTGAATGCTGCTTCTGCAGAAGGAAATTACCCTTGGAATATAGATGGAGACTTAATGAAAGAAGCATCAGAAGTTCATGTTCGGTAAGGTTAAATATTGCATTTAGGACCTCTAACAGATTAGTGCTGCAATCTTAAATGTGTTACATCTGGATATAATGCAGATGACACCAAAATTACATGTTTTAAATGCTCTTAGTGTATATTGTTGTGCTTAGAAAGCAGCATGTGTAAGGTTAAGAGAAACATGGAGTTTTTCAGTTGTGGGAAACTTAATGCTGCTTGCGAATAGTTTCCATATCTAGGATCTAAGAAAGAGACTACAAATACATAGGGAAATAGGAGAATTATCAGTGAAATCAAATGGGCAGTAGCTCATTTTTCTGCAATGCACAGAGAATTAGTTGAAGGCACGCAGCTCAGAATAACAGTCTGGTAAAATAAAAGGTAGATCTTGTTATAGCATATATATAATATGTACTTCTAAAGATGACCCTATAGGAATTGCCAAAATGTAATTCACCCTGATTTGATTTCCATGTAGCAGCTCGTACATATTTGTTTTCCCCCTCGACCTCAATCAGCAGCACACCCCTTGTAAGAGTTGATAAAGTTTGATTGATTGTTTGACTTCCTTGTTTCACAGGGTGCATCCTCAACTTATTGATCTCTATGGGGTGAACACAGATGACCTGGAGAGTTCCCAAGCAACATGTAACTGCATATAGAAGGGACACACTGGAAGTTCTGGAATAAAGAATCCTTTTCTCACCTCTATGCAAAGTTTTTCAGCATGTCAGACTTGCACTCACTGATGTCAGTGGTTGTTGCAGCTTAACTGGGATGTTTGTAGTATTTCTGGTTTTAAATTCTTATCAAGTTATATATACACTTCATCAGGCTGTATTTCACTGTATAGAAGCTGTTAGGCTTCACAAGAAAATTGATTATATTGGTGTCCTACGAATTTAGAGTTTGAGAAGAGTCCATCAGAGTAGAATAATTTTTTTTTTATTTGACATTATTCTAGTGGGTGTTTTTAGCACAAGTCTGGTGCTGCTATCCATGTTGTCAGATGACTCAGTTCAACTAGAGCTGGCAAGTGTAGGTATGGTACCCCCTCATGCTGAGGAATGGTGACAAAATAGCGATTTATGCATTTATTTTTTAATCAAATACTTCTATTTCTAGTTATGATTTTTAATGTTGCCTTAATGTATTTTCTCTCAAAATGTTTCTAGTAAATAATATAAAAGATTATGCTGATGTCCTAATATGACTTCTCTTTGTTTAAATGTATTTTAAAAACTACTCTTCATACAAAATAAATATTTTGTCTACCCTAGAACTGAAATGCTGTTCAGCATAGTTTTTGTTGTTGCTGAGAATAAAATTATGATAAATAATTTTGAGTTGACTTAAATTCTTATGATTTCCTTATAGGGCATAAACATAATTTTTATGAGTAGTTTTTTTGCAACTTATTTAATACTTAATACAATTATTTGAGATGACAGCAAATTAAGACTATATTCCTTCTGAGAACTGGCTTTCTGTGAGATGATGAAAAGTAGCAGACCAATATGTTTTTCCATCTGCAGGACCGTGGGAATAACAAATGTTTTCCTGGTCACTCAAGTATTTTTAACGTACTAAGACAATTCATACTAAACTACCTAAAGTTGTCTAAAAAGGCAATTACAGCAACAGTTAGTAGATTTAACTGTTATTAAATAAGTGAAAATTAACAAAATTATTGAACTTGCAGAAGAAACAGCATTCATGCATTTAACTTGTTTGGGTTAGTTTTAATAAAATGAAATCAATTTTATAATCTTACCATCATCAGGACATTGTACATTCATTTTTTGTCAACTTGGTTTAAAGAAGTTTCATAATTTTCCTTCATATTCTAAGAAGAGGCAGCCACCATTTACATCTTAACAATCAAAAATGAATAGGAAGTGTACAATTTCCAAGGCACCATTATCTTATGTACTAACTTCAGTAAACCATTTCAAGGAGAAATAAAAAGCTTTGGTTTCACGTCTTTACATTGTTTGTACTCAAAAGAACATTAATGCTTCTTCCAGTATTCGAGGTATACTTTTCACAGTATGCTGTAACATCAAACTAATTTCTGTTCAAAGGTTTTTTTGATTAAAGTGCAAAAATTCACTTAAGCCATGTGGAAGAGAAGCATTTTGTGTACATTTTCACAGACATGCAAGAAAATACTTCATTCTTGACATACTTTATTTTGACTTTTTAAAAAAAATATATGACATTCATTTGTCCCTGCACTGTAGAAGATTCGAGAGGAAAACATACTTTGGAGTGATCCACATCTTTGGCATCAAATGCAGTGAAAGGAAATTACAAAATGGTCCCCAATACCTTTAGAATCTGTGCACAACATGGCACTAAGCACTCTATTGGCTGAAGTGTTTGCTGAAGGCACTCTGTAGAGCCTTTGAGTCTCGGACAGGATGGTGCAGCTTCAAAGTCTACATACAGATGACACACGGTTCTCTTGGCAGTTCAGAAAGACATCAAAGGCCTGGCCAAAAGGCCATGCTGCATGTTGCTGTCGGAATAACTTGTTATCGAAGGAGGTGTAGGCTCTCCACGTGTACTGGGGAGCAAAGTAACCTTTTTCTGTGGCTTGTGCTATTTTCCCAAAGCTAGGTGGCAGTGCGAACTTGGCTAGCTGAAGAAACTTCCTGCAGTAGCAGAGCAGTGGTTTGATCCATGCTGATGTGCAGACAGTTGCCTTCCCACTGCATGGCTGCTGAGGGTGCCTGTGTGGGTGGAATTCATCTGACAGCCTAACAAGAACCCAAGCTAACTCTCCAAATGACTTCCTTATGAAGTACTTTCAGGTAAAGGTTGGCACATCTAAAGATAAAATTTGGCCCATTAACGTTGGCAGTTGGAGTCTCTTGGGTATGCATATCTGTTTTGGCAGGTGAAGTCTTTTTTTTTTCAGGTTCTGGAAGAATGCCAGCACTAAATACTACTATGATAAGTACTATAGAAAAATCTTCAAATAAATAAAAATAAATACTTGCTTTAAAAAACCCCACATAGAAATAGTTCATTGGAGAAATCCAAAACATCATGGCAGCACTATCTGAGGAGAGGATGAAATAAGTAATTTTGTCATGCTCGCAAGTACCATTTTAAAGATAGCAACAAATTATGATCTGCAATACTTTACCCTTTCTACAGCTGCATATCCAGGCTACCCCACACAATTCCCTGCTCTGAATCCACCTTTGACCTTCCTGGTTTGGCTTGCTGGGTGTCTAAGTCTCTTCAGTGAGGTGGCTGTGCCTGCGAAGCCAAAGCTTACGAGGTTACCTTCAGAAGCCCCAGAGAGCTTCTGATAGCTGTTCTCTACATCATGTGCTCTACTTACAGTCCTTCTGTTGGCTTAAGCTCATTTACCCTTGTCAAACTGTCAAAGAAAGATGAGAGAGCATTTCTTCTTTAATGTCTAATCAAAATATTATTCAAACATCAAAATTCCTAGAATAACTCAGGCTAATACGTTTGAAATCTGACTTTCCAGGATTGGCAAAAATTATTACTTTCTAGAAATACTTCTTTCCAGTAAGTAATTCTTCTTCTCTTTATCTTTAGTGTTCTTCTGTCTGTTTGAAACCCTATGTGGTGTTTCAAATATCACCATGAGACTTCAGAACAAACTGTTTTACCATTTTCATATTACAACAGTAGTACTGTAAGGTGGCCCTCCATACAGTTCAAGGAAATAAAGTGTGTTTTGTATGAGCAAGAGAGCTCAAGGCCTAGTTTTCTTGTTGCTGATATTTCTTCTGTGAATTAACCTGCACTTGAATTTCTTCATTTTAAAATCAAATGTTTATTTGCCGTCTTAGTCATCTTTGTTCCCCGTTGTAAATCTCCAGCTGTCTTTTCTGTTCATGTCTTGAGGGACTGGTTTGTATTGCCTTTTGAAAAAACCAATCTGAAATACATAATTTTGGAATCTGTTGTCAGAAACTCTTTGTTATCAAATCTAAACCATAAAAGATGTATTAAAATAAAAATGCATATGTATAGCATTTATGAATTATGGATTTGCCATTGCTTTGCCATATAAAGTAATTAAGTGTTACTCATCAATCAAAAAAGTAGGTTTGGGTTTTTTTACTTTTTGGGAGGGTAATGCTCTCCTGCAAAAAGTCATGGGGACATAGGGGCTTGTGAACTGTAACAGTCCACAGAATCCCATATCTTTAAAAAAGTGAAATAGTAATAATTAAACTTTCTTGTTAAATTTGTTTCATTTCTACACTTTCATGAAAAAATGATGGATGGGGAAAGCCTCCATGAAGGTAAAAAAGTGAATAATCTCTTAATTGCTTGTCAGAGAAGCTGCATCTCTCATAGTTTTCATTTTTACTTATGCACACAATTTTTTTAGTATTTATGTTGCATTTTGAAATCTTCAACATTTTATTCTGGTATGAAACTATGTTCTAGACTATTAGTCATCATATGTCAAGTGACAGTAAATGTGAAGCACCAGCCCACAAAAATGATCCATTTTATGTCATTAAATTACATAAATCATTTGCAAACATGAGGTGTAATATAAAACATTGCAAAGAGATTTGTGATGTTGAATAACAGAAAATGTAGAATATGCAGAAGATAAAATGAAGAAAAATTGATGAGTACTTTTGAAAAAACCCACAAGTTATTGGAGGGATTATCTTTCTTTAGAAAGGACAGATCCTAATAAAATGTTATTTATCCTTTAACCTATGTTAACAGATCCAAAAATCCTCCAACAGTGTGAATTTCTGACTTGAGAACAACTAAGAAATACTGAAAACCTACCTTCCATAATAAAAATGAAAGAAGCAAAAACAGGATAACACCAAATATTAAGCCTAAGGAAATAATTAGCACAGTAACATGGTATTTTGGTTTTAGGTGGTGCATTCCTTCCAAATAGACCTGAAAAACAGAAAATAGGTTTAGTGCTAACTGGTTATTTTTTTCCCCTAAAAGATACTAAAACAAACTAGGAAAATCAGTTACATTCTCAAGTAATTAATTCATTGCCTGTGTATAGATATGTACAGAGTTCCACAATTTTAATTGCTGCTAGTTTTTCTACTTTAACAAATTTATCACAAATTCATTAAGAGAATCCTTACATATGCAATTTGCTTGTCCTTATGTAGTTCAATAACTTTTGCATTTTTTTCTGGCCAGGCTGTTGCTCTTACTTCAAACTTCAATGCTGATGCATCATCCTGATCAAAAAAAAAAATAAAAAATTCTGTCTTTTAAAAAATAACTTCAACACACTGATCCCTGCCCAGCAGAAACGGTAACACAGCTGCTCCCAGAAACAGAATCTCATAGAAACACACAATGGTGCCTTTTTCTGATCACAAAACAAATTAGACTAGAAGCTGGAATGAAGCCAGGTTGGATTTTACTTAAGTCCAGATCCACACTGCTTTTCTTAGGAAAGTACAATTCTGAGTTGAAATTAAATCCCAATCCTGCATAACCCAGCCAGAATAGGCAAAGCAATACATACCATAAAATAAACCAATAAACTAAAATATGTATTTTTCAGTGGTTTTCATTTTTCGTACGTGACCTCTAGCTTTAGCATTAAACACATAAAACAGATTTAGGTTTAATCATACTGTTTGCAAAAACAGATTATTAACTAGAATTTATAAGAAGAAAATAGTGCAAATATGTCCTGAAACATTCCCCTCAAGTATGAAATATTCATGTGTTACCATTTCTAAAAGTGAAGGAGTAGCCTCCAGATGCAACTGAACTGTGGCTTCTTTTCCACTTTCCATGTTTCCAAGCTTGCAATGTATTTGTAAGCAAAGGCTGTCATTTTTCATGCAGTACTGCAGAAGGGAGGGAAAGATTGAAACTTAAGTTTATCAGCTTTATAACTGTAGTATTAAAGACACTCAGGAACTGAGTAAAATAAAAAGATCCAATGTTTGTTCTTGCAAACTGAGGGTATAACTCCAGGTTGTCATCCATCACTGTCAGTCCATAGGAACTAAAGGTACAGTGACATTTGATGGCAGTTTTTTGATGTGGAAGACAGTATTTGATCTACATATTTCATGTAATTAAGATAAACCCTGGTTTTCCCTCACGCATCTTTCTCTATTTGTTACTGAATGTCTTCTGCTACTCTGTTGACCCTCTCATTCAGTTACATACCCCTTTGGCAGTTCTTTGTAGGTGACTTCAGCAACGTGGCATTAATCAATTTTCTCATTTCAATTCTTACCTCCTTCACTCAAGTCACTTATGACTACATTGAACTTATCACAGGTCCCACCACAAATCCTTAGAAGATGCTCTAGTGACCTCATTATATAAGATATACTGTTGTCTTACGGCTCATTCATACAGTCATTTATTTCCTACTGATGCCAAAAGACAGGCCTTACCATTTGTCTCTTAGTAGGCTTTGAAAAGAAAGTGACGACATCCTTTAATATATTTTCATTTTTTTCTGCTGCAGTACAGTTTCTGGGATATTTATTATAGGAGCACTGTCCAACTGTTGTCTGAAAATACATATAACATCATTACTTTTAGAATTTAAATATCATATAAAAATCAGAATACAGATTTCTCAAAGGCTCAAAAGAAATGTAAATTTTATTTTCAAAATTCTGAAACACACAGGGCTGAAGATAATTCTGTTCTTGTTCACTCTGCTTCACCATAGCTAGCAAATCAAACATGTACTTAGTACTACTTGGCTACACTTTGCTTCTCATTTTCATAGAATTCATATAGCTAATAATATAACACATAACCTGCACTTACCTTGATATCCAATGTGTTGAATAATTTGAAGTCCCTGGGTGGAAAAGCATTTGGTATCATTATCTCTAGGTTAGTGTTTGGAGACATGCTTGGTCCTGCACTGATAACCTTGTGGGGGAAAGTATGACACAGTTAAAGCTTCAATGGTAGCTATTCAAGTAACAAGAAAAAAAAAATATATATATAAATACAAAAAAACTTCACGGAGTAGAGTAGCAGCTTCACTGTTAAGCAGTCGTGAAATTGGATTCTGTTGGGAGCTTCACCATCTTGTTCCATTCATTCTGTAGGCTTACTGAACCCTTCACTCCTCCAAAGCCTATGAGTAAGCAGTGCTAATCTGTGATGACTACCCTGGGGTCATACAGACTGTTCCAGGAGAATGTGCAAAAGGAACTAGGAGAGATTTATGTCTAAACTCCTGCCTTTAATTCACTGGGGACAAATTTGTTACCTACAGATCCTCTTATGAGGAGCTCCTAGTTCCTTTTTCGTACTGTAAGATAATACCTTTTAAAGTGTTTCTTAATGGAAAAAGTGGCAAGTCAAAACTGCTCTACCACTTTCAGTCCTGCTTGTGCAAATTAAGAATTTTTCTCCAATTGCTCAGTGGAAGATTTTCCAGGCCAAAAAAAACGTTCTAAGAAGAATTAACAGCAACTTCCCATCACCACTGCACAAGTTACTTATTGTGTCTTTGTACTCTTAAAGGTTCCCTGACTGTGCAGACTGTCACTAGAGACACTAAGCATTAACCTCCAAAACAAGGATGACAGGGTTTACAAAGGAAAACTCTTACATGGAAAGTGAAGTTGATATTCTCCTTCATACATGTAACTGGTGAATCTTTCTCTTCTGTTCCATAAATGAACAAAGCTGGTGATACAAATCTACAATGGTTTAGAAGTTGTTAATTAATGAAATTGCTATATATCCTTCGTGTAACTTTTTGCTCCGTGCTACCACCAGTAAGATTGGTTCTAAGAAAATACTCAAGTTTGCATTTAAGCAAACCTAGGAACACAAAGTAGAAATCCTCCAGCTTTGCAGTAGAAATTATCTACATTTGTACTCTTTCCTCTTAAAAAGGGAACATAAATCAGAAAAAGTCATAAATCCTCACCCAAAACTATGCTCCATGAATGCCCCACAAAAACCCCAGAATATGGTCTATGTTAAGCAAGGAATCTAAGGATCTGCTATGCTCTTACCGGTTAAAAAAATATTAGATTGTTAAGAGCAAGTTTGATGCACCATAAATACCAATCTCACAATTGTGGAAACAAAATCTTAGAAGTGTAAGGGTCAGACCCAAGGACAGCTGTGCATCTCATTTCCAGGATTTTTCAGCTACATCACACTTCTGCTTAAAAACTTTGTGAATTTAGAATAATAACAAGACAACAGTTACATGGGTGTGCAGGTATACCAATAGCAGACTTACCCATGAGCATTTAACTCAATCTCATATTTTAGAGGTATAGTTAAAGTTAGTGTGTTATCCAGCAACATGTTCTCATCTTCATTTTTACTGTAAAAATACAATGAAAAAAAATCTGTATGGAAGGAATCATCTTATGCTATGCACTATTTCTGTAAATCAATACTAAACAGACCTTTCAGCTTATAAAAACCAAAGTATTTTATTGGTAATAGCATGTCAGGCACTGAAACCTCCCACATTTTATACAGGCAGAAACCTGCTAAGGCTTTCCAGTGTTTCCTAATCTATTTTCCAAAGCTAGTAGTATTTTGAATTTTTATTAGACTTTACCACGTAGCATTAATGATGATGTTGAGGTCCTCCTCTGCTCTGGTAAACGAGCTTGCATCCAAGAGGAAACTATACTCCAGCTGTAAAACAAACAAAATTTTCCTTATATTGAATGGTAGTGTATCTTAACACAGTTTAAATAAAAGTATTTTATTAAACTCATTAAGAATTTCCTGCTCTAAAAAATTCAGAACTAAGAAAACACTTGCTTTTTGTGTCTCCTACTCCATTTCTATTGACCTAACACACTTGTCCATAGCCTTAGTAAGCTCACTTGACTAGAACCCAAGCACAATCAGTTGATACATAATACAAATATTGTTGGCCCTTAATGAATTATTTCAGGGACGGTTGAAGCAATTAATTTTAAAAGTAGCAGGAGAGATACAGATACCAACATGATAAAAGATGTTAGCTGGGAAGGAAGAAGAGATTCTGAACAACAAGGGGTTTTTTACCCTGTGAAAATCCTCATAACATATTTAGGGTGTTTCTAAAGCTAGGAACTTCATCCATAGCTTACCTTTGATTTTTGATCTACATATAAATAACCAACAGTGCACTCAAGTTTCACTGCATGAACTTCTTTATCTAACACTTCACAATGTATCTGTTTTTCTTCCTAAAATAAAGGACAAATTATTAATTATGAAAACAGTTCTTTCCCCCCAGACATTTCAAATTACATGCACACACTGAAATTGGGTGCTTTATATTTTCCTGAACTGTGCAGTTGTTATTTCAGTGATGCCAATACACAGGGCATTCGTATCATTCACAACCACTTTAACATCACATTTTATAGTGGTTACTGTATCCGGTTACTTCCTCTGCTGCTTGCTTATAGTGAAGCTAAGACACAGGTATCAGACCTAGACCCACTCACGTTAAAAGCCAACCTCAGAAAGATGGATCGGGGGATTCTACACAGAGAACAGTTATTTTTAAAAGGCAGAAATAGAGTACAGTTAGATTTGTCACTTCTTATAAGCCTGTGTATTTGTCAAAAGACTCAATGAGATCTTTGTCATCACTGAAAACATGATCCTCAGACAAAAAGAAGCCACAACATCCTACAATAACATACATTTATAAGCAACTTTTTTTATTTTTCAAGTTGTTACTGAAATTATTTAAGTCACATGAATTGATTAAATTGCACTTGATTTAGGTATCTGGAAGTCAGAGAACTTAAAAACTGGCATTTTGTCAGCTTTCTTTGGCAGGAGGGGGATGTGTGTGAAGGTTGTCGGTATCTAAAAAAACTCAACAATCCAGAAACATAATTTGAAAAATGCCTAGCTGAAAAGGAAAAATGTCGAAGGATTACTGTTTGAGATATTTTGTTGTTGGTGTTCTTACCAATTCTAAAACTCGAATGAAATAAAGACCTTTAGGGATTTGAATGTGAAGGACAGTTTCATATGCATCGTCTCCAACATTAAGCAGAGAAACGTTCAGCAATAAAGTCTTCATACTTCCAACAGCAAGATATGTTTTCTTATCATGAGGCCTATAAAAATAATTATCATAAATTATAAGTAATCCTATATTCAGCTTGTAAGCAAAAATTTTCCTCCACTGCTCGTCTAGTTACTTTCAGTTGGTTCTGACCAAGCTCTGTTGAAGATGTCAGGAAAGATTTTACCCAGTCCTGTAACTGAGCGTACGACACCAGTTCTAAGACGGTCATCTTGAGAATGTACCTTCTAAAGCCTAAAGTGGTTCATGTGAGAGCAAGGAAACTGTTATCAGCCCAGCAGTGCTTCTGGCCTTCACAGGATCAGTCCTTCCCTCTGCAGACCAGAACAGCAATGTACCACTGCTGCAGTACTTTCAGACATTATTTCAGAATTCACTCTTTGCACCCAAGATATAGGACTGAGTTAACATGGAACTGGTCACAAAAAGGGCAAATGAACGTGCCTATCTTATGATCTATGTGATGTTCTATATTCATGTTACAAGTACAGACATCCTATGGGGGGCAAAAAGTAAACTTCAGCGTGACATTAAAGTTTAATTAAGACTTGCAGAAAGGCTGCCTGGAAATAGACATTTATCAGATATTCTGGCTTGAAACCAAAGCATTAGTCACTGAACACCTTTGGGAAAGAAGCTGGCACTTAGAAAAGCAACAGAAGGCAAGAGCACTGCATAAGCAGATAGGTTCCAAGACAAAAGCGAATTAAAGAAAAACACAATGTTAACATTTCGGTAGCTTGTCAAGTTTAGGTTAAATTTTAACATTGTTTTACTAGTTCTATGCCTACGATTCAGTCCTCTTCGATGCATTAAAGCCAAGCTCATTAACAATATGCTGTCACAAAGATGCCTCCCAGCTTAACACACAAGTACACAAAAGCACCAGGTGCACATCTGGGACTACAACAAAGCTGAACTAGAGCTTTTCCCTGGTAATCATATTTCATTCTTCATTAAAAAATGCATGATGCAGACTAGAAATTTACAGACCAGGCCAAAATCTAAGCAATTTAAACAAAACATGATAGTGTGTACATGAAGACTCGTAACTCAGTAAGTAAAGCATTATATTGCCACCCCTATTTGATTTCATTCTTTTAAAGCCAAAAGTGTTTGCTTTGCTCTTCAAGGATAATGAATGCATTCTGTCTAGACAAAATAAATTAACACTTCACAGCTAACCAGTTTTTAATCAAGATTCTAGGGGCACAAGGTAATTTAAGGTGATACTTCACACTTTATCAAGATATTTAGACTATTTATTTTCACTGCAAATCTGCTACTGGTACCTAACGTCAAGCAGGTATGTTGTAATCTGTTTTCCTTTCTTAGAGTTTTGACGTACTTACAAAACTACATTGCTAATGTCATGAATGAAAACACTGCGCAATCTTTCTTTCTGGAAAGTTTACGAGCATTCAAATAAAATAACCATCCAGCCTAAGAAAATTAAAGGGCTTAAAACTCATGCTACAGGCCATGTGTTAAAGTAGGCAGAAAGATACTTATCTTACTCTGAAATTTATGAATATGAAAAAGCTTGTGCTCAGGATCAGACAGGTGTGATTAATCAGCATTATATGATTGTCATCATCTTTCGGTGTCATTTTAGGTTGTTCAGACTAGTATTTTGATTCAAGTAGAAGGAACTTTAAACATGATAAACTACACAAGGAAATCCAGGTCACATATAAAATACCTAACTAGCTGAGATTCACAACAGCTACAGTTTCTCTTTTTGCACACCAAACCCCCACATTTCTTACTTTGAAATGTAACAGTCAATAAAGAAAAAGGTTGTGATGATAAAATATAACTTAAAATAATTGTCTCTTTCTCTCATTTATTTGAGAACGTTGCATCTTCAGTTTTTATACTGCTGATTGAGACTTTGCACAGTACAAGTACAATATCTTGAAATAACCAATAGCTTGCCAATTTAAGTTATGATGTCTGCATTGAGTATGCATTGTGCAGTGTATCTCAACCCAGTTATTTATGAAATGTAAACTACAAATTTATGTTTTTGTGAAGATGTATTTTATGAGCTGTAAAATCCTCTAAATATGCAATAACAGTTCTCCAATTATATAGATTTCTGTTACATTTCCTGGAAGATTTATGATTTAAAAATATTCTTCAATTAAACACAGCTTTACTCCTTGTATTTTCCCAGGGAGCTTGTATTTTCCCACAGTCTACTTTTGCAAATTAATATTATTTATATAAAAAAGATTAAGGAATAACTTAGATAAAATATTTCTGAATCTCTTTCAAAAAAAACCCCGAAAGCTACATTGTACTTACTTTGGAAAAACAACTTTTCCAGAAACTCTCAAGTCAGCAGAACAATTTTCTTGGGAGCAAAGTCGTGCAAAAATAAACTGTAAAAGTCAAATTTATAAAAAAAAAAAAAAGAAAAAAAAAAGCACTTCAGTGTATTATGCTTATTAGAGTGAGTAACAATATTTTCAAAGAAAGAAACCTACCAGCTAAGAACTAAGTATCTGGACGTGTGTAATATCTCTTACTCCTAAAATACAATTCAATGAGTCTATGATTTACCATTCTGAGCAGCCGGTGTAACAGAGGAGAGGCTTTCAGACTGTCTCTCACAGTAAAACCAGGGGGTACATGTTCAGGCAATTTCTTTAAAAGTAATACACAAATAGGGCAGCATTTTAGAAGACCCAGAACTGATGTCTCTGCAGTCTCTCCTATGACACAGCACATTAACTTTTGCAATATTTTCTTTGCACAACCTTTACTTATCATGCTGTTAGTAAGATTTGATGAGAGTAGACACCATTAGTTGCATGTGTCTGTGCCTTACTTATCAGTGTGCTATAAAGTACATTTCTGTCACTATATTCAGCAACACCCTCTTTCTTTATAATTGTGAGGCTTCTAAAACAAAATTTTGAAAGAAGATGAAAATGCAAAGCATGCCATCTGAAAGAAGCTTTTACATATGTTGAGAGTTCTGATGAACAACTGTATCTCAATTACATGAAGGCTACTGTTTGCGAAAAGTCACGATATGTTTATGACTATTTGGTAGTTTAAAATTCATTGCATTCTGACTTTTTCTCAAGTCAAAATCTATTAACTCTTAAGAAGTTTTTTTTGGGAGGGAAAAAAGTTAATTTCATATTTATGAAAAGATACAGACTATACTCTTTGTTGCCCCATAGACTTTGTGTTTGAAAACCTGCAACACCTTCAAAGAACGGGTATTTCAGCAACATCGTTGAAACACTTCAAGATTAATACCAATGTGATATTGTGTATTTAACACAGAATTAATTTTAAAGAACATTTTTATACAGGAAAGTAACTCATGCTGTGTAGTTGAGAAAGAATGGATATTTCAAAGGGTGCATTTCACACATGTGTGATCCAAGGTATATAGTAGTATATATTCTGGCAAGTTCTGTGCACATACCTTTTATTTATTTTTAAATCATAATACAGATTGTATGCAAGTTCTGTAAACGTTATTTATTTAGCAATGTATTAGGCATTCTTTTAGCATTAAGATCAAGCCACTATGTGCTGGTGTGGAAAATGCGTTGCTTTGCATGCTATGGATCTGTGAAGCATTTTTAACTGAAGATTAAAGTATGAATATTTACTTACTGCATTAGAAAAAAAAGAGAACTAATACACTAACCTTGCTCTTTATAACATCTTTTTCCTTCCTCCGCTGAAGAACAGGTTGAAGTGGTGAAAATTCTTGAGCATTTCTTTTCTGTACAATATGATGCCCCAGACGATAACTTGCTTCAACATGTACAGGAGTCAAGATATCCCTTACATCTTTCTATGAAAATTGGAAACCTAATGAGTTAATCATATAAGACAAGACATGTATGCTTATGTCTTAAAGTTATAGGGTTGCCTAGAACTAACTAAAACAGCAACACTTATTTTTCACATGTAGAATAATTCCATATGGCTCATATACATTACCAGACATCTTTGACGCCAAAGGAGGTAATCAGAAAGGCAGAAAAGCATGATCTGTTCAGTGGCATCATCAGGCATTTCAGAATGGAAGATCCTTCTATTGAGAGAAACTCTATTGAATAGCAAACCTACTTCTGTCAATAATACTGCCTTACACAGCCATGAAATGCTGTACTGCCCAGGTAGAAAAATAGGCAAAAGTTGGCTAAAATTGAGAAAGGCAACCAGTGGGATAATGCCAGACAAACCCTCTGGGTATCTCTGTGGGAAAGCAAAGGAGTTCTTCAACAGTACCACTAAATTAGGTCTTGATTGCATTTTATTTTTCTGCCTCTTTATTTCCCAGTCTGTATTACACAGACTGAACTCCTCAATACATGACTGTTTAATACATGAAGCCTTGACAGCATAGGAATGTCGCAGATCATAGCCCAAACTACCTACTTGTGAGAATTGAACAGCTTGAAGCACCAAGTCCTAGCAATAGTAAATCCGATTAAATTATTCCCTAAGTGTAGGGGATAGACAGACACTGATTGTCCCTCCACATGGCCACTACTTTAATTCTTATCTGCAAGCTTTCATGGGCCAAATCACATATTATCTAATTCACAATTATTTTCCACAAGGTCTTCTCTACATCTGCTTTATATTTCTTCCATTATACTAATTAGCTATTAATTAGCCTTTACTCAAAATACATAAAATTTATATTGTCCCTTGCAAGGACTGTACTTGACAAACATTCACACTTACTTAACCTTAGGAGATTCAGTGGGTGGAAGGAGATGCTTATAATGCTATTAATTAAGAATTAAAAAGCAAATTGAATTCTATGGCGGAAAAAATACTAATGATAGACTATGGGAAGTGATGAGCCAAACCAATTCCTTCCTCCTACACAAATGCCTGCTGATGCTGGTACAACAATCTGTACAAGGTTGGCTGTCAATCAGATCTCTCTTAGTTTACAAAACTCTTATAAGTACGTGGCAATTTGCCATTGCTCCTGTAAGTAACATTCACGTAGGTGCAACTACCAGTTGAGATGCAACTGGGCAATTTTCCAGGAGACAGCATAAGCTTTCCTTTCTACCCACAAGCTTTATCGTGAAGAATTGGCTTCTATTGGTGTCATAAACAAAAAGTAAGTGAAAGGAAGGAAGAAGAAAAATACATGGAAGAATTTTTCCCTGCAGGTTTTTCTGTAGCTGTAGAGAATTAGGTCTGTTTTCCAGCCTGTGTGCAGGATCAACTGCACCAATCACCCCAATATATGTTTGTTTCAAAATGTCACAGAATTGCTACCTTGAGGATTTTAAAGAAATGGCTAGGCAAACTCCTCTACTATTTTATTACCTTTTTTCCCCTTTACATCTAAATACTCCTTGTCCTTAGTATTTCTTCAAAGAATTTTTTTCCTCCTTAGTTAAGGTCTTACAGGAGATAAGACTGGTTTTTCTGAGTTTAATAAATGTGGTTCTTTTGCGTTCACTGGTTTTTATTGTTTGTTGTGGTTTAGGACTTCCAAGTTCTTCCCATTTATACTCTGAATTTTTTGTTGCAATAAACAAGCTCTTAAGATGTTTGATAGAACTAGTGACTTTTACTCTGTCTTGCCCATTGAATGGCCTTAAAAATATATCCTTGTCCTGATTGCAGGGTTTATTTCCACTTTCAGAATAATACATCAAGCATGAATACAACAGTTCATTCCCGCCAGGGCAGCAGTGACTTTGAGACTGCTTTTGCAGTTAAGATCTTACTGACTAGATTCTTACTAACTTATTTCTAGGTCAGTATCATCCTCAGTTTCAAAAGACGGTTGCTGTTGGATCTAACTCTACTTCTGAAACCAACAGCCAGCTTCCTGCTGCTTGGCAGCTGGTGCCACCTCTTTCTGGTGTTGGTACAGATCTCCCTGGCCAGCTGACACCCTGCAGGTCTCCAACAGCCTCCTAATGACTGCTCAGTGCCCTGGCACCTCTTCTACCTCAGTGGCTTCTCTTCTGAAGCACTTCTACCAGCAGATTTCTTCTACAACAAAGTTATCTCTACATCTTCAGAGACAGAACTGTGACCATGTTCACTACAAATCTGGTCCAAGGGAAAGACATATCTGTGCAGGCTTCACATTTGTAAGCAGAGGAGTAAAGAGATAGCTTTTTTAACAGAGTGCACATTCTTCATACTGTTCAGCTCTAAATTCATTAATGAAACTCTCACGAGTGCTCTTCCTGCCCCATTTCCATCCTTAGATTATATGAGTATTCCCCTTAGTGAGTGCTGCATCCCTTGAAGGAAAAAACCAGAAAATCAAACAATCCCAACCAAGCAAGTGCTTGGTCTTCTTCACACCCTGCTAGTCTTCAGCTCCTTGCAACAAACTCATGAAACAGACCATGCTATAAACCTTGAACTACAGACTTTTCTAGAAATTGGCTTCATTTCACTTCCTATGGATCAGGAATTAGTTCTTTTCTTATTAGCTGAATCTACATTACCTAGTCATAGTAAAAATGGAGCAAGGCAAACGTGTTATTTGAAATAGTCACAAATGACAAAACACAATAAAAATAACAAGTTTTAAGATTTTGCATGAAGGAGTACATTGGAAAGATCCATCAGAAATGGTCAGAATTTGCATGTTACACTGTATCTGCTCGGTTGCTTCACATCAGCCTCAATCTATGATCTGTCATTCATAAAAAATGGTGAAAAATGTCAAGAATGCTCACATCCTACTTCATCACTGTGATTATTATTATGCTGCATGTTCTCACCAATGTAAGAGATGGCAGATCCATTGACTTCCTCACAGAAAGCTGAGAAAGCATCAGAATTAATATATATTAACTGTGCAAAATATGAACACAAATATTTTACTTTCAAAATTATGTGACACAATAAGTAAACAAAATAGACACCTTTGTAGCTGGTGTGCTTTTCAAAGGACAACAGAGCATTTACAGGACAATACATAGTGAAAATTACATTACCCTCATAAATGCTGGATGATCTATGCAGGAAGTGTTCTTGCTGTAAATCTTTACTTTTCTTGAGATTGTATCAGATGTTCCATTGGAGGAAAAATAAAACCTTGATTGTGCATCCTCTTTTCTGGTCACGTCAATACTCAGATTATAAAGCAATACTGCAAAATAAAATCCAGCGAAAATAAAGGCTGTAAAATCTTCAGGTGTTGTGATTTTCATGAATTTATGACAGAAATTACATCTTCTGACTCACTTCCGTAAGTATGTTCTGTAACATCCATCTTAAAATGCTCTGTTTAAAACTGTTCTGACATAAATCCATACCTAATGGAAGCTTCTAGTACTCTGAAAATTGATTGCTTCATGACTGTTCCCGGATACCTGCTTTTACATCAGGGACAGTTTTATCAGGTTATATTTATAGTTTTTTACTGGAATCTATTTAAAGGAAACCCACTTTACTTACAGGGCTGACAGTAGATTACAACAAACTGGTAAGTCAACAAACACTGACAAATATTATTGAACTTCATGGGGTTTTCTATTCAAGCTAGCATGAATTGCTATGATAACGAATTGCAAATAAGTTTCAGAGCATTACTGATCTATTACTTCATCTTTGCCAAAAGTTGAGTTAGGTTATCTACAGTTTCTACTAATCTTTTTTATTGAAGTTGGAAAGTCTTATGTCCAAGTTTAGCAAGGGTGATCCAGTCTGAGTGGTCATCTTTCAAAATGAGTATGAATTTCAAAAGATCTGGACTTGTAACTTTACAGTTAGTAATTGCATATGGTCTCTGTAATGTGTTCCTAAAGGATATTGTATGGTCTCACAAAGAAGAGTTAAACAATTTTATATACCATGTATTTGCAGGGCTGTTTGCAGTTTAAAAATAGCACATGACAAGTAGGTTAAAAGCACTCAGGCAATAGTCAAATTCAGAGTGTAAATTATCTTAAATAAATTCACCATGAATATTCCCTATGATAAATATTGCTTCAAGCAATGGCAGCTTTTACCAAAAGCAGAACAGGCATTCTATAAAATATAATACAAAATAGATTTTTCAGTAATTTTGGTGGGACTTCCTCTTTCAAATAATGTTCCACAAGGGTACAATCAGGTGCTTGAGTTGCTTTAAGAAGGAATTGTCTTCTCTCTACTGCCAAGTAGAAGGCTGCATCCCACAGCAATACTATATGGTTTGGTCCATGTCTGGGAGGACTGGTTTTAGAGGACATCTAAATATCATCATTTTAACATCACTGTCTCTCCTAGGTCATGTAACTATGAAAGTCCAGTGAGGATGTGCTGTTATTCTAAATTAAACAGAAATGTAATGGCTTGATATTATAGGATAATCATGAAAAGGTATCCGTGTTTTCAACTTTTTGTTTTATTCTGAACTCAGACTAATGGTCTGCTAAATGCCAGTAGCATTATTCTGTAAATAAGTGCATTTAAATTGAACACATACTGGATTTTTTCCCAGGAGCTTACCAATATAACCAGGTACCTCTCGTCCTCTATAGGTAAAGCATATCTTCAAATTCATACAGGTGGCTGGCTGGTCATTTTCCACGCAGTTTAAATTAGTTCGATTTATTGAATTAGGATGTTTTAAAGAAGCTTCAACAATTATCACTGGTTTCGTTCTAAGAACAGAAAAGAGTGAATGTTCACAAATAATGTTCAGAAATAGCTTACACAATCTTTGCAAAAACTAACCATCTCTGACATCCTATTTTTATATTTTAATCATTTTTAAGCTATCTGCATTTTTCAAATAGCTTCGAATAGTTGTAAACACGTCATTTGTTGCCTCAAGAAGTTTCAGAATGATATTTTTGTTTTCTTCAAAGTGTTTACTTCAGTGTTTCACTTGTAGAACATTCTAGAGCCTAATGACTGAAGTTTAAGACATCAAAAAGAATATAATGAGGTTAAATTATACTACTGAATTTTATAAAATGGCACTAAAAATAGAATTAAACTGTATGGTCTTCAAAAGCACTGAAATGTAGCAATCTCACCTCAACACCACAGCAGAATCAGAGAAAAATGCACCAACTGCTACATCTGTGCAAAAAAAATACACCTATAAGCATAACTTGTCAACAAGAAGTACTACAAGCACTTTATAGGATATTTCACTTTTGGTCAGCATTAGAACACCATTTGAGCTTTATTTATTAGAAGGGGTATGCTGATATTCAAAGTCTACATGATGATTCCTGTAATACTTGTTCACTGTCCTTTAATGCTTGCATGCTCATTTCTGGGACTTGCAGATACTGATAGCGTGATAATTTCATTTCTATTCCATGTTTAAGTGGCTGATACTGAAGGACAATTCAGATAAATAAAAAGTATTTGCCTTCTTTCTCATCCAGATATTCAATATCATCATACGCACAACACACACATATATAGTTATCTATATGTAACTGAATTGGTTACGTATATTATATGCATGAAATTATACACAGAGAGAGAAAAAAAATATTTAATTGATTACAAACTAACTAAAACCTTTTAATGCAATAAGGAAAGAAATATACACAGTATATATACCTTTCAAATGAGGCAGCAGAAATGAACTGCCAGATGACTCTAAATGATATAAGGGTCTGAGGATGTGACTGGCAAAGCAGTAAACAGCAAGTGACCTGAGAGCAGACTACTTGTAAAACTGCCTTTTAGCCCAGCATTCCAAATTAACCTGGGTAGAATGTTTGTGGGCAAAGCCAAAGCATACAACATGCAGTAACTTTGTGCTTTTAGATCCACAGGGGCAGGACAGACATCCGTGACCTGACATTTATTTGCAAAATGTTAAAATATTTTGATAAGCATGAAGCAATTAATATATAATTTGAAACAGCTAAGTTGTTTTATACCAAATTAGCACTGCTATGTCATGCCCACAAGAACTCCACAAAGGTTTTACTCAACGCCATGAGCCCTAAGCGAGGTTAAAGTGCTGCTCACACAGGCTGAAGGTCAAGGAGGTCGTGACTCCTGGCAAAATCCAGACTATGTGAAGGCCAGTAATATATTTAGGTTAGCACACTAATCTGGACAACAAGCACACTTGCAGTGCCCAAACCAGCTCATAGTGACATTACCAGATGGGATGGCTGCCTTAAAATTAAAAATTGTGCTTTTCTTCCCCTTGTGCACTATGATCTTACTATCACATTGTTCTCAGTCCTTAAATAATAGTTAGATGACCGTGAAAATTGACAGCTTGGCCTCGGTTTTACCTCTTCTTTATTCTTTCCAAAATACAAGATGTGACATGTCATTTTAATAACAGATTTTGCTTCTGTTAAAAGTATCAAGTAGCACAGTAGAATTGTTCTCTATGAATCTCTACTCTTTTTAAAATTAAAAATAAAGCAAATTGTTTTATTTACCTTGATATCCATTCTTATCTACATCAATGCCACTTGCTATGGATTGTCCAAACATGCTTAAAGAATTACTCATTTGATGTCCCTGTATTCTCTGAGAAGGAAAAGGTAAAAGAGAAAATTATTCTTGGAAAGATAATCTCTGAGCTACAGTGTTAACCCAACCATCCTGGTGCTGAAGGCAGTCACGTGCTTCTTCACTTACTGAAAATGTTAAATTCCATAAACCCTCTCTAAGACCCCAAACCTAATTTACTTCTCCCTTACAGGTTATATTATGACTGCAAATCATGGACTACATAAAAGTTTTGTGAAGTCTTTTAAGGTACTTCAGGTGGTCATAGTGTTAAATGAAGGGAAAACCTTCTCAGATTGAAACTTACTTTTTTTTCTGGATTGATTTTTCATTGAAAAAGCATACCTGTGAAAATGATGGCGTTATTCCATCTTCCCTGCCATTGTAAATATAAATAGCCCCTTTTAGATTATCCTCTTGTGGAGCCCCAATTGCCACATCTGTAGAAAAACAATTTAGCAATGATTCGCTGACCAGCAATGGTTAAAAACGTGCAAATCATTATACATGCAGTGCCAGACCAAATTTACTTGACTGAATTCAAAAGCAGTGCTGAACATAGATATCAAGCCACATAAACAATACAGAGCAGCTCAGTAGTCTGACTACCTTAATTACTACGTTTCTGGAAAACAAGGGTCAAATACATCTATTTTGTTCAAGGCAAAGTCTGTCTACCAATACTAATTTTGACAAATAAACTTACAGGAATACTGTATATTGCACTGAACTGGAATCACAAGAAAAGCAAAGCCCTGACTATTTGGTTTTACTGAACAATTCTCTGACAGAATCCACATTGACTGAATCCATACTGTGATGACTAAAACACATGAATTATGTTATGTCTCTCTACTGGTGAGGTGAAAACAGGACTGTCAACTTGTGCCTATTAAAATAACACATGTTTTTGAAGAGGTCAGATTCCACAGCACCATTATCTTCACAGGGCTGATACTGATGGCTTAGATCATTGAAGAAGTTGGCTCTGCTGTTCTTTTTTATTACTTACTAATTAAAAACATTTAAAAATGATTTCTAGCACTCAATTTCTCTTTATATTTTTCTTACAAAATTTCTTTTCTTTCTGCCACTCTCAATATTACACCTACTTTTTATTTTCAATGTTTCTGCTCCCTTCAAAACAAAATTGACTTGTTTGCTCTGTTTTCCCCTGTAGTTTTAGGATGCCCCTTTTACATTATATTGTGTGTCATATATCTACTTTGCTGTGCTTAATTTGATCTCTCTGTTTCCCAGCCCTATATTTGGATTCAGTTTTCCTTTGCAGCATGCAAATCTTTTGAGGCAAAAACTGAAACTTGTGTACAGAGCTACAAATTCAGTGTTGGGACATGGCCATCAAAGTCCTTTCCTGTGTTCTCCATTCACTGGGAGCACATACTAGGCAATTCATGAGCCACCTGTGGTCCTAACCAAGAAGTAGTTCCACAATAGTCTCCCAGTTTGAAGGTTGCTTTCAATATCCCTACGCATTTACTTCTTACTGGCGACACAGAAACAGATCTTGATTCAACGCGTAATTTTGATTTATGATGTTACAAAATTGCCAAATTGTTCACTAACCTTTGCCTCAGATATCTAAAACAGGATTAGTGATTTCATTTGAGGTCCAACACCACAAGTCACAGACTGTGTTATCACTTTATGCTCATGCTCTCTATTAGAGAGACAGAACCTAAGCCCTTCGTATTACACATGTAATACATGTAAGAGCTGTGAAGCAGCTATATTTCAAGTTGGAAAAGTCAAGTCCTGAACCAAAATTATTCTGAGACTTCAATAATCCTCCTTTTTATGATAACAGTGCACTGTTTTGAAAGAGTTAAACCCGAGGGCTTTTCTTTGTACTCTTACCTTCAAAGCCATCGTTATCTATGTCTCCTAGGTTGGCTATGGACTCTCCAAACCTCGCTGCATACGAGTCACTCCCACTGAGCTCTATGTTCAGTTCAACCATTTTTGCATCCTGAAGGAAAACAGGGTCAATGGCACATTAACAGGGCATCTTCCAGGTGACCTGGAATATTACTCAAAATGTTAAAACTGCCTTGGATACCAATATATAATACCACCAAACTCCCTGGTGTAGAAGCAAGAGTTATCAAAGATATTTCACAGTATTTAGTGTAAGAATAATAAAGAATAAGTTGTTCTTTAAGAAAGAGAACACCAGTGCATTCCCATAGCAAACGCCCATTAACAGCAGCAAGCTTGTATCAGAATACAGGGCCTTACTGCTCCGAGAAAACTGTGTTTGCTAAAATAATAGCAAATAGGTATCCTGTAGGGACTTAGTTCTCTACAGGGAAAAGATGTTAAGAAAGTGTGGATAGCAAGAGTAAGAGAATAGGTATGTATTAGTGTGGAGGGGAAGGAAGGGAAATAAGATATGAAGATAAAACTTACAAAGCCAGACAAATTCAAAAGCACACAAAAGTAGTGAGTACATTTTCACTTCTGAACCTTAGAAAGAATAAAAAGAACCTAATTCTAATGTATGATCTGTCCAGTTAGTTTAGTTGCAAAACTGAGGAATACCAGTCTCTTTCTTGACTGGTACCAGAAACTACATGCAAATTTTTCATTCTTGTTTGTTTCTAAAGTGCTTAATAAGTTGCTCTTCACATGCCAGTTGAGTGGAAGCACAGTAATGGAGGGGAGCTTGCAGAGCAGCTGCAGGGGCAGGCTGCCCCCCCTGCAGCTACTAGGAAACAAAACCAGCCTGTCTTCAGTTCTAACTCTTCTGTGAGTAACTGGATTCCAGTTGACATTGCTAGCCTTTGGGGGTAGGCTACACACTCCTGATAGGGTTGTCATCACACTCCTACAGTTGTTTTTCTTATATCTTGAAATATTGTGTGATAAGAGAGAGGAAATCTCTTCTTAGCCTGTTATATTAAAATGGCCATGTTGCCATGTGTTTTTAAGAGAAAATACTTACAGAACCTGAATTAATATAGACATACACTCTTCCTTCTTCTCTGATGGTACTTTGCATTGGAGCACCAACTAGTAAGTCTGAGAGGCCATCTGAATTCAGGTCCACAGCACAAACTGCAGCTCCGAAGTAAGAACCAAGCTGTGTGCAAGCAAGAAGTCATTACTATTTTTTGAATATTGAAGATGTGCTGGAAGTTATAAGGTGCAGAATAGTAGTATGAAATATTTACCTTTTTACCCCTTAGTTCAAATAGAATGTTTAGTTGCCTCTCAATGCTAAAAATGTATGCCTAAAATGAAAAGAAAATACAAGTGGAATTCAGCAAACTTTAATCTGAACTACTTCCCCATGCTTTCTCTATGACATATGCTAGAGAATCAGCAAAGCAACACACAATATCACAAGGTACAGCTATTTTCTGTTTTTTATCTGTACACCATAGTTCAAATCAATGTTATCTAGACTGTCTACCCTAACTCCTTCTTTAGCTTTTCTCCCAGTGATAAGTCATATGTATCTGATACTCATCTTTAATATATTAATCTAAATTGGAAAATCATGGGTGGTTTTGTGAGGCTATGTTCTTCAAAGCAATAGTATAGACAATCCCTTACTTTACCAGTCTGCTCCTGCTGTGGAGCCCCTCCAATTACTTCTGTACTGGCTGGTGTCAGAAAATGTCCAGCTCCAACAGAGTATCCTGTAAAATTAGAAATGCATAATCAATACTGGAAATACTATATAAAGAAAAAAAATGGGAACATGCTGTATAAAAGCTGTCAGATAATCCACAGATTATCGTGAGTCTGACATTCAGACTTCATGTAAGTTAGAAAGCAGAAAATAAAGTTTTTTAAATAAAAGCAAAAGGTTAATACAAATACTAAGTTTTAGAAAGCAGAAACAAGTGTCAGAAACACTCATTTCTCCCCAGGAACTCAATTATCTGCCAAACTTTAAAAGCCAGTAAATTGCAAACACCTTCTTTTAATACATATTCTGCAATTGTTCAGTGAGTCCATATTGTAATACAAATAAAAATGACCAAAAGTCCATGTACCACAATGTGGAAACATTTGATTCAATTGTTACTCTATTGTAACCGGACTTCAGAAAAATTAAACATAGTGCTACTTACATGCACATATGCACACAGAGCACTGTGGACATCCACATGAAAATGTCAGGAACAAAGTGGAGCAAAAGCCCGATTAGGGATTAGGAAAACATTGCATCAGCTTTTGTAAATGAATTCATGTACCAAAGCAGTGCTGTATGTGTAGACAGATCTTAAATAGGACCATACTTCAGTGCAGACATCCAGACATAGAATTGCAAAATGAAGGCTAACACCTTAACCTGGAGCTGCACAAGTCATCTGTACTCTTTCCAGAATACATTACAGCTAAGCTGAAACTGCAAAACACTCTGTGTTTCATAATAGCTATTTCATAACATATGCCTACTTCCTATTGTTAAAGGAGTGGAATTAGAAACAGGAAATGTTTATCCATGTGAACGGATCTATGAGTGGGAAAATGCAATGGTCACAAGCAAAAATACTCTTGCTCAGGAGTTCAGGAAGGACAGATGAGCTTTTCTTAGTGTGTGGTGAGAAGACTGAAGCTCCTGATGGCTTTTGGCATAAACCTCTCCAAACTGGAGCACTGAATGCAGCTAATTACTTGGATACAGGTACATGAGTAGGAACCTCATGGCCTTCATTTCAGACATTCACAAGGTTTGCCTTCCCATGTATCCAGACCAAGACAGAGTTGGAATAAAATTGAAAAAAAAATCACGATCAGAGGCAAACATGTCTCTAAAGGTCATAGCATAAAGGTCATTGCCCTTATTGACAGGGCAATTAAGACTTGTTTGCTTACAACTTTCACTGTAACAAACTTTCCATATTTCTGTTAGATATGAAATCAGTGTCTTTTTCTATGAAAGCCTTTGGCAGCATTTCAGACTTAAGAGTGAAGTGCAAACCATTCCTAAGCAGAAGCATATATCTACCTTCTAAATCAAGAAATGATTAAAACTTAGTGGAGAGGTGATAATAACAGAAATCCAATGTTTGAGAAGCTTTCTTGTAAAAAGAACAGAGAGGAAGTCTTATAACAAAATAATATTGAACAAAAGTCAGAACACATCTTTAGAACTGTTGCTTTTGGGATTAATAACAAAAGCACTGAAAGTCACTGTGCACTCACTTCAAGACCACTTATTTCGATTATATTTTTATAAAATATAAAATATTTTAAGTACCTAGATAACTGCCAAATTTCACTTGATTATTTGAATCTGTATAAGCATGGATTGTATTTGCAGTTGTATTGTATACAAAAACAGAACCAGTCCAGTAAAATGACCCAGGGGCTCCCATTATAATTAAGTCCTAAAAGAAAAGTAAAACAAAACCATGTTATTCACATTTAAGCATCCCCGACAATAAGCAAAACAAATCAAATGGTTTTCTTTAGATCTTCTGTGAAATCTACGAAATGCTACTGGAAATACATCTGGCTCAGTACTGGGGTTCACCACTAGGTTACAGACAATATTTTCCAGACTTTCTAAAAATATGGTTATTCAAAGCTTTGAGCTGTAACAACAAAACAGAGCAACAAACAAGGCATTCTCATCTCAAATGAGTTTTTTAGAAATTATAATCTTAGGGTGGAATGGAGATTAAATAATATGGAATATGAGTCTGCAAAGCAAGAAGGTAAGCATTATTAGTCTTAATGTTACATCAAACAGAATAAAGAGAATAATGAAACTTCATGTTCTGCTATATTCATGTTCTTTTTCCAGAAGAAAAGTAACTTTGGATTTAGTAAGGTGTAAAAAAATATTCTTGGGAATAAAAATAAAAATCATAGTTGGGAATTATCATGCAAGTCATAGCAACATTCAATTAGAAAGTAAATTTAAAAAGTCATTTTTCCCTCCCACAATAAACGACAGCGTTGATGTCTGCATTTACATCTACACTTTTATGTATGTATACATATAAGTAAGCATATAAATAGAAGTTTGGTATCTTTAACACACACCTCAATGTAAAAACTGGAAATTCCAGCTTGGCATGACCCATAGTTTTCTCCAAACTTTCGTGCAAAATCTGTGAATGGTCAAAAATATTAAAAAGGATGAGAAGCATGTAGTTTCAGAGTTTCTTAACAGGTCTTCAACAGAAGTTGAGACAACTTAGAAAACACATTCCCTTCCCCTCCCACTCCACAACCTAAAAAAATTTGGTTTTCAGTTCTGTATGAAAACTAAAAACACTGGTTTCCACTATATAGCCTTTAGTTGCAATATAATATTGTAACAAACTCAAAGCACTATTTTATCACTTGATCATACCTGCCTTTGACATATTGTGACTTTAAAGGCTATACATTTCTTTTAAAATGGAATGAAACAGCACAAATAGTTTGAGCACCACATCTGGATAAGCTTAACTCTTCCACTTTGTGATTCAGGCACAATCTGACCAACACCAATGCTTGTAAAAATCTCCAAAGCCAGCAGTGGGACATTTGATGGCATTATTCTGTCTGCACAGAAAGACCAGACTGTCAGCTCATCCTTGCATTGGCAAGGAACAGGGTCATGAGATCATTCTCCTGGATGTGAGGTAGATAAGAACAGGAAGTCATGGATGAACTCATTTGATATCTTCAGGTCTTAACCCTTATTCTACTCCTGAAGTCCTGAGAGGAAAGATCACTGAAGGTCTCATGCCACAGCAGCATCCTTGGCAGGAAGCAAGTACGGAACAGGGACACAGACTGTGAGGAGGTACTAGAGCATCTTTGTATCAAAGGCTAAGGAGCAGATGGCAACAGTCACTTGCAGGTATTTCTGCTGCTCTGCTGTGAGAATCATTCCTGAGCAGAACAAGCAAATGACCAGTAAAGGAAGGAGGATGTTATCTACTGGCATGTTTTTGAGAAGGACATACCCTTCAGTGATCTAGTCCAGGGAGCAAGTATTCTGATGCCCTGTTTCACTGGTCTTTTGCCTGTTGAAAGCAGTTTTTCTTGAAGTGATAAACATCTTGCTAATAAGGATAAGCTAGGCTTGTGTCATCAGCACCCAATCTTCGAACCTTTGGCTGCAGAATGCCTGCTCAGAGTAACACAGGCTCTTCACAACTTCACACCATCCAATTATGTATCTCACCCTTCCCGATGAATGGATCCAAGCATTCTGCTTACCTATATAGCATGGGCATATTCTTCTGCTCAGTTCAGTTCGAAAATCAGAAGACACGGCAAAACAAATACCGTGTGGGAGCTTGTGCTCATTTTTCATGTAAAATATATTTTTCCATCTATGTCCACAAGCCTATGGATATAAAACAAACATGACATTTGACATGGAAGCATAAGAAAGGTGAATGTATTCTAACAAACAGATGCAGATCCAGTGGTTAATACATACAACAATAGATCCATTTTCTTTTGGCTGCCTTGACAAGCTGACACCCAGCCACTGATTATCACGCTCTTCCAAACAAGTCTTCCCACAGGGCTCTCCTCTGGGGTTGCCTAGGACACAAAGACCAATGCTCTGAACAGAGGGATAAGGTGAAGAGCCATGTGGTGGGTAATAGGAGCACCCAAGAACTCCATGGGGACAGGGCAGTAATTCGGGTTTGGTGGATCTGCTCTTTGTCTCTGTCTTAGATAGGTCATGTAGACTTCTTATTTTCTTCTTGAACAAAGGTACAATTGCACATAGTCAAAGGGAGCATATTGGTTCTGAACATGATAGGTTGGCAGTCAGGATCAGCTTCTCCATCATTATTAAGACAGAAAGTGATACTACACTCAATTTCAGAGAAGGGCTGGCTTTGTAAGTGTTCTTTAGCCTAAAAAGAACACATAAGAAACAAGTAATACCTATGAGTGCTGCCCAAAATCTAGCCTAAAGCAAGCATCTCTCCAACTATGCTTCTATTGGAAGCAAACCTTAAAACAATCTCCACTGCAAATGGCTGTCAGATAAAGTGTGTATAATTGCAATGTCTGTGGGGGACACCATTTCATCACATATGCATATTCTGTGTACTTGCACTGCTGCAATTATTTAGCAACAGCTCTTTGTGTTTGTTCTTAAGGAGAGTGATTTTTTTAAATGTTAGAGAACGCACTAAAACTTCTTCCAATGCTGCCCTCTCCTTCTTCTCCCTCAAAAGGCTACGGTATTGCCAAGTTAGCAAATACTTGCTTTCTTCTGGAAGGCAGTAGTGGTACCCACAGTGAAGAAGCTACACATTTATTCTAAGTTATACAAAGCTTTCCATTTCTGGGATGTTTGTATGAATAAGCATTAATCAAATTATTGAATTGGTCTTTTCTATGCATCAACGTGACAATTTATGAAAAAACCTTATAAAATAAGGAAGCACATTATGTCATTTGAACAAGCTCTTTTGCATTATTTTTAAGACTCTCCCAGATTCAGTGAAGTTACTGGTGAACCTGAAACTTTTGAGGTTCAAGAAAAAGGAGACAAATGCTAATGGGAATATGGTTTGTGTCGGAAAAAAAACACATAAATCACCCTCCCTTCCCAGAAAGCAAACAAAACAACCATGCTTACAGCAGAACTTAAATTTATTACTGCCCAATGCATTAGAGTTTAAATGAATACACTCCTAATTTGGTGGACTTGTTCGTTTTACAGGACATACAACTGCACAATATTGATTGAATATGGAAACAGAATAAAGGGATACTCCTCATCTATTCAGTAGCCAGGAGAAATATGAGTGACTGTGTACTTTGCTACATATATTCTCACAGCCAACACTGACTTAAATGATTTTATACCTAGGATGTCACAGACTTTTTGATAGAAAATAGCACGTTAATGGAAGTAAGATAATTCTTCATCAGACAGAAAATATCAGAAGCATTGGTAGCAGTAAGACCCAACAACCATCCTTATTTCAGAGCCACTGTTTTATGACAGGACTAGCCATTGTCATTTGTCTGAAGAAAGTGTTGGAGCCCTGCTTTCTTCTACTTCCATACTACCCCTCCACTTCTTTTGCCAGACATCCTGCTTTCTCCTTGCTCTGATGGAGAGACCAGCTGTGCAGTCCAGAACCCCCCACCATACTGCAGAAAGGATGACATAACCTGTGCACAACTGCACTCTACCTTCTTCCAAAGCAAGACTCTTCACAGGGTCAAGAGGCACCTGACCCTCCTTCATCTCCTCTTTACTACTTCTTTCCCCACATGCCTTCCCCTAAGACATCAAGGAAATAGTATGCAAAATCAAAGTAAACAGGAAGCGACCTTAGTACTCACGATAACATCACATTCAGTTGTCTTTGGGCCAAGAGATTTTATATTACCATAATTTAATAATACCTGTATATCACCTAGGAAATTGACATGTGGGTTCTTCTTCCAAGACAAGCACAAATTAAAATGCATTACTTTAAAAATCTACTAAAAAAAAGTTGATTTTTCTGCAAGTTCTTTATTACTGAGCATTAAGTGATAAACTTCCAAATTATCCTACTTGGCTAATGTCAGTAAACTTCCATGTAGTGAATATATACCAGTTTTCAGAAACAAGTTTGGAATTTAGTTTTGGAATTTAATTTTGGAGTTATGTCGTGTAAAACTTCTCATTTCCTGAGGGAGACATTTCCATACTTTGCATGAATTATAGAGCATGTTAATCTGATTCAAATCTCCTCAGAAAACAAAACTCCATTGCACTCCCACGTGTAAGAATTAGTTCTTTGAATCACAAAAAGCACTTCTTGTAACTCCCTTCTAGCAATGCTTTCCATCCTCTTATGACAATGGCTTGCCTGGGACCTGCTTTGTATATGCATTTTCAGGAAAGAGAAGAAGTCGAGAAGACCAGGGTAATAAATTTAAATCTCAAGACGCTTTCTGAGACTTTTTAATCAGTAAATCAAATAGAACCAGACAATGATGACATGAGAGATGAGGAAGTTTGGCTTGTCCCACTGCTTCATTCCCATGCTTGTTTCAGAGGTTTGTAACAGGAAAAATTACCACCATTCCTTCATGTTCATTGGATTGTATTCCCCCTTTTCTTGGCTTCAGCATATGCTGATTCAGGATCACTTTGGCTCTCTGATGACCTGCTGCCTCATGTCTTCTTTCTCTGACTGGCAAGTATTCAACCACCTTGAAAATTACAGGCCTTTGTGGGAGAGAGAAGCATGAGCTCGACATCCCAGACACCATGATGAGTCCCTGCCCAGGGTATGACATTATAAAAGCTTTATCAAGTGAGAAAATGCAGTATTCTGCACAAGCAACAGAGCAGCACTGCATAAGCTCAAGAGGACATGGCAGCTTGGTTGCCTCAGGGAAAAGGAGCACGTGCTGTCATAAGGTCACTGAGAAATAAGTAATTGCCCAGCCTATGTACATAACACAGCTGGAAGATATACTTCTGCTATAATCCCTGCTGAACACAGAAACACTACAATCACAATAAATAAGATCACAACTTATAAAGCCACTTCTAGCTTTGGCCTCAAGGACTAGAATACAGATGTTTGAAGTATCATCTGAGAAACCAGTTTTATATAACTTGCTCCAGTGTCTTCCATACCAAACAACCTCCCATGATTTTTTTTGTCCTGTAATAACTCCTCTGGGCCTATTGCTAACTGATGAAAACTATGAAGTCTCCTGCAAAGACACCAAGCCTTCTGATATCCTACTCCTAGATGTCAGGGTCTCATCAGAGTATTTTTTTCACTCACCCAGTGTCTCTTTTCATAGGTCTAATAGGTCTTATTCCTCTAACATCTTTCAAATGACTTCTACCCAGAACATTTTTTGTGTTTCCATACCTCTGCAACAGATCCAAGTCCAAAAGGTTCCATGTTCCTTGCAATAGTATGGCTGTTTCAAAGGAGATCACTGGCAGGGTATGAGCAACGCCAGGGAGATAGAAAAGCCAAGCTACCAAAAGCCAAACTCACTGAAATCAATATTGAACAAACACAGGTCAACCTCTTAGGTAAAACCATTAACTGTTCACTTTTCCATTGTAGTGATTCAGCTGGGGGAGCTAGAGGGCAATTTGTTCACAGGTCAATGACAGCAGAGACTTAAAAGGAAGGGTGCAAGGCTGAAACTGCAGCCAGAGCTTTCTGGCCTTTTATGTTAAACTGAATGCACTGAATTTACTGTGTACATTTGTAGTTAAAACTATTTTTTTTAGACTGGGTGGCAAATTGCATAAATTGTTTTCTATATATTTTAGCCAGTTAATCACTCTGTTTCAAAACCAAGAACAATGTTGTTGAATAATTTCTGTAATGTTTTGTAAGTCCAAAATGCAATAGGTCAAAATGCCTAAAGAACTTTGTGTAAGTTCCTCTGCAATAATCTGTAACTACCCCAAACTGATATGGGCAAGGGCTTGAAATTCAAGACTAGAAAATAGACACTTAGTGCTCCAAGTAATAAACCGAACTTGAAGCAGTGTATTTTGCACTTGTGCCTAGAGTCTGATTACAAGCCCCTGCACCTAACTTAAGCCACTTTAAAAAAATACTACAAACACAAATCTGCAGTCTAAAACACTTGACACCCTAGACATAAGTACTAGAAAAGAAACTCTCAAAACTCCTCTATTCATCAGAGAGAGATTTAAAAGTGCCAAGAAGAGGCTGGGAAGACAAAGACTTGCTAGTGTATTTCATGCTGGTATATTTCATGGCTCCTTTCGACTCTTAAATCAGCTGAGGCCCCTGCAACACCTTGAACAACATTAAAATTCCTCAAAGTATGTCTGGATGAGTTATCCCAGATACTGTGATGACTGCAGTATAAGACTATTCCCAGCAAATCTTTTGTTACTAAGGAAGCAGATGTGACATAAAAAAATATAACAGCAGTTTTGTGTGATCAGAGGCTCCATAATTGTGCATGAATCCTTCATTAATGAGTTATGTCAGTTTCAAGGTTACTTTAGTGAAAAGTAGGAATAAAGTGGTTTAACATATTTATGCCTCTAAGTAATTCACATCCACTCATTACAGAGGCCCAACATTTGGAAAGCTACTTCTAATGCCTGTTGCCACTTCTACATTTCTATGACATAATTGGAAACTTACTATATCAAAGATTCTTTTGTTTGAAAGAAATGTGAAGTCAAGTATTTAAAAAAAAGATAGAAGCAGTCATTTCTGAATATGCCTGCCCAGCAATGTAATATATCTGCCCATATTTTTCAAAGAAAATTACACTATTGTACAAGATCAGAACCCTAACTTGGCACTAGCAAGAATTCAAGCAGAAAAACTGAAGAGGTCACTAACTGAAAGACATGGCATTGATAAAACCATTATGTCCAAAAGTTTCTGACAGCCTGAATGAGTTAGACAAGAGATAATTAAGTTCAGCTTTGTAACTGCAATTTCCCTTGTGTATATCTGTGACCACTCAGCAGGATGGCAGAGGCTTAACCAACCTCAGATACTATCTCACTTCATTTACATCCCATGCACCACAGCTGCCTTTGGCTTCTTCACTGACCTCATTGACCTGTTTTACAATACAGCCCTTCTTTTCAGTATCTATTTAACTTCAGAAATACTCTAGATGAACCTTAGCAATGTAAAAATATCATCTAGTACTAATGGAAACCTACAATTTGGAAAAATCTGGTGTGGTATCACTGTTTTTTTAAAAAGTGCAGGACAGAACAGAAAACAACATTGTATAACCTGCAGCCTTTAAACCTGGGAACAGAGGCCATGTTAAATCAAGCCTTTGGAACCACATAAACATTTTCATACATCTGTTGCATCATTTTATTTAGAATCCCCTAAGCTATTGAGGAAAACCCCACCAAGTTACTTCTTTGGAGGTTTTGTTTCTCTACTGGCTAAAAGAGTAAGTCGAGAAGTACAGCAGATGTATGTAGTTTTCAAAGAAACTGAAACTTTCAACCCTTCCTTTCCTTCCCCCACACAGTGAAGCACTATTTTAACCTCCAGTCAAGGAGCAGGGGTTTATTGCCTCCTAGCATATGCTATTTCACCACTTTAGGTAACTTCTTTGCCTTTTTGCAAGCCTCCTCTTACAAACAAGCAGTTGGAGGAAAAGAAGCTCTTTGCTATATATAACTTTTAAATAAACCTCATATTGGAATGAAATGACCCAAAAAACCCCTATTTGGGGTGGTGTACATTTACTTGCCCTTCTTTCTTGTAACTACTACTTGTCTTTTCCAAATGTGACTACAAGTAAAGCACCACTGAAGTATCTTAAGTTTTTGTAGCTCAGTTACAAAAATAACTCTTACTTTTATTCATAGTAAAATAAAATAGGTAGTTAGTTCTAAGCTTTATGCACAGATGTGTAGAGAAAGAATCGTTTTAACATTTTTGTCCTGGAATGCTGCATTCTGCCCTGAAGGCCCATCAGTTCATGGCGCGCTATTGCTTTCAAATATCCCGCGCTTCTTATCCTTACTGGGCAGCATGTTCATGATCCTAACGGATTCAATGCTCTCAGTCGCAGCAGGGCAGAAAGTTCAGGAAACTTTCTATGCGTAGCATAAGAACAGAATAAGCAGCACTGTATGCAAGGGTGACAGGAAGAGAACCCAAAGCAATTCACACATATTCACATTAATCCATTGCAAAGCCTTCTCCTTTTTAACAAGGATCAGACACTTGGAAGTTGACTAAGTGCATACAATTACATCTCCAAAGTATGGAGGCTGCGGAGGTGGAGAGGAGTCAGGTTAAAAAATAATTTAGTCAAAAATAGCTTTGTTCCTCTGAAACTCAATTTTCAACAAATCTCCAGGCAGAGAGAACCCATCTGCAAGGCAACTGTAGCTGAGTTACTTTAGGGTGACTTCTATGAAGGGACGGCTTTGCAGAAGAAAAGATGACTTAGGTACATCCTTCCACCCCTCCATCCCCCATCCCTGAGCTAAACTCAGCTCCGAGAGCTGCCGTAGCTCTCCGCCCAGCAGCACCGCAGTCAGGCCGAAACTCTCACGGGGCTTTTGACCCGGGCGCTCAAGAGTGCGAAACAGCTGTGGGGACGGTGCTGTCACACCCCAATTCCCCACAGCGAGTTTTGAAGCTCGTTTTCTGCCCTGATGCCGCCGCTGCTGCCCCCCAGCAATAGCGCTGATGTCTCCAGTCCAACACGGGAAGGACACGGCACAGCCCGCCCGAAGGCGGCGGCGGAGGAGCGGCGGACACAGACCCTCCGTCCCGTCCCTTGCCGTCCCGGTCGGTCCCGCCGGGACAGCCCTGCCGCCCTCCCCCGCCCACTCACCCAGCTGGAGCTGCTCGCACTGCCCGAGGGGGTTCCCGCCGATCCGGCACCGGAGAATGGCCCCGGGGGCGACCACCGAAGTGTTGTCCGGCCAGACGGCGCGGGGCGCGCCCGCCACCAGCCTGCGGGCAGAGACGGCAGCGTCAGGAGCCGCGGGCGAGGCGCGACGGCCCCGCGGGGCAGCGCGGCCGGGCCGGGGGACTCACCAAGGCTGCTCGCCGTGGCGGTGCAGGAGCACCGAGTACCCGAAGAAGGTCCCGTTACCCCCGCGGAAGAGCAGGGAGTGCTGCGTGTCCAGGTTGTAGGGCCGCGCCGTCGGCAGGCACTGCCACAGCAGGAGCAGCGGGGCGGCCCAGCCCGCAGCGCTCCCGCAGCTCCGCATAGCTCCGGGCGCCGGCTCCGCGCTCCTCTCCGCTTCTCCCCGCTCGGCGAGAGGGCAGAACCGCTCCCGCCCTGCGTCCCGCCCTGCCCCGCCCCGGGACTCCCCGCGACTCCCCGCGCCGCCTGTGCCACTGGGCTCGGGTGTCCCCTCGGGGGCGGGAGTCGCTCCGCCGCAGCCCCGCTCCCCTCCCCGCCCCGTCGGGTCGCGTTTCTCCCCGCCCCGTCCGCTCCCGCGGTGGGCGCCGCCGAAGGGACACGGTCCCCCCCCGGACCCCGTGTCCCGGGGCAGAGCACGGACCCGTCCCGATCCCGGCGGGACAGCGAGGGGGCGGCCGCCCTCGCCCCACCTCGGCACACCTGCCCCTGCGCCCGTCCGGCAAAGGGGAAGGGAGAACTAGCAAGCTTGTCCTAAAATCTCCCGCCGAGCACCGGCTGGGCAGCTCCGACCAAGCGCAGGACCGTGTTCTGAGAACGGAGCTGTGGAGAGGCTTGCGTTCTACTATCAGATTTAGGAAAAAATCCCAATACCCCTGTGCTCTAACCTTCCCCTACTGTCGCTGGGCTGAAGGGTCTTCCTTGTCCTGCCCCAGCGTGGGGTATTTCACTCCTGAAACCAGTGCCGCAACAGCAGAGCATAGTCTGCCTTGCCTACCCATGTTGTACAAGACTGCTCACTGCTGTTGGCTCCTTCCTTCTGCTTGGGATGAAACCAGAACAACCCCCCATCGCTTCTTTTAAGTTTTAGAGTAATTTTTCACATTCCTGTTTGGCTCTTCAGTTACTGACAAAGTTACCAGCCATACCTTCAGACAGTATGGGAACAAAGGAAAATGAGCATTTTGCAAGAGATCTGGTATTTGACAGGCCTTGAAAGGGCTCCCTTGATCTTTGTGAAGAGCTTTACTGTGCATGTTTTCAGCAGATCAGTCACTGACTCTTGATTTAGCTCATACTGAATTGTGTGAATGCTGAAATCAAGTCTGGTACTTCTACCTGCAAACCTTGCCTCACTCAAGTCCTTTGAATATCAGGACTTCCCTGTTGCCATAATAATCCCTGTATATAGATGTATAATGGTATTTTGAAAGTGAGGAACAAGAATGAAAGTACTTCTTCAAAATGAAAAGTTAACTTACAAGGATTACTTATTCTATCTGAAATAAAATCCAATGTGATTTTAACTATCAAATATTGCACAAATTAGAAATTAACTGGGCAGTGGCAGACTACCATCCACTAATGCAAATATAGAACATGTAATTTTCTTTTTAGAACAAAATTCTCCTTTTGTTGATAGAAATATTCAGTTGATAGAAATATGGCAAGACTAACACTTCTGCAAAACGCTGAGCAATTGCCAGAGCGGGGCACTGAGTCAATGCAGGAGTGAGACATCTTGTCACCCTAAGCCCACGCAGATGTGTAGCTCCTGGAATGAGATCAGCACACTGCAAGATCTGACAGTCAGTCAGTCAGCAGTGTATCTTTTCTTAAGTCCTCATCCCAAAAGCCGTCAGAAGGCTTCCCTGGATGACACTGATGTGGAGCAGTGACTGCTTCATGTAAAGGAGTCAAGCAGCTCCTCAGCTGCTATTCATCTTCCTTCCAGCTACTGACATCAAAGGAGTTAAAACAATCAACAGCAGCTGTGAATCTGCATTTCTACCACTCAAGAAGTTTTCACCCTCATTTTCAAAGCAGCAAAACAAAAATGATTCAAAACTGAAACGCTAAATTGTGGTTTAGTTGGTGAGAAATTGTAACATGGTTGCACCACCACCCCAACTCTTTCGTTTAGCCAGTTTTGGGTAACTTTCAGGCTTTTCTGCAAGAGATCGTTACAGTTCCTGGATTAGTTTCTTAATGAATCACAAAAATGGACACAAAGCTCTATCCCTTGAATGTCAGAGAACAGTTTTCCAAATTCCTTTCCCCTTGCAAGTTTTATGCCCTAAACAGATCTGCTCGTTCTCAAGACCAGTCTTAAATCTATCACTACAAAAAGCTGATGCAGTAACCATGTGACTGCATTTGAGGGAACTCTTTGCAGCTGTATTTCTAGGCATTTGAGAGACCCCACACTAAACCTTGATTATATGACTTGTTTCTCACACTTGGCATTGCAGTTTATCAATGAGTATCACATAAGCAGGGGGGAAATGTGTGCAAGCTGCTTACTGTACTCAGAGACAAATTACAGCCTCTTGAGAGCAGTATCACTGGGAGAGTTTAGGAAAAGAAAGACACTGCTGAAAGTTGTAGGGACTTTGTAGAACTTCCAGTCTAATGGTCCCTGGACTGCTAAAGAAGATATTAAGATGGTGGTGGGGTTCCTAGCTGACAGAAGAAGGTAGATTGTAAAGCTGTGGGATTCAGTTATTGGCACATAAATAGCTGCTTATCAGCTATGACATGAAATTGAGAACTGTACTGTACCTCACCTGTCAGGAGGAAACGTGCCTGTTGTCTCCTAGACTCTGCTAGAGTGAATGATTCATCAGGCATCAATGAAATCAGTGGAAGATAAATCTACTGGAGAGTGATAAATCTGTATTTTGAGAAATATCAGATGTTTTTAGCACTCATGGTTCAGGACCAGTCAGAGAGCAAAATCAATGCAAACTGACAAGATGGAGTAATAGAGACAGAACTTGGATCTTATTAGGGATTAGGTGAATTTGCAGAAAAGGTGGAACCAACACTGCAGCCAAGTACCTGTATTTACAAATAATATATATATTTTTAGATATATAAAATGATCCTGAAATAATAACAAGAAATTCTTCCCAAAACATCTTGCCACCATGCAATCAGAACAGTGTATCTCCCACAGTCTGTGAGTTAATAACACTAGAAGCAAAATATCACAGTGACTTGCTCTAGTGCTTGACATTGGTTTGCCATGTAAGGCAATTTCAGAGTAGCCATTGGGACAATTTGTTAAGCATATTAGTCAACAGTTTGGCAGCATTTTTATTGCAGATGCACGCACTTGGTCTAACTGTCCTCATCTCGTGCTGCTCACTGAATCATATCACTGCCTCTGTTACCCTGGTGCTGTTCGGTGTTTGAGCAGTGAACCACATCAGACTTAAACCTGACCTGGGTTAAAAATAACACAGTGAAAACCCCCAAACCTAGATCAGAGTTGTAGCTTGTATGTATGGCTGGCCAGTTGTATTGGTTGTATTAGTAGGGTAGCTTAAACCGATGTTGCAGCTTTAGGAGCTTTCTCAGGCAACAGCCTTAACTTTCTAGGAGTAGCAAGAGTCTGTAAGCTCAAAACCTACACATCTGCCTTAAACTGAAGCAGAAGTACATTTCCCTGGCATTAGTCTCCTGTTGGAGCTCAAGGATCTTTGTCCAAATACTTTTCTGCCTCAGTCCTTGGGGGTCCAGCTTAAAATGAGCTATTTTAGAGTAAACAGAATGACTGGTCCCATAAATGCAAACATACAACATCTTGTGAACAAGGTAACCATATAGTTCTATAAAAGATCATATATGTTAAGATTTAATATTTCAAATACAATTATAAGGTAATAACAACTGTTGAGATTTTTATTTGTTAAATTTTTGGATTTGGGAGGAGTATAAGAAAAAGTTGCTGGGAAAAAAAACCCAAAACAAACAAAATTTGATTTCCCCATAGCTGTTCAAATTGGGAAAAGCAGTGGTTTGGGTCTTTAATCACTCTGGCAACATTGTTTACCTGTAATACATCCCATTGCTGGTGAGAAGAAGGGAAAGAACATACTAATTCTGAATGTCTGGCATTAGCTTTCTTCTGTGGGACCTATACTACATCCTTTTTGATTGCCTAAGTTTGAAGGCATTCGTATTAAATTAAGTCCTGCGTGTGGGCTGGCATTGTGTAACTGATCACATGACTACTTTAGCTGTGTTGCAAATACATGAAAGCACATGTTCCTAAAAATCTTCATGAATACGTCTATTTTCAGCTGTGTCTGTCCTTGGTCTCCTGTGTTTCGCTGCTGCTTATCGATGAGTGTCTCCAAATTTATTCTCAATTAGAAATAAAAACATATTTTCAGCTGTGTCTGTCCTTGGTCTCCTGTGTTTCGCTGCTGCTTATCGATGAGTGTCTCCAAATTTATTCTCAATTAGAAATAAAAACAATCAGTGGACGAGTTCGTGTTCCCGATTAGAAATAATTCAGATTTATTCTTAAATTATCTAAGTATTTAAATACTGGCATTTCAAATTTAAAATTTCTAAACCTTTGTGATTTACCAAAACATGGAAAATCTAGGGTTTTGTCAGACCATATCTATGCCTTGGTTTTCCTGTAAGCTTCCCTACAGACACCCTGCAACAATGGCAGTGGGCCATAAAGTCTATTATTCATATGCTGCCATCTGAGAAATTATAGAATGCAAATATACTCTTACACTTACCCCTAAGGTTCTCTTCAAGAAACTTCATCTTCCTTCTGCTCAAAGATACATGTGAGCTTGCATGAAGAGGATAAATTTTCCACTGACAGGTATAATTAAGCACAGATGTAGGAGACACCAAAATGCAGAAAATGTTATTGAGGGTCTTAATTTTATCATTTTGCCTATGTTCTCTTTAGAAATCTGAATTTCATTTAGAATCAGTTGAAGAGGAACAAGCTTCTAGTTTAATCAGCATATTTTGTTACACTCACATGATCTCAGCTTAAGAAAGACTTTAAAGAAGTTTTCTTTCTCCCTTGAACACTTGTGCTGCTGAAGTAAAGACAGACTTCCCAGAAGAGCTTTCCAATATTTAAACATATAATAGTGTCATAAAGACAATGACTATGGCAACCTGACTAGGAAATGCAAACAATAGATCATTATAGTTAACCACACCTTAACTAAGAACTGCATTTTGATTTAGAGGTTGGTAAGACTGGAAATTAATCATTATATGTATGTGTGATTAATGCATTGCATCTCCTTTTATCTTTCTTAAAATTTTGTCTAAGATTTTTGAGTTGCAAAATCAGATGCAACAAAATAATTAGTTTTGATTGCAGTTGGGCAATAACTTCTCTTTTCCCATTTCAAAGGAATTGCTGATCTTCTGAAACTTTCCCATCTGAAATTTAAGTGAAGACTGTTTTCATGTACCGTCTCTATGTCTACCATTGCAGAAGTCTGGATCAGCACGGTTGAAGCATTTTTTTCATTATTTTCACCTATTTAAACAAATATTTGTGTTTGATATAGTTACTTTGACATGAAAAGCAAATATGTATGTTCAGAGAATTTCAGCATAAAAAAAATCTAGTTTTCTTTATTTTTCAAAATTAGTAATTTCTCTAAATCAACTCTTTCTTATAATAATTTCCATTTCAACATATTCATCTCTCCACAGAAAAAAAATATCCTGATAATCTCTTGATATTTTTTCTAGGTTTTTTTTGTATTTCTGTACTTCCATAGGTTTCACATGTCTGCTGATGAGATTGGGTGCAACGGGAATGAAACAGAATCCATAAGAATTTTGCCCAGATTTATTTCTCGGCTGCAAGGCAAGTTTAAGTTAAACATTGGTCTGTTGCATCTGCTAGAAAAGATAAACCAGAGGATGAAGTAAAAGCACAAGCTTGGGTTATTTAACTGAGGTAGACCAAATCAGATCCTAGTTTTGCTGACAGGAGGGATCAGTTCTGTGCTCAGGTATGAATTTATACAACACTTACTATCACTAGATGAAAATCACTTGCAATATTTTACACACATGCAATAGTTTCAGCTTGTATCAGTCTATGAGTATGCACATATGTCAATACAATGGCACTGCTATGTTCTACAGTTAATAGTCATTTTCCAAAGGTGTCCATACAAGAATACTTAGATGACTGAATATTTTGGGAGGACTGCATATGTTCTTTGCTGTCCTTCTCATTTCTTTTTTATTTTTTTTTAAAATAATTTGTAACAAAAATATGCATGGTAAATGATTGGTGCAAGTTAGACAATTAATAATTTAGAAACTGTGGGTCAAATGATGCTGAGGCTGAAAGCCTTTGATGCCATAGGAAAAGTAAACACTATGAAAACAGCCCCCAAATTATGAAGGTTTTCGTTATGTGTGTACCATTTTCTTTCAGTGGTGACAGCAGCTATGTTTCAGATAGGAAAAAACCTCACCATTATTTCTTGAAAGAAACCCAAGAAACCCACCAAAACCCCAAATTGAAACAGTTGTTGGAAGAGAACTGTTGAAAAGAAACATCTGGAGGAAATGCCAGTCCAATTTCAATCTTGTGTTCAGGATACCATAATATACATTTTCCAGGATGTGATACTGTGCTTCATCACACAACATCACAATGAGATCATACCTCTGAGTATGGATTCCAGGCCACCTTTATGAAGCATGGTAGACATTATGTCTGATTCTGCTTCCTGAGAGAGCGTATTAGAAATATTTCTCATCAATTGGTCATTTCTTTGATGCTAGCATGAAATCCTAGATACCTACAGAATGATTTCTTCACAAACTCCTGAGGATGGAAGCAGGCATCCCAAACCAGGAGCCGGCCCTGAGATGTCAAGACAGTTGCAGAGAAGTCTAAGACAAGCCACAGCTAAATCCAGGACAAAAATATGATAAGAAGTAATTATGCTAGAAGGCAGTGAAAATTCATTGATTTTCTGTAGCTGTTTGCACAATGTGAGACTTCTGGAATTTTTTAGAGAATATGAAAATAAAAGATTATTCTAGATTTTTACGTATGTTATGTATGTATATTAATATTGTTCTAGCACTCCTTCATGAGTGGTCCTAGCATGATTCCAAAAACCATCCATTCCCCATAATGAATCTTCATGGATTTATTAACCTCTTTAAAAACTATGGAAAGCAAAAACTTTCCGGAAAGCTATCAGAGCTCTAACTGTTAAAATGTTGAATGTCCTTGGTACTGACATTACTGCCATAAGTAGTTATTTGCTAGCTGTGTATCTGTGATTTCATAGCAATCAGGTCCAATAGAAGTTTAGACCCTCACATCTTACACATTAAGAATTTTTGTTGTTTTGCAGGAATAAGGCCAAATCTGTATCATTGTCATGTAATTTAAAAGAGTTTTTTCCAAGTTTTAGTCTCATATTCAAGGAAAATGTAGTAGTATTGAGACTAGGCAGAAAACAAAGTATGTGCAGAATATACTCTAAGAGTTCATCCACTTACAGGTGTATTGAGTTGTCCTGATTCCTGTTTGTTGCCAAAATAGGCTATGTCTATTTACCTGCTTGGGTTTTTTTTTCCTTTGTATTGCGTATAGATAGTATATCTATATAATGGGCATCATAAATAATGTTACAAGTTGTTGCTATAAAACTTGTAATAAACCAATGAGCTGCTGTTCTACATAATGAAGTTCCTCCCAGTTGTCTTTGCTCTGTTTAACAGTTCTGCATATAATAGCTTTTATATTTTCTTTTCTAGGTTTTGATTTTGGCATGTCCTAGTTCTCAGTTTCTTTCTGAAATGTAGTTATAGCTGGATGTATTTGAAATGCATGTGGCCTTTTGTGCATTTGCAAAATCTACAGACTTAACACCCAATATACATATATGAACTATGTACATACATATTTTAATCTCATTTTTCAATTGTGTGTCTTCTATTGGACCTGGAGCACTTATAGCATGCTCATATTTTTTCATTAGTCTAAAATTTTGCACATCCTATATGCATAGGGATCAGATCTGAAAAATGTTATTCTCCTTTTTTGGTGAGTGCTTACCAAACCTGAGCAGGTGTCCCACAGTATAGTCTATACTGAGAAGAGAATACCCTGACTCTATTGTTCCTTCAGTTATCAGAGAATCTTGATATTCAGCTTTTGTTGCTTAAATATATAGGTCCCAAACCAAATGTGTGTTACAGCAACAAAATAAACAAGTTGCCTTAACAAACTTCAGCAAAAGAACCTTCTTATAAAAGCAATATATAATTCTAAGGAATCAGTGACTTCCTAAGGAAGGAGTAAGACCTACCATGTTTTTTTTCCTTTTAGTGGATGGTACTTCCAAAAGTCAAGGAAAGGCCATATGTCTGTCTTCCACATAGCTGTGGTTTGCCTCCAGCTAAGCATGATGATCTGCCTTTGTGGGGAGGTCTGTGTATCAGTTTCTGCATGCCAAGTGCATAAATGTTTATAAAGGACAAGGATGCACAGTGGCACTGGCTGTTCGGTAACTCCAATAGCACAGATGATTCACAAAATTGCTCATGTCCTGGAGGACCATGCAGACATGTGTTCAGCTATAGCACGGCCCTGAATTTCAGTGAATTGAGAGTTCAGTTCATACGTGAATGTCCTGATTAGAGACCCAGCAACTGAGTTTGGACCTGCTCCCACCTTTTTTTGGAGCTGGTTTCCCAGCTCTATTTGTTTCCCCCAGCTGCTGCACCAGAAAGCTCAGGGGGTCATGGTGTTCTGCACATATTCCATGTGCTCTGCTCCCCCATCTCTTCCTGAGGCCAAAGAGGCTTGGCCAAATCCATCACCCCTTGCAAGGAAGCTGGTGTGCCTTGGGTGAGGAATTGCTGACCGGTGCCTTTGGGCATGGGGCAATGGGGCAACCGCAGGCCCTGTGAGAGAGGTCAGCGGCCACCCTGCATCACACACAGCTGGTTCCAGCTGATTCCAGCCAGTTCCAGCCAGTTCCGGCTGGTTCCAGCTGGTCCCAGCCAGGTTCCCCCACAGGTCCCTGAGGGCTGGCCCAAGCAGCCATGCTGGCGGCACTTCTGACAATCCCTGGCAAAGGGCAAAGTGCTGCATGGGTGGTGAGGTGTGAGGGGAAAAGAGTGAAGGGCAGCCCTGTGAGCACCAGGGTCAGGGCAGGAGTGGGCAAGGTGCCCCAGGAGCCAGAGCAGAGACTCCTCTGCAGCCTGGGGAGATGAAACACCATTCAAGGTGTCCAGGCTGCGGCTCACAGAGGACCTCATCCTGGAGCCAGTGGGTATGGCCCAAAGGAACGACAGGCTGTGGAGAGTCCACACTGTAGCAGGCTTTCCTGATAGAAAGTGGTCCTGGAGATTTCATGTTGGAGCAGAGTTTTCCTGGCAGGAACTGTGGCAATGGACAGCCCATGCTGGAGCTGGTTCCCCTGAGAGGAACCATGACCCTGTAGATCCCACACTGTAGCAAGTGGGCTACAATTACACCCACAATGGAGCAGGTTCTTGCAATGGGAACTCTGACCCTGAGGAGGCCACACTGGAGAAGTTTCTCATGACAAGAACTGGGGCCCATGGAGAGGAGCCTCACATGGAAGAGGATCCACACTGGAGCTGAGGGAAAATGTGAGAAGGAGGCAGTGTTCTCACATTAACTTCACATTCCTCATCCACTCTGCCCTCTTGAGCATGACTGGGGATATATGGAACCTGGGAATTAGGAGTGAACTTGTGGGCGGGCAAAAGATGGTGGTGGGGAAGGTGGGATTTTGTCTTTGATTCTCACTCTCCAAATCTACTTTAACTGGCATGAAATTATTTTTCCACAACTCAGTCAATCTTTTCCTGATGCCAGTGACTTGTAATTGACCCAAAAGCTTTTTCATCGTGCTTTCTCTCCTTGTTTGTCAAAACCAAACCTTGTTTGGTCTGAGAAGGGGGAGTAAGAGAGTTTGTGTGGCTGTCTGGCAGCCAGACAAGGTCAGCCTGCCACGAAGTTTCAGACCCTTTCCGATTCCACAATATTGCTCTCAGTGTAAAGGGACTGGGGCTGTAAAATTTGAGGTATAATCAATAATCAGGTATAAATGAATGAACATATGTAATATCATAAATATGTTCTCTATTTAACTCTCTTGCCTAAAACTTTTTTAAAACTTTTTTTATTATTTATTTTGTTCAGCTTACCATGAGAGTAATGATAAAAGAAGGCTTAATCAAGGTCTAGAACCTGCAGAAGAGTCAAGCTGGTTCTTCACAACTAAATAGTAAGAAACCACACATTTTTGAATTTTACAGACTTTAAAGTGATGTGAAATTTCTTATATGATGTATAAGCAAAGGCTCCATCTCTTGTTATATTGGTTATACAAATATCTCTCTAGGTTTTACAGCCATTGCAAGCTCAGTATTATACCTTGTGGTCTCACCTCTGGTAACCATTCCCTACCATTTGTTCCCCATGAGAATTCTTCCTGGGGCTGTACAGAGGGTTGCAGAATTCAGTAGTATTGAGGATTTTGTCCTATATATGTGAATTTGTATCAGTTTTATGTAAGGTGAATGAAGAATCTACACCACAGTATTGAGTACATAATGATTAGAGATATGAAAATACATCATTATTTTAGAGAACAAAAGATTTTCTTGTTTTAGGCAGAGAACAGTTATCTTTTTATGGTCATGGTTTTAGACCAAGTGAAAAGATTACTAACAAAACCCCACACCTATATTTAAATATCATTATAAATCTGGTGATAGCACTTAAAATTTTATATGAAAAATTATATGGGTATCAACCTACCACATAAGAAAAGAACAAAAATAACTTACCCATCTTCTTTCTTGTGACATGTCTGAACCACAGTTTTCTTTTTATTCTCAGAGTCAAGATTATTTCATATACACAAACTGACCATAAATGAGCATACAGTTTGCACCATAGACATGCCTGTGGGGTAATAAGGCATAATATCTCTTTTGAGAAATGAGTGTTGCTTAACTAAAATAAAAAAAAAAATCTGCTTACTGAGATCACAGAAGGCAGTTCAGAGAAAAGTAAACCATAATTTAAGTGTCATCACAGATGGGTAAAAAAAATGTTGAGTATATAATTTTGTATAGCTAAGACAGAACTGTATGTTTCACTGAGAAACAAATTGACATCTAGAGCTAAAATATGCTGAACACCTTCAGCAATGGACCATGTCCCTGTAACCTTCAGTAGCAGTAAAAACTGTCTGGCATTCCACTTACTAAAGAAGAGATTTGCCCATGCTATTCATTATTTAAGACTAGACTCAGTTTAAAATTCTAACTCTTTAATAGCTAATGGAGTTTTTCCATTGTTTTCAACTAGGCCACAGTCTGTGTATTTGTCTGGGACTGTGTGAAAACTGAAGCATAATCATTAGGTGGAGTCAGATAAATGCGCTTTTTGTTTGGTTGGTTGGTTGGTTTGGGGCTTTTTTTAGGTTTTCTGGCTAATTAAAATTAAACTAAAACTGTAAAAAAAATTCTGGCATATTTATTTTAAATATGGTTACATAAATACTTAGAAAAATGTATAAAAAATAGGTTCTCTAGTTAAATGAGTTTCCCCAAGATCTTCCTATTTTGAAATGATACAGTGTTATAATGTCTTGACTAGACAGTACCAGTGTCGTCAGCCTTCTTTTTGTGAAAAGATGTTACAAGTTTTTCTTCCGAATTAGAAGGAAGTGTAATACTGTACATCACTTTCTGAACAAACTTGTCTCTGCTATAAATGTATTGCAGTTACTGTGAGGAACAAGTCACTAAACATCCCCCCTCATGTTCCAGTGACTCATATAGTGACAGTAAATCTTTCAAAATCAACATTTAAGGTCTTAACAAACATAAAATTTATGAAAATATAGAGTTAAAAAGGTAGTTATTAGTTGAAAAAAAAATGAAAGGATGAATTTTCTTGTGGTAATTTTGTATGTTCCAGACAATTTTGACCCTTTTGCCACTTAGTCATTTTCAAAGCTTTTGCTAATATGAATAAGTAAATAAGGTTTATACAAACAAACCTGGTAATCAACCAAATTTTTATACATTGGAAAGCTTGAGGTGGGTATATCTCTTCATGAATAAAGTAACAGCCTTCTGAACCCAACTGGATCATCTGCAAAGGTACCTGCATTGCTTTTTTATCTTTGTTCTTGTCTAGATTAATTCTTTTATTTACCTCTAGTTTTCAAAACCAGAAATGTTTATGTTTTTGAAATAAAAAATCCAGAATTTAGACTTGTGTAATCACTGTTTTCAGAAGGTTTTGAATATTCATGTTGTGTTGGCTGTTTCTTCATCTTTCATGGTACAGCTGTTGTTATTAGAGGCAGTTTGCGAAGACTACAAAAGCAAATAAGTCTAGTTTTATGTGTTTCCAGGGGGCCTAGTGTTTTGAAATTGAGAAACCACATGTATCAGTATAGTAATACAATTCTGCTCCAAAACAAATACTTGGGTCCACTCTTCATGGTCACTCAGTTTGATACACCCATAAAAAGTTAAATTTTTTTTAAAGAATTGCTCTTTTCCATAGAAAGGGAAATCCAGTGCTTCTGAAATCATTAGGTGACTGCAATGACTGCTGGACTTCAGGCTTATTATTCAGAGAATAGGACAATCCCGAAAGTTAATGGTAGTAGGGGCCTGGTTTCCAGAAGGGAAAAGAATTGCAGCTTTTCAAATGTCTTCATGTTTAAAGAAATAAGTTGACTGATGGAAATTTCAGTGCAAATATTAGTGTTCCCTGAAGTTTGTTTTATTGCATTTTTTTTCTATTAATCATTGCTCATGTCTGCTGTTTAGTATAAGCAGTAAGTAATTATTCATAAGGGATGTTGCTTTTCCTTCATTTGCATTTTAATTTATACAAAAGATAAAGCAAAAAGAAGTATTTGCATTAAAATTTCAAAGAAAAAAACTGTAATCTGAAAGCAAAAACATTTCACTTACAGTCATGAATTGTCTGGGGTCTACTTCTGTAATGGGTCATAGAATCACAGAATCATGGAATACCAGGTTGGAAGGGACCCCAAGAATCATCTGGTCCAACCTTTCTTGGCAAAAGCACAGTCTAGACAAGATGGCTCAGTACCCTGTGCAGCTGAATCTTAAAAGTGTCCAGTGTTGAGGAATCCATCACTTCTCTGGCAAGATTATTCCAACAGCTGATTGTTCTCATTGTGAAAATTTTTTTGCTTGTGTCCAATTGGAATCTGTCCAGGAATAAGTTGTAGCCATTGCCACTTGTCTTTTCTGTATGCATCTTTGTAAAAGGGAAGTCTCCATCTGCTTCATAGCCATTCTTTAAATATTGGAATATGGCGATACAGTCTCACCTAAGCCGCCTTTTTCCCAGGCTGAACAAACCCTTTCAGCATTTCCTCATACGGCAGGCTTCCCAGTCACTGGATCTCTATGGCCCTTCTCTGGATGCTCTTCAGCCTCTCCCCGTCTTTTTTGGTATCTTGGGGACCAAAACTGACTACAGTATTCCAGGTGTAGCCTGGAAGTAACACCTTCTAGGTGAAAGGTAATGCTGGGATAATATGGGATAATGACTTCTGTGCCTCTGCTGCTGATGCCCTTGTTGATGCAGCCCAGTGTCCCCCTGCCTTTCCTTGCTGCAGCAGCAGCAGCAGCAGCAGCAGCACTGCTCGCTCACACCGAGCTGCTGGTCCACCAGGATCCCCAGGTCTCTTTCACAGAGCTGCTCCCCCAGACAGGTAGACCCCAGCCTGTGCTGTGCTCCGGGATTATGTCTTTCCGAGTGCAAGACCTTACACTTGTCCTTGCTGAACTTCATAAGGTTCTTGTTACCCCACTCTTCTAGCCTTTTCAAGCTTTCCTGCAGGGTGGCACTCCCTTACAAATTGTCTACTTCCCCACTCAGTTTGGTATCATCATCAAATTTCATCAAGCAACACTTGATCCCATCATCCAGATAATTTATGAAGATATTAAAGAACAATGTGCTCTGTATCAATCCCTGGGGGCCCCCACTTTAAATACAGGATGGTGTAGAATGTAGATACAGGTGTAGCTATAGATACAGATGTATACATACACATGCACCCATGAACAGGAAAATACCTATCCTTTAAAAGTGTTTAAACTGGTGCCTGTGCATCTTTTATAGTTACATTTTAAACATGGCAAAGTGTATTTCAACAACAGCTGATGTTGCTGTAAAGGGAGATTGCAGCAAGCATTGTGATACTTGCAAGTGGGGAAAGGCCTGTTTAAGTCTGGGATGATATCTGAAGCACAGAATCATAAGCACAAAGGAAGTGTCATGCATAGTTCTTGTATTTGGATAAAAATTGCAGCTCTGGATCTAATCAGCTGAGCACAGGGTCTGACTTCAATAGATGTATGTGTATGAGTAAGTAACTCTTTGCCATCTTTGTCTGTAACAGCCAGCAGAGCTTATAATGAACCACGAATTGTAGAGAATTATACCACAGTAAATCACGCAGATCATATATTAAAAACTGTAAGATGCAGTAATACAGTTTGTTAGGCAGACTGCAGACTTTTATTCCATATCTCAAAGCTAAATTGTATATGCCTGAGGGATGATTGGGGATGAGAGGGAGTTAGACTGATTTACACCTGCTGAGAATCTGGTATGCTGAATTATTTTCAATCACTCCTTTAAGCAATAGGTATGTATTTGTATCTTTCTAAAATATTTTCCTCCAATTGCCTTTGTTGAGCAGTGGTTGCTGACATTAAATATTTGAGAGCAGTTTTGCCACAAGTAGAACCATTTACAGTGACAGCTGAAGTTTTCCCATAAACTTGTGTGGATTATGCAATTTAAGTGAACAGAATTCAATCTTAGCTGCCTGTCATGTTGATCATAATCACAGTTACTTTTTAGAGTGTATTTTTGTAAGTCTTTGCACATATGATGTCTGCAACTCAGAGTGTTTGCATACCACAGAGCATCTGGCTCAGTTTTTACAGGATCTTAACAGATGCAGTCAGGAACAATGTACAACTCCCTGAAGTCTAAAAATAATTGTATTTCAGTAATCTCTTATACTATAATCACTATCCCATACAAATGTAACAATCATATGGCATTGGAAATTATGCTGAAAAATCAGAGGAAATGCCTACAGCATGTGACCACTGAATATTTTCTTTAACATAGAAGAAATATTATAGATAGGACATACTAAAGAAAATATTTACTTAAAATACTTTTTAAAAGAAATACATGAAAATCTTTGTGTCACGGAAGTTTTAACTTAAATCATTAAACGGACTTTGAATAGCAAATCAACCTTGCATATAGAAGATGTAAATGACACATTTACTTAAACTATTGCTAGTATTTGGCCTGCGCAATTTTATGTTAAGGAACTTACAAAATTGCTTCTATTTTCTTCATATCCAAAAGAAAGAAAACTGTTTCGTTTATGTCTGAAATATAGATACACCATTGTAACATAGTGGAAGGAAGTGTTGGACTCATAATTTTAGTTATTCCACAGAACTATCATTGACTGAAGTGAATGTTTTTCCTGAATACAAAGTCAGAGAGAGCAGGACGAAATGCCTGATGAAACAGACTGTTTACAGTAATTTCAAAATAATTGTAATGTCCTACAATCGTAAGGAACTCCAAATACAAATCATGTGTGCACTTTTAGATCCACGCAGATCTGGAGCTAAAACCCATCCTCAAGGTGATTGCTGAGAAAAAGAAATAATTAGGTGCTGAAAAGAAAAAAAATAAATAGACACTGAAAAGTCTTCAGCATTCATCAGTGAAAGAGAGGAATATGGGTGTTTTTTGGGATTCCCAGGGTTCCAACAGGACCATGGGCTACAGCCTTTGGAACTAGTAACCACTAGCATGGTAACCACTACTGGGCTATACCCATTGGGCTAGTAACACACTACATAGAGTTTTTTTATTCAGGAAATCTGGAATGAAATGGAAAATGAGCAAATTAAGAACAGCATTAGACATGACTCTTCAAGTTAATACAAAGGCCAATAGTTTCAAGCCAAGCATGAAACAGGTGTCTGAAGTGGTGTGCCATTGAGGAAGGATGCAGTGAGTCCAGCATGCACATATAAGTAATCACAGTGAGACCAGGCTCTGCGGACAGTGTACATGACAGCATCAAGCATGTCAAGGAAAAAGGAAATGAAAATTTTGTTAGGCAGCTTACTCAAACCGGAATGAGCTTTGAAATATGAGGTCTATGTATTACCAGTCAGCCTTCCCTTGCAACACACAACAAAAAGTTCTTATAATAAGGTAATAAAAAGATCCCATTCCCAAACCCAGGAATTAGATCTGTGTCTAATGACTTAGAGATTCTAAAGGAAAATGATTTTCAGGTATGCTCACTTTTATGAAATAGAGATCAACTAATTAACTGCTGAATAATGTGGGACTTGTCTGATCTATCACATATAATTATGTGCAAATAATAGCCTTACGTTTCAGGTAATCCATGGGCAGTAATTTATTTGGACAAGTGTCAGTGAACAGTGATGAATAACAAGCAAATTTTGTAAGATCATTATTGGTTTGTGGTTCCGTTCTAACAGCAAAAATGACATGTAGTAAATAGTGTTAATTTTGAATGGTTCATCCAATTTTGCTAAAAGGCTTCTTGGGGAAAAGATGACATGGTTTCAATACTCATTTTCAGCAACTGATTTCTGTATTGCAAATAAGGCATAGATAGCAAGTCAAGAATGTGCTTCTTACAACATGAACAGTTCTAGCTGTGTGTACAATAAAACATTCTTGGATGACAGAATGTATATTTTCATGTTTGCTTTTCTTGTCCATTTCACATGGTTGCAGTTTTCATCTCCTAAAGGTTTTTGTTTTCACGAGCAGGGTACTCCGGAGAGCACTCCACATTTTGGAAATTTAGAATGAAAATCATGGAATCTGAGAGGTGTACAGTAGTATAAATTATTTGTTAGCATTATTTAATTATTATGGGTATTGAATACAACATTCAGCCAATAACTAGTAATGTTTCGGGTTTTTTTTCCATTTTGCACAGGTCTGCCGTTCATCTTTAGAATTCCAGTGCAGCTCTTCAGCCACCTTTGGCTTGGAGGTTGATTGCATGACAAACCTTTGCTTAGTCATCTTTATCATCTTTTGTCAGAGAAATAGTGGGTGGTAGGACTACTTATCTACTCCATTTGTGGACCCTGTTCCTGGATGACTCGCCAAGGTTAAGCATGCTCTGATATCCGTGCAGAATCAGGTTTTCTTCATTGAGGCATAGTTTTCAACTCTAGAAGCGTCACCCGCAATCCCATAGAAATGGTATTTCTCCTATCTTCTTGTGAAGAAGAGATGCTATACACTGTTGCATCTCAGTTACCAGGATACAATATGGTGAGAGCTTACTGATATTTATACCCTAGTGTAAATTTTATGCAGATAAGTTTTTTAGCTGAGTGAATTTGGGAAAATTCCTCTGAAACAAAAAACCCACTTCTGTTACTAAGTGATATTTTTTTTTTCCAAGCCATTTATCTGAACTAAAACAGTCCTCAGTTTCGTGGACTTCTTCCAATGCAGATTAGGAAGTTCGTGACCTGAAAGTACAACATAAAATAAAAACCAAAGCAGGTTTTTTATTTATTATGTTCTATAATGTATATTTTTCACTTCACTGCAAGTTTATGCTTTTCCCTACTAGCTGAAATATATTATAATTCTCTCATTCTCATAGCAAATAGCATAATACAGCAACATAGGTAGGCAAGATATTTTGGATTTTTTTATCAGCTACAGCAATAAATCACATGCATATGGGCAACATGAAAGGACGTAGTATCTTAATTCTGTACCTAAGCTTAGTCTCTTTGCTTTTGTGCCATCAAACTGCAGAAGCAGGGAAGAAGGGAAGACGAACTTGTATCTTCTGTCTGTACAGTACAATACTTCTCTCATCTGTTATTATGCAGAGTATATTTGAAGCAGCAGAAACAAAGCCAGGCACTTACTGAATTAAGTTTGATTTCTAAACGTCAGGAAAACCAGATCCATCTGGAGGATATAATGCCCAAATATTCTTGCTTCTTTTAGTCTTCCTGAAAGTGATTAAAGCAAGAACAATTTTGCTGTGGGGCTTATGGAAAAATAAAGCTTGCTCACTGCTAGGATTTTAGATTCTGGAGCTAATTTCTGCTTAACTAGAAGTTTTGTAAAATGAATTTGCCAATACTTTAACTGTCTCAGCGGGTAATGAGAGGACAAAGGCATTCTCAGCAGCTAAAATGAACTATTCCTATTTGGATAGATCTTTCTGGTCTGCTCAAAACAGTGGTTTGACTTCATCTAGTTCCTCATGCTCAAATAAGCATAGATACTAACTAGCTTGTCTTTCCAGTGATATGGTAGAGCAAAGGCTTCTTCTTGCAAACACCTTCTTTCATGGTGAGAGAACAGTAAGTATTATAAAAGCCTCTAAAGGAGATACAGGCAAACCAGCAGTTCAACCTGGACAAAACAGGGGAAATTGTGAAGCACCCAAACTTAAAACTCATATTTGAGTATGGCAATATTTATGCAACAGAATTTGCTATTTTGAAACAATACAACTTATTTTTCCATCTTCCCGAGAAAGTTTTAATTGAAAAAAAAATTAAGACAATTCTATTTCCAGTTTTGGTGAAATTTTCTAAGGGAAAAGAGTAGAAGGGATGGGGCGTCCTTTTTTCACATTAATTTTACTAATGCTTCTCATTTCCTATTAGCAATTTTTTGTTCCTGTTGTCTTCTGACTTGCCTTAAACTATACCCTGAGAGAATCTAAATCATGCTGCCCTATAGTGTGCATAGGTGAGTGCTTCTTGAAAAGACCCAGTCATTCCACTTTTCCACAAGGCCCAGGGATTTTGAAGACTGAGTGTTTTCATTTCTGTACACCTTGGAAGTGGGATAAAATTTTTTGAAGGGGTCTGGATGTAACTGAAAGACTTTGGTTACATGGTACAATAAATATGGATGTTTTGTTACAGAATAAATGATTTCACTAGATTTGAGTTTTCTTTTGATACTGACAGAAACCTAAACTCTAATGAGCCCAGGAGCTGAAAAATGTACAAAATCCAGTTACGTATCTTATCTGACTTACTAAAATCACAAGAGTATTTTAATTATAATATGTATTTCATGTAAATAGATAAATTCAAGATACTTTTTTCCCCTTTACTACCCCCCGCCCCCTCATATTTGTTTTCAGTGTTAGTTTAACGCAGTTGCAGAGCTCTTTCACAATCCAACAGCCATGCTTTGCATAAGACCTTTCCATGGAGATTCTGGTAACCGGAAGCTTGATGTAAACAAAGCCCAAACAGGAAAAAGCATTGCGAGGGGCTCCATTTACATGGATGGTTGGATCCCAATAGATAAAGGAAGACTTTTGAAAAGGGTTAGGGCATTTCAGAAAAACCATTATGTTTTATTATGAATATTTATTTCATTTTATATAACTTGAAAAATTCTGCTATGTTACATTCCTGCTCATAAGAACAATTACTTCCCAGCTAAATATATAAAGTGAGTTTTTTCTAACTTTTTTTCAACACATCCATAGCTTCTGTGAGCTTTTTAAAGATGCAGCCTAAGATCCCTTGAGTGCTTTTGAAAATCTTGTGTGGTTAATTTAATATACTCTTGTCTGTGTCTCTAGTGTAATGTACGTGCTAGCAAAACTTTTTTATAACATGCAAACATAACATTTTGGAATGTTTTCCCAAGCATTTCTGAAGGATTATTCTCTTATCACAGAGAAATAAAGGAAAACGTAACCCATATTCTCTTTACTGGTCTTGGATAAGACCAGTAACATGACAGAAACGTACTTTAACATAAAAATACAGAATTTTTTTTAATCAGTACCAAATTTATTTCTTGCTGACTGTGTGAAAAAGAAAGCTTAAAATCCTTTGGATACTACTCAGCAGAGGAAGTGCTTATAAATGAAAGTTACATATGAAGTCAGTGAAGAACAGAGAGACTATTTTATTTAAGTGGTAAAGTGGGCTGATTTCTGAAGGACACAATGAAATGTGTGAGAAAATGGGACAGAGAAAGAAGTTCAGGATGTCTGGTATATAATATTTTTTCTGCTGTGTTCAGAGGTTGTGTCAGAATTGTTGCTAGATACAATTATGGTTGCTATCAACAGAAATTTAGATGAAGTTACATGGTCAGAAGAAACAGGAACAATTTTGTGACGCAAAAGGTGTGGGCATGCCACGTAACCCTGAGTCAGAAATGGAGCTAAATGGAAGTAGTTCAAGTTAAAAGCTTCAATAGCAGTACCTCTAAAATACACAGAGATGTCAGCTTTCACGAATATATGGAATAAATCTGAAAATGTGCAAGCCATTTTGGTTTTGAACTAGAGTAAAAGAACGCAACTCATTTATCCAAGAGATTTTCCAAGTTGCCTACACTGGTAGCCTACATTTACTCTCTGAAGACAATACATTATAAGCGCAATAATTTGAGATATGTGTATTATTACAGCAGTTAGGATCATCTATATGATAATGTTCTACCCTACATGGAAAATATCCAGAAGACATCTACTCTGACTCCAGTATTAACTAGGAAGCAGCCACAGACAAAAAAAAAAAAAATCCCAGAAAACATTTAGGCTGACCCAGTATTTCCTCCATTATGTCTAGCAATTTTTTCTTAAGTACAATACAGTAGCATAAGGTGGCAAAAAAATGAAAGTCACGCAGGAAGGTATTTCATCTGCAGACGAATTTTTATTTAGGCAGAAATACCTGGCTTACTCACAGAAGCAAACCTGTAATAAAATGTTTAGTTTCTTGCTTGCTGTAAAAATGGTTTCATTATGTTAATGAACAGTTTTGAAACAATGAAACATTGATGAGAACAAACAGCATGAAGGTTTTCCTAAAGTTACTTGTTAGGTGTTTATAAAAACATACAAAGTGCATAGCTGCTTTATTAAATTAAATTACTACCATTTGTGAAAAAAAGAACATACATTATGTAATAATGTCATTTAAAGTTGTTTAAACAACTCACATAAATGTTGGAGGCAAGACCCTAGAGTTTTTTCTATTGAATTCAAAAGAGACTGCAGTTGAAAAACTTTAATTTAGTAAATCGGCATGTGACATACAGGTTGAAAAGAATGTGTCACATTGAAAAGCTAGAAAGAAAATCTGTCTCAGTCATAAGCAGAAATTATTTTATCTGGGCAGAAATTTTCCACTGGAATCCTTTTCTGTCGAGACAGGCAGTTTTAGTTCATTCAAACTGATTGAAATTTTTAATGTTCATTGTTATTTTCACTGGAGAAATAAAAAAGAAAAATGTGGTTCATTTGGCTTGTGAATCCTTGCCTTGTCATGCAGCAGAGCCACCGTGGAGCCATGACTGCCCCAAAGACAGGGACTGTGACCCTGGGAGAGGCTCGTCCCTGGTGCCCTGGGGACTTTAGTCACTGCAGAGCTGCTGCCTTTCAGAGTGGGGGGGCTGGAAGCCCACATTTCTGGGTCACCTGCTGAGACAGACAAAGGCCCACTCGATGAGATCACCTCTTTAGGCCCTTGCTCCACAAATTGTCTGTCTGTCCCTTTTAATGACCATGCTAAGGAGTCAAGTGGTCTTATAAGGCCATTGGTGGTTTTTTCTGACCATCCAACTTAGAAATCAATAAATCACGCAGAAGTAGTTCACCAGGGACACACCTGCTCAGGTCCAACTCCATGCAGAAGTCTGAGCCAGAGACTGGAGTACTATGCCTGGAGTTTTGGGGGATGTGGATGTGTTGTGTGTTGGAGCAAGCATTGTGCTCCCTTGAGTGGTGATACAAGACCTTGTCTGCTGTGTGTCTGCAGAGAGTGTGTGTGTCATGGAACAGAAGCCTTAGAACAGAAATCACCATGTACTTCATATAGCCATTTTGTTTAGTAGACAAATGGATGATTCTGTGCCACTGAGTGATGTAGTTCTGTTCTCACTGCTGCTGTTTTCTTAATGCCCCATGACAGATTGAAATAAGCTGACACTCATGAACTGAATGGACTTACAAATATCTTGTTTTCCTGTTCAAAGTTTCAAACAGTTCAACTGCAAAATATATATTCAGTATTAACAAGAGTACCTGTTGCTGCTTAATTAAAACAGATAACTAAAGAGTAGACAAGTATTAAAATATTAAGGAAATATAAAGCCCAGACAACCCAGGAAAGAAGGGACTGCTGACATTATGATTGCCTAAGTTCTGAGTCAGAATTTTGCAATTCTATTACAAATTTCTAACCTTCGAGGTTTTCTTTTCTATGATATATGACCAAAAGCAGATGTTTTCCACCACCAACATTTGATCTGTGTGTAAAGAATTAAGGCCATTATATACTGTCAAAGCAATGAGTGATATTTAACCATGAAGTCTCCTGTTAATCCCAGACAGAACTAGAGGGACATATGCACCTGCATATTGTCCTCAAACCTTAGAGTAACCCATTATGACATCCAGGTCTCCAAATATGATACAAAAGTATTTAAAGAAACAGCAAGGTTAATTTAGATAATTCCAAACAAAGGCAAGCTTTAGTTTCCAGCAGTGTTAGAACCATGAAATAGTTTTGATTTGCATGATTCAAGAACAACTTCAGGTATCAATCACACATTTTAAACTTAAGCTTGAGTCCTCTTCTTCACTATTTCAGTACGTTCAGTTTCTTTCGGTCAAACAGGCCAGCCCCAGGGTGGGCTTAAATGACCCCTCCTGTTTAAGAGGATCACTGTCTGATACATTATTTTTGTTGTTCCTAATTTGTTTCCCTTCTTGACCTGGATCAAACAAAATGGAAAGTCATGAAGTCAGCATTTCACTTCAAGTTTCCTCAACTACCCAGGCTGGAATGCCCAAGACAAAAAGTCATTTAGCAATGTTAGTTATGTTATTGCTGTCTCAGTACTGGTCTTCTTGACCACTAAGTTAGAATAACTTGTGGCATGGACAGAGCTTGTGTAAATCAGCCTCAGGGTTATGACAGAGCAGAGCCATGCTGCAGATCTTATCCTTCCACAAGGAGGTTTTAAGTTCCCCTGGATCTAACATGCTTAATAAATATCAGATCTGATACTGTTGCTTACAATCAGGAAGTGACAATAGTTTTATATGGCCTTTGTGAAAGGTCATTTTTGCACATCCATGTATTTGCTCCAAATTCCCTGCAGTTTATATAGTGAATATTGATACCAACAAGAGGAAATTCCCCAGAGCAGCCAAGTTGCTTGAATTGAAAAGAATGCTGGAAATTACTTTTCTAACCAAGCACTTTCCAAAGTTATTGCCATAAATCTGCCAAATACATTTCAGACTAGTATTTTGTGACAGAGTATTCCCCTTGATATACCCAATGGGAAAGCCTGTAAACCATGTCTTCCTTGCATTAACCAAAGAAACATGCTGAAAAATGTTAATTTAGAAAGGATGAACATGATACAACATTTCATATTACATTTCAGTTTCAAGAGTACTCCTGTAACAAAACAATCATAAAGAGCTGGATACATTTATGAGGCCACTCATGTTAGCAGATGCAACACTGTAAATAGTGATTTGTTACTAAAACAAATTGCGTTGGATCCATGTTTGCAGGGACAGGCTTTGCTCATGTCTTCAATAGTCTTGTGATCCACTGAAACTCTCTTAACTTAAAAAAGAACGGGCTGAGTTCTGCTGTTTGGAGTAATAGCAGAGGATTCCTGTCACTGGAGCATATTATTTAAGAAATGCAATATGAAGAATAGATAGTGAAGTGATTTTACTTCAGAAAGCTCTTGTCTAATATTTCCTTGATACTGCCAGTGATGAGAGGAAGCAAATTTAGCCACTGAGCTATCCATAAGGGCATGTGGCTGCCTCTTCCTGCCTCCCTAGGGCTGGCCCTCCATGCCTTCTGGGGCTAGTGCCCTGCTTCTTCAATGTCACAGAAGGGATATTAGACTAATGGCTTTCATTGTTTTTCCTGGAAGAGAGGCAAGTTATGTTATGAGGGTAAGCTTTCGCTTGTCAAGGGAAACTGGTGTAAAATCTCCTTCAGGGTAAAGCTTTGATCATTATCCTTCCTCTTTTGGAGTTATTTTGATGCTTTTTGTGTAGCTGAGAACAGGCAAGGCTGTAACAGTAGGTTATAAATTCCTTTGCATTGAGTAAATATATTTTTTCCTATATGCTAAAAAAATTAATGACATCACCTCTTAATCATAGCTAATTGCTCAACCTATTATAGTTCAGCTGTTCTTGGACATTAAAGAAAAATCTGTCAGATATAATTTACTGTGTTTTTGGTGCCAAAATTCTTTTCCACAGTTCATTTCCCTATGAAGTTAGCTTCAATCATTTTGAATTCATTTAGAAGGAATGGCTTCTCTCAGTCATCTACCTCCCCCACAGATGCATGCAGAAAACCAGAAAAGCTTAGGATATGATGTACCAGGAGATTGTGAAAAGCAGGCTACATTCCTCCTTTTGATGCAAGGGAGCAGTAGTTGGGGGTCTGTACTAACTGGATTATTAGTAAATACCTTCCTAAGATTCCAGTTTGTGTGTGTAAATATGGTTTACAGGATATCAGCAACTCTTTTGCACACTTTTCTTTGCTTCTTCTTGCACTCTTTCGTTTTAGTGATAACCCCACTTATGATTATTAATTATCTCATTTATAGATCTATGTAAGTGAGGTTGTCATGGTCAGCTCAGTTTCCATGAGGTAGTTTCAAACACAGTACAATATCATGGCAATGGCTACCACTGCACCATCACTATCCCCAACTCTACACTCTTTCAAATGTTCTTCCAGCTCTCTGACACTTCACATGTGACATAACCCTAATACGGGTACTTAAATGTACCATAAGCTTAACTCTAAACTCGAGAGAAACTGAGCCTAAACCCATTAATTGGCCTGTAGCTAAGCAGAGCCACAAAGAAATCCTTAAGCAATGTGTTAGGTTAGAGATCTCTTGTTTATCTATTTCATGCTTTCTTTCACATTTAATGCTCCAATTAATTTTTCTCCATATTAGTACACATGTCCTTTTTGCATTATGTTTTCTGGATTTCATCTTTCTTGAATTTTTTTCTTTTTTTTCATCCATGAAGAATAAGATTACCACAGAATTATAACTGTCGTAGTTATTTCACGCCCACAAGATTAGAGTAAAAAAATAAATTTTGCCTTCAGACACCTGTAATGCTTGTATCATTATTTTTCTACTATATATTTCTTTATTTGCTATATTACAGCAAATAGATATTATGTAGAGAATTCTAAAAACAAATTTCAGCTTGCATTAAAATTTGTTGAACACCTTTAGCAGTACACAGATTATTACAACTAGCAGATGTCAGGCCTTAATATTTCTTTGTGTACTCTGCCCATGGAAAAAAGTGCATACTGTAAACATCCATTTATTAAATGTTAGTGAATGTTAGATGTGTGATGACATATTTCTTACTAGCTCAGGGCCAAAGGCTAGTGCCCTATTTGCAAGATATTGTTTAGCTCACCTAGTGAGTTCCCAAGCCACGATCCATTTAAACTAAAATGATATTACTTTAAAATGTTTTTCCATGTCTATTAAATTTTTGGTGGAAAATAAAGCATACAAAGGAAACTCTCAATTTTTGGAAGCATGCAAGTGATGATGCAAGGGAATTCATGCCTTTAGAATAATTTTTCCATAGGTCATGGGTGTACATTTTAAGCAATTGCAGAAAAAATGTTTAGCATGAATTCAGAAGTCCTTAAATTTTTCTTTCTGTATTAATGATGCAAGAATATGTCTTTCTGTGAGTTTTACTTTGCATATACTATGCACAGCAGAGGCTTAAAGACATAAGATTAATAGAAAAGTGTTTATTTCTTAAACGTAGTAACAACTTTCATAGCTTCATGTCCTTTTTTGGTATTTTTGTATTATCAGAAGAAACTTAAGTAAATTCTAGGGTACATTTTTCAGCTTTAGCAAACTGATTTTTCAAAATACATTTTTTTTTGTTTAAAAATAAGATGACAAGTTCTTGACACAAGTTTCCAGTCAGCAAGTGGCATGAATTTATATAAGCTGCAGTTATTGAGGTAAGGATTTGTGGGAAAATAAAAGGTACTGTATAGGAAACGTCCTTGCTGTCACATAGAAAGGCTTTCCATATTACTCTAGTGTGCAATAAGTGAAAATCCCACACATTTGACAAAACAAAGGTAAGCAGAAGGAAAATGTGTCCTAGGAGAGCGTGAGCAAGCGCAGACCCAGAGGCTATTCCGGATCTGTTAGCACAACTGCCTTTAGACCTCACCATGCAGCCAGATGTTGCTGCTAGAGCCTTCCCAAGCTTGGCATCTGGGTCCTGGCATGCCCTGAGAGCAGCCCGGGGTGCTACCCCTTCACAAGGCTAGGTGCACAAACATAAAGGCCAGGCAAATTGCTTCTTTTCTCAGCTGAAAGATCGAATTTGCTTCAGACTGCAGATCCTGTAGACCACAAATGTGAAATATAAAAGTGCCACAGATTAAATATTTCTCACTAAATATAAAATTGTGTACATCTATTAAACATTATTTCCCTGTCTTCTATTTATAGAAGGCTTGGTTTTTTCACCCCCCAGGACTTCAGGCTCTGTGTAATAGTACTTTTTTTTCTCAATTTCCAGTAATTTGTAGGGGCATTCATGAGGTTTAAAAATTTTGTTAAGTTTTCAGGTTGAATCTTATGAGGCTCTTGTAGCCTTTGCATGTGAGATATCCTTCACCAGATGCCATATTCTGTCCTAGACAGATAGGATTTCACCCACACAATAGGGGTACTGAGCAGTAACTGTAAGCCAGATCTTCAGCTGGCACACGCTGCACTATGCTTAATCAACTTCAATGTGAAGCTATGCCAGTTTGTACCAGCTGGGCATCTAGCCCTTTGTCTACCCCCATACAAAAACTGTGTTTATCTGCTTTTATTGGAGCTTTACATTTTCCATGTTAGCATAACTAACATTTTCATTTAGAGCCAAAACTGACTTTTTATTTAATTTCCCATTTCTGCTCCATCTCCATCCATCTTGAGAATTAAGTGCACACAGGGGAGGCTAAGTAAACTGCTTAGGAACATCTGGGATGCATAGAGTCTCTGTTTCAATCTCCAGAGAGGGCAACCCATTTGAGCAGCATGTCTGATGAACATAGAGCTGTTACTGGAATCTGGCTACCTCACAGATTTAATGGGATATCCAAATCTTGCTGTGCTCCCTTCCCTTTGACATAAGTCCACATTCAATAGATACTATCTCAGGCCAAATAGGTCAGTGATGGACAGATGCTATATGATGGACATATAGCATCTAGGGCTCTGTCTCTGTGGCAAGATCCTGAAATAGCTGCGTGTTTGCAGATTTCTGCATCTCCCTACTTCAGTCTGGATGAGACTGCTACAAAGTCAGGTCTGCTCATGGAAACTGAATGCATGAGCAATCATGTATCCACCACTGCTATTGATTTCAACTTCACTGTCTAAGTGCTCACCACATGAGTAAGGCTTGAACATAATAGCCTTCTGATAGTGTTCCAAGTTTGGGGGGGATATATGAAGGTTAATTGAAGCCACAGACTTGGCAACTTGCCTCAAATGGCTGTGTGCCATGGTGTTTGGGGATTTTAGCTGTTATATGTATAAGTAATTGCTCTTTACCAAATGCTTCAGGGAGAAGAAAAATCACCAAATCTAACAATTTAAAGTCTAAAATTCTCCATGCAAAAAGCTACAGCAAACCCAAACCTTCAATATAAGTAAGGTATGCCTTGGACTAGATGGTTATCTAGCACCAAATACCATGTTCCTGCCTCTGAAAGCATTTATCAGCAAATCATTGACTGGGTAGATTTAATCTTGTTGTACAACAAAGATATTTATGAGAAGAGCCAGGCTCATGTTGCATACCTGGAGACCTGGCATACAAAAAGGCTGCAGGTGGGCTGAGTCTTTTTAAGCCATTACTTTTCCCATCTGTCTGTCCTTCCCCAGCACTGAGGGTGACCGGCCCCACACCATATCAGCAGAACAAAATGTGTGCTCATGCACCAGCCATTTTAGGAGAAGGTTTGATATCCAAAGACTTGGGAAATCAGGTACTCTGGAATGAGCATTAACAAGTCAAGATAGTGCAGTGAACTGTGAATTGTGAACTGAAGGAGCTGGGAAATGTTCATATCTCCCACCCTTGCCGTGCAGGCTGCAACCTCCAGCAAAGGAGTCAGGTGGACAGTTAGAAAAATAGCATTTAAGTGACTGATTCTAAAGCCAACAGACTACATCTGTTAGAACCCTTAATGAATACTGCCAAAGAGGCTAAGTTTGTGTTCACATGATAGGGTTTAGACCAAAGTAGTTAAGGCAGTAGACCTTCTCCAGCCATTGCTTTGAAGCAGAGAGGCAGAATAGATTTCTTGGCCAGGTTATTGTTGCTCATGTTTTAGCAGTTGAAATACTTTCAGTCAAAACATGATCATCTGATAATATGGAACAAGAATATGTTGAATAAAAGGACTGTTGTTACTGTGGTTGGAGATAAGAATGGGTCTGGTCTGCAAGATAAAAAGGGGAGTTTTTGAGTGAAAACTTCAGAATAAATACCAATTCCATATTTTCCCAGGATTTAGGAATATCCTTTGGACTCTGGCATCAGGAGAATGCTATAAAATCAACTTCTGTCTCTTTCTGAGGATGGCAGCATTAGCTCAGCTGTGCCAGTCTGACTGCAGCAGTCAGCAGAAGTTGTGTATGCAGCCATAGAACTGCAACAGAGTCTGATCATCATCCTGATGAAATTACACTGATCTAATTTGCACGCTGTGAAGACATTTGGCACTGGCTGGATCTGAGCCGTGACATCTTCATTGGAACTGGAAGTACACTAAGAAGTGACATTACATTTCATAGTCTTTTGTGCCAGGCTGGGACATTTCTTCCTCTTTAAAGGCATTATTTCAAGAACATTTAATTTGGCTTTGATATGTCTGCCATTTTGCTATGCAGGAATGTACTGAGCCAGAAAAGCTCAGCTGTAATAAAGTTTGGCACCATCAGCCCACCATATACCTGCACCATCCTGTGCAATTTAATTGGCATTCAGTGGGTTGATAAATGGATTGGCTTAATGAGACAATATACGTGACATATGCAGGACTCTCCTGAGGAATAAGATTCATTTTTGCACTTCACACATCAACATGCTACAGATACCAACACAGTCACCTCCAGCAGCTGTGCTATAACCAATGACATGCCTTCCACTGTGTTGACCAATATCTCTGCTATGTCTCAAACTGGCTTTACATCATTTTCCATTTAAGTATTTTCCTTTCTTAATTTTTTCATTATTTTTCTGATTGCAAAAATACAGCAAGATACTGTAACTGCCCTTGAAAGTTTCTATATAGCATTTATAGTGATATTTTCTTCTGGTATAAATCAACAGCCTGTGTTCATAGCTTTCTGAGAATTTGCCTTCATGTTTAGAAAAAAAGTTTTAGTTGTAGTTTGAGTATAGTATAAATAAAAATATTCAGTAAAATACACATATAAGCAAAGATCTATGTGATGTAGTTTTAAGTGACTATGAGTAAGCATGACCCATTCTCCTCAAAGGCTCATTTGCATGGATACATTAGGTATATATAGAGCCATCTCTGGATCGAGTGTGAAGGTGAGGATCTCTGGGAAGTTGTAGAGTAGCTCACAAAGGGTAGCATTGCAGTGCTGTTACAGTACAAAGAATTGCTTATTGCTATAAAAGTTTATTCAGACTTTTTTTTTTCCAAAACAAACCCTATTTTGCCTAAGTCAGGAATGAAAAAAGGAACATTGGTAACATGAAGGATCTGGTTGAGTGTTTAAAAAACAGTAGTTTTATGGTAGATCTTTGAATTCTGCCTCTCATATGTAACCATGAATGTAATCAGTGTCCTTTGATGTTTTCCACAGTTCTGCTTGTTGGGGTTATAGATCATTCAAACAATCCAGAGAGCTAATCTGTCTTGCATGGACAAGAGAGATATGCATCCAGCTTTCTGGTATTTTACAAAGACTTGGAAAACAGAGACGGAAAACACTAAGCCACATACAAGACACCCACACTGGCTTAGTTTCTTAGCTGATTTGAAAGTGTATATATATCCCTCTTATTTTAGAAAAGAAAGTTCAGTATGACCAAATCCTCAGTCATCAATGCCATCAGGACAATGAAGATAAAATGCAAATAGTTTTATTGGTCTTTCTGCTCTAGTGCAATTTGGATGCCAGATTCAGATGTTTTAAGTGAACGAATTGTTTTTTCAAAATACAGGGAAGAATCACTACCAAAGAGCTAGAAAATTTAGTCAAAATCATGTAGGCAATTTTCTGCATCCATGAGGAAAACTGAGAGCCAAAGCAGTGTTTGTCTGTCTTGCCCCTGAGAAACTGTGTAAGGATTTTCAAAGGAACTTTAGGGAATGAGGAGCCAAACTCCTGCTGAACATGCATGCATATTAATATATTAAATCTGTTATTTCTGTTGGAAACAAAAGCTTGTCCACATACCCAGAAAATGTACAGACTCACACTGCAGGAATGGCCACTGCTTCAACCTGGAAAAGAGAATTTGGCAGAGGCAAAGAGGTGAGGGAGGCTGCAGCTGGCTGCTGCTGAGCTGTGCTCTGGGCTGTCACACTACCTGCCGCTGGCTTCTTGTCCATGAGGTGGAAGAAGCCCACGTGTCACTGCTTCGGATTTCAACTGGGTGCCAGTTTGATTCTTACAATTCTGCTCTAAGGAAAGCCTCATACATGCAAATAAGCCCAAGGAAACTAAAAAATGAAACGGTGTGTGACAGTTTCTAATTACTGCGTAAAAACAACATATGGAAACTTCATTGTCCATTTCATCCCTCAACATGTACTATCAAGTTAGATTTCTTTTGCTCAATCATTCTCTCTAGAGCATTTGGAGCTATTTCACTTGTATTATATGAAGAAAAACAGCACTTGATATGAGCAGTGTGATGATTTTCCTTTCTCTGTCCAAGCTCATTAATCTCATGGAGGGTTTAAAAAAACCCAATAACCTTACTGGGTTGGCAGAAATTGCAGTTTTCCAAAAAAGGAATTATTTCAAAATTTTTTTTTGAAATATTCTATCCATTGTAATGAATCATATTTGAAAGAGTTTAAACATTGAGAAACAGGATAATAATACAGTATTTAAACACAGCCATGGTAAATGCTAACAAGTAGGGAACATCATTTGCTGATTTGTGTCGATGGGGGGGAACTACCATAGATCAATTTAGGAATCTTATGTCTGACTTTTTGTTATGTAGAATTAAATAGGAGGATGTATTCTTCTAAGCTTTTAAGTGTTTTCTCCAAGATTTCAAAATGAAATATTTATAATGGAAGCATAAGAGAAAATTTAAAGGATATGGTTGGGTCGAAGAAACAAAGCATACATTGAAGTCCCATTTACTGTGAGCAAAAGTCTTGCAGCCTTCCCTATCAAGCCCTGTGGCCACAGGAGCAGAGTCAGTTAATGAATCAGAAAAAAGCTGGTTACCAGATGTCCTTACTTATTAACACACACATCGCATTCTGTAATGGCATTCACTAAACAATCTGTGTAGAGCAGACTCTGCTCTGTTTAAAGTACCTTTTTCAAAAAAACCCACTTCTAACTTTTCTTGCTCTGTGATTGATTTCAGGATAGCTGTTGTTTAAGATGCTGCCAGGCATTTTGTCTAATTGAATTTCTCCAACTTTCTGAAGATTCCTAAGGTACCTAACAAAACAAAACTGTTTTTAACATTTATTCTCTTACCCTTCCTTCTAAAATGATAATGAAATAAAATAAATAAAAAAATTAACTTAAAAGCAAAGCAGGAGAGAAACCAATTCTCTTTGATTGGTTTCCACTGCTGCTAATTTTAATGCCACCCATTGTTCAGCTCTGCAGTCTAATTTTATGTTAATATCCTGAAAGTTGTCAAATCTTGGCAAAACCTATGCATAAATTACACAGAAAGTAGCTCACAGGAGGGGGAAAGTAATGACTGTCATGGTTAGCCAAACCCATTAATAGTCTGACAAGCAATAACCCAAGAGCTCTGGTCAACTGCTGCAGACATCTGTGAAACTTTTGCAATTAATTTTTTTTTGGAGGAGGTATCAGCTGTGAAATAGCACATAAGTGACTGATTATTATCAGCTCTGCTGGTGAGGGCAGAACTGATCAGCTCCAAGCATTCATCCTTCTACTACAGACTTATTGTTTTATGAATATAAAACTTTTATTTTTCTTAATTTTTGAGGCACTCTAATCTCCAGAGGGGGGAAAGGAGGAGTAGTTGTACATGAGTAGCACTGTACTTATACATAATCTTTCACATCAGCAGCTTCCAAAGAACTTTACAGATGTTGTTAGCATTATCTCTGTCTATAAAGTGAAGAAACTGAGGCAGACTTAATGTCTGTGTGTTCATGCACATGACAGAACATGAGAGAGGCTGAGAAATGGACAGAGGGCCTTCCCTGAAGTCAGATATTAAGCCAATGATATCTCTGCTATATCAGGCAGTGCTCCATAAAGCTGTATGGTGACCTATTTAAAAGCTGGAAAGTTCACACTGTGCTGAGGAAATGTAGCTATTTGGTAAATTTTTTGATCTAATACTTTCCCCTGAATTCTTGTTTTTAGGCTGAAGGGTCAGTTGAGATCTGTTTTATGATCCTCATGAACCCAAAATTCTCAGTGGCACCAAGTCTTAGGGGGATAGTGCTTTATAATTGGGTTGACCTAGTAGAGATCTGTTGCATCAAAGTGCAGTCTTGTTAAAATGGAAAATGCATGTATTTTAGCTTCTGCATTAATACCGAACATGAGTGATGTGCTCCCAAGTAGCGACTGGATCTGAAGAGTAAATTTGCCCTGTTGCATTATTGTACCTGGGTTTTTTTCCTGCTTTTGTATATAATCTAAAATCCTGATAAGCATGTGTCACTGCTAAACTGTATTTAATCTTTAACGGGATACCATTATTGGAAGCTTTGACTGAATTAAATGCTATGTACTTCCTTAAAAGCTTTTTCTTATGCAAGAAAATTCTGTTTTCCTCTAAGTAGATGGTCTGAAATATTGTCTCTGAATTTCTTGTTGTCACTACAATACGAAATAATCCAGTAGATGCTAAAACCAAAAGCAAAATATCTAAAATTCTTCAGGCACCATGATTTATATGAAATTCTGTACCCCTAAAGAAAATAATTGCTCTCACCAGTATTAATGAGCAGATAATTAACATGATAAAAACATGAGGCATATAAAAGTGCAGCAATGTCTTAGTTTTGACTATGATACAGACCTTATGTGCTGCTATAACACAGCCATTACATTCCAGATCTTTAATTTTCAACTTTTTTTCATTTTCCATCTTGAACTGTGGTAAAGTTTAGTGGACAACACAGTATATGCAGACATTTTAGGATGTATTCTGAAAAAAAAGAAATGTTATTCAAAGAACAGGATTTTAAAAACCAAGCTTACCTTGGAAAACACAGAAAAAGGGACATGCTAAATGTAGCACATAAACTGATGCCCACAGTCTGGAAAACAAGTTTGCTACTGCCTTGGGACACATAATTTTTAGAAATAATGGACCATTTGGCAGTTCTGCACATGTCACCAAGCATGCTTGGAAACACCATGGGCTTTGCTTTATTAATATACATGATTTGAAATAAATTCCCATTGAAATGCTAGCGAAATCCTCGAAACAACTCATTCATGTGACCTTTCTTTATTTAAGACAGACTTAACACTCAGGCTGTACCATACTTTCAAAAAAGATAGATGTTAACCAGGCTACTGTTTTTCATCCTCAAACTGGCAGAAAGCAGTTCTGTGGCATGGATTATAGTGCATAGATGGGAAAGTAGCAGTGGGCATTTACTTGGGGTGCTGCATTGGTCCAGAAGAAAGATAAAGGGAAACCAAATCTTTGATCTTGATTCTGTGGCCACTTCAAACTGTTTAGCAGACCTTCCTACCTCAGTAAATCTGTTTCTAAGAGGATAGCACACACTGCCTATTCTAGAAGAGTCCTTGAAAAGTACCCGAGCAATATCAGTGGCAGTGGCCAGTTCAGACACTTGTCACGGTGCTGTAGTGAGTGCAGTCCTAGGAGTCCTTAAAGGTGAATGTAATCAGTACAGGCAAATGGATTCCTTAGGTGCCCGAAAACCCTGCTTTCTAATTCCAGACACATCCATGGTGCAGTAAGGCAGATGAGAGGGCATACCCTCACATACCCTTCTCACATACAATTTCTAGGAGCTTTAGCCCTGTTGAATCCTGTCACTCCATGAGTACAATCTCTGCAATTGTGCTCGACCCTGTGCAGAGACCAAATGCCTGAAGGTGCCCTTCTGCCCTTGTGTATCTCTGCAGGCATGGACACAATTTAGCTTTTAGTTCCCCCACTAAGCTGATCTGTGTTATTCAAAAGCATCTTTTCTCTTGGCCATGGGTTATTTGGAGGAGAAGGATTTGAAGAGCCCCGTATTTTGCCCTTTGGCACAGAAAATTCAATCGAATGTTTAGGTTGGACAAGGGCCTGCTCAGACTTAATTCAGTTTTTGTTGTGAAATTTATGAATAAGTTTAACTTATGCATTTTTTCTTTGTCAATTTATTTATATGTAACTACAAAGTAGGAAAGTGAAGAAATGAGATAAAAATAAACTAGTGTGGACAAGGTCAGAAGGAATATTGTGTTGTCCTAGCATTAATGAGAGAAGGGGATATTACATTTTAAAAATTCTGGTTATTTAAACTAGATAGTTGTTCTTTTTCCTCTTCCCATCTTTTTTCCCTTTAATGAAGAAAAAGTCAAAACTTTGTTTTAATTTTTTGATCCACACTGATGATTTCTACATCAGTAAATTAAACTTACTTGTGACTGTTCTCTGGCATATGGTATAGCTGGCCCATATCCATGCTATGAAACTGTCTCACAGTCCAAAGGGTGTTTGTGTTCACGCTACCTATGGGGAGAGGTCCTTGTGAATTGTTTGGAACTGCTGTAGCTGGGAAAAGCCAGGAGTATGTCAGGGACTCTTCTAACGATTTAGTAGTATAGACAATCAAATTCCACTGCCTGGAAGCTTTTCCCTGGCACTTTTAACTCTACTAGTCTAGACACAGCTACTGTGGTCAAAATCTGCTTCCTCTATTCACGTAAATAGCTCCAGTGAAGTCAGCTGTGAGATTGGCTGTAAAACAAGAATTCTGGTTTGCAAATGACTTCAAGCATTTGGCCTTCATTCTACATTGGGGAAAAAGAATACAACCCACAACCTTGAGCTTTCAAATCTTTAAAATTAAACAACATAGCTGAGAACTATCCAAATAACCAAGTGGCCAATATGTTCATCTAGAACATATTCATGTTGAATTCTCTATCTTCTCTGAGTGAGAAAGACCTATCATATTCCTCATGTTTGGGAATCTAATGCATCAGGAATTCAATATATCAGGAATCCTGGCTCTCCAAATTGTTTTCTTTATGATATTATCAAGAAAGTTTACCCTGAAGCTGAGGAAATTCCAGGACTGAAATATTTTTACTACAGAGAAAGTATTTTGTTAAAGATATCCTAGTAATTTACAGGGTGTGATTCCAGAATTTTAAAAAACCCAAACAAACAAAAAAACAACAAAAAACCAAACCCACAAAACAACCCCCATGCCCAATCAACTCAACCTACACTAGAGTAGTGGCTAAGACATTTGCCTAAGTATTGTCTCATCCCAGAGCTCACAGGAGTTCAGATGGGTCAGGAATTCCCTCACACAAAAGCTTTTTCTTTGTAACCAAATGAACTTGTACATGAATTTCATTAAGTAAAAATATGCAACAATATACCAACTTTGACAGTAATATTTTAGAAAAAATACTGTGAAGCATTTTATATTCTTTTCAAGTATAAAATGTTGGGCCCTTGTTTTGAAAATGTTTTCATTTAACTTTCACCTCATAGAAGAAAATTAGTATACCATATATATTCACAAGAAATATCTAAACCAAGCAAAACATTTTGGGTTTTGGGTCTGAATATTTTATTTTGATACTTGCTTGAAAAATCAGTATTTAACGTTTGCACATTTTATCCCCAAATGAAAAATACAATCCACCCCAGCCAGAACACGACCTGCAGTCTGGCTGGTCCTGAGGTAAACGCTGAGAGGCTGTGCATGGGCCACCCTCCATAGGCACAGCAACCCCTGCCCCAGGATAAAAGCAGGCAGTGTCTACTACATTTATTAATTAGTCAAAGGAAGTGATGGAGGAAACATTAGGTGAATTCCCTGAGCAGAGAGGACAGAACAGGAATCGCTGTGTTTCAGGTGATTCGCTGGTCTGATTCAGAGAGAAGAGGGGAATCTTGCTCACTGGTACAGTTGTGTGATATTGATTTCCCAGGTAAAGAGCTGGCTGATGGGCACCCACAATCCCCCATTAATACATAGGTCAGCTGATTCTTTACAGCCCCTCTAGACTCAGGCATTTTATTGACCCCTGCCTCCAAAGAGCGAGGACAATGGCTGGATAGGAAAGATTTGGAGAGCAACAACAGAGCGAGGGCTACCCACAGCAACCCCCAGCACGGGAGAGGATCATGATGTTGCAGTAGCTACACAGAGGCTGCCTCTTTGCATACAGCCAGAGGCAGAGCCAAAGCCAAATCTGAAAGAGAAATATCAAGGGCTTTTTTCTTCTTCAAGTCCTTTCCTTATATACATGATTTTAAATTCACATCCAAGCTCTGTAATGTGATCCTGCTGTATTTAACATCACTCTATGCAAAGATATGAATGATTCAGAGAAAAATACCCACTCAACCTTACAATGTTTGTCACTGCTAGCATTGTAGACTAAAATAGTTCATGAGTTCTGGCTTCTGTAAGTCTAATGATCTCAGTTAACAAAATACATTAAGTAAACTGGTAATCCATTTACACTCTAGTACAGGATTTTCAGAATAAAAATGCAGGTTGGATTGAAAAAATGTCACTCATCTTTGGAGAAAGCTTAAAGGCTTATGTTTCCTTTATTATTTTATATAAATATACTTTGAAATCCAAATACTACTGTGAAATGGAAATACTTTGGAAGGAAGCATCCATCATTAAAACAAAATAGAAAAGCTGAAATATCAGGGTTACATACATTACAGCTAGAATGAATGCACAGTATCTTAACACAACAGCATCCTAACCTTTGGATTTTCTTATTTCACAATTGAAGATGTATTATAACATCTGGAACTAATATATTGATTGATTCACAGTCACCATCTGTAGCAATAACTATATAAGTATCAGAACTCTTTTTACATTTTCAAAATACAGCTGCTTTCTCTTTTTGGGTATATTTTAATATTTATATGCAATCAGATGCTCTCAAGTACTCAGCTTCAGCCTATTACAATTCAGTAATGTTTACCTAAATTTACACCATGACAACTGAAAATGGAATTAGATTGTCTTACTACACAGTTAGCCTCTTTACCTCAAACTTATGAATGATAAGCAAATCAAACTGAGGTCTATTTCAGCCTTTATTACTAAACTGTAACTGTCTTGTTTGCTTTTCATCTCTCATTCTAATTTTAATTTATTTCATATATATATATATATATAATTTTTTAACTGATTAGTTCAGAATGAATAATTTTTATCCTCAAGATCACTAAAGGCATATCCAAATTTGATGTTTGTTTTTTGGGTTCAGCAGTAGCTTTTGGAATGTCTGAGAAAGATGATGTCTCTACAAACTTGTTTATCAGTAATTTTCAGACTGAAAGGGCCATGATTCAATAAATATTTTATGATATGTGTGTTTCCAAGTCAAATATTCTGATTTGGGTATGTGGATCTCAAGAACTTCAATCTGAAGTTAATCTTTGTAAATCAGGCTAGAGTGGATTAAAATGCAAGAAAGGAAAAACCTTACTACAGGTTAATGAAATGGACTGAATCTAATCCAAAGAAACTAAGTGATTATAAATTGAAGATTACTGCAGAATAAGTCCTCTGTAATCCTTCTATAGTTGACATTGGATGTGTGACTTTCTAAAGGCAGGTCTATTAGAGTTTAATTCCTTCAGTGATTTTTTTTATTATTTTCTAAAGCATTGAATTATCTTATATAACTAGTTCACTGCAGTTTTTATAGAATTTTAAAAATCCTTTTCCACTTTTTGTATAACTCATACAGAAATCTGTACCTTGATTATTTTTAAGAACAGTGATTTTTTTGATCTTTAAAACCAAAGAAATTTCTTTTCCAGCATCTCTCCCTGCATTTCTTTCCCTAAGCAATTTAAAAGAATGAGTTATTTGAACAGAATCCTTTACATGGCTGGTTTTGATCCCAGAAACTCCTACCAGGCTGGGTAGGTTGGATAGGATGCTGTTGTCCATGTTTGCTGTCAGGACACACCACTGGCACATGCTCAGGTTGCTTCCTTTCCGGTCCTGGAGTCCCCAGCTTGCTCTCCAGCCTGCTGAATTGCAGTAAATTTGGTCCTCCTCTCATAAAAATTTCAGGAAAAATGAATAATGGATTTATTAATGGGATTCTCATTTAATGGTATTGCATGAAGAGAAGCTTTTAATAATGCAAGGAAAATTGGCATTCATTAAAGAAGAAGATAAAGAGTAATAGTAGTGTTTGTACAACACCCAAGATACTGATTTTGTTCTTATTTCTTTAACTGTCTATAATACTTAAGGCAAGATCCTTAGCTATTTTATTGTCTAGTTTCTCCAAGTAATAGTTAAGATTATGGTGTTTCATTATTTTTGCAAGCTCCTTTGTGATAGATCAGTACACACATTTACATATTAAGTGTGTCACATTCATCTTTATTACTTTCCATTTCTGTTGCAATATATGGTATTTTTGGTAAAGACGTGGATTTCTTATGAAGGTTAGCTTTTAATCCACGTAGGGCATTGCCTGCGATCTGGACAGCATATATTTCAACATAGCATTGTTGGCAGCATGCATTAGTAGAAATATAATTTGACCTGCAGCAGAATACATCACCCTAAATGTTTGTTTTCTCAACCATTTGGAGAATTTGCCGAATGTATCCTTCTGGATGTTCAGAAACTTTATGCCCCATGCTCCAGAAATTCTATAGTTGTTTTGCAGATGCAAGGAGGAAAACCAGAAGATTCTCTTGTAAATTTAATTTAAATTGTTCCTTTCTTTTTTTCTAAGTGAAGATTTTATGAAAAAGGAATGCCGGATGGATTTATAAACCAGGACTTATAAACAAGGAATGCGCATTACAATAAAAAGTAATGCAGAGTTCACTAGTATCTGTGACACTCCTAAGAGGAAACATTTCCTTGCTTAATCCAGTGAAATTTCTAAAACTGATGGCTCTTTTCAGACTACTTAATGCAGACCAGTCCTCCGTAGCAATCAAACAGGCTTTGTATCACCAGAGGAAATAGTTATTCCTGGTCTTAAGGTGCTGGGATTAGTCTGAAGGGCAGTCAGTAGGAATTTAATCTCACCAGCATTCTCTACCTGGACTTTCAATGCAAAGACATAACTTCCTGTACATCAGTAAGCTCACTGACACAATAAAGCAACAACACATTAAGCATTTTAACTCTCCAGGGCAACAGACATAGTGATGGATGACTCCTACCCAACTAGTTAGCCCCTGAGTAATCAAGTGAAATAAACTTTAAAGTGATAGTGGCTGTATTCTTCATTAGAGGCTCTCACACCTGCAATTGACTGAATGACACTTAAGTTGGAAAACTTAGTGATTTCTTGAATGCAGTCTGTACAACCCCAGAGTTTCAGTGTGTCACCTCTGATCACTGTCCCCAGTACATTGCATTGGTTAGTCATGGCCAGAAACCACACCATGCTAAGTGCCCAGAGAAGCATGTTCTGCAGCAACACTAGCTCTGTTGTGTTTTATAGATCCCTCTCCCTCATGGTCATCCGAAGGCACAGAACAAAATTCTGTCACCTACATGACCAAACGTGAATGGGTATTGTTGTACCACTTATTTGGCTATCATGTGTCCTCCATTACGTCTTACAATACTTAAAAAGTATCTCTGACATGGCGCTCCTTCATTTGATACAATTTATTGAATCTGTCATGTACTTTGTGTGCTTTTAGTCTGTTTTACAAAGTATGAAAACCAATCTCCTTGCCTCAAGTTTATAACAACATAACCCAAAAGAAGGCTTGTCCTATTTTATTCGTAATCCCTGAATTATTTCTTTAGAAGCATGAATTCCAAAGCTGCTGCATTAGAAGGGCAAAAAAGATGATTCCCTGTGATCACATCACATACCTGATCTCTGTTTAACCTACTACTGTATCCCAAGACCCATCAGTCTGAAGAACTCTCTAAATGGGTCAATCAGTTTTGCACATTTATGTTTCCTCTCATCCCTATAGCCATCAACAACCTTAAGTAAATCTGAGTAAATTCCAGGAACTGGATTTTTTTTTCCTCCCTCACTTCCCCTCCCCCCCCATCCTTTTTTTTCCCTCTTTTATTTTCATTTATGAAATTACCCTAAATATGCAACTTCTTGTCTTGAGTTTAAATGATACTTCCTTATACACACAGACACACAAATATATATTTACACATTGCAAAAGCACTGCTTGGAATGGAATAAAATCATAAACAAGGTAGCATCTATGGAATAGAACTGCTCTTAAGAATTATGGTCAATATAAAAGTAAAAAAAAGAAACTGTTCCTCTTTTAAGAAAAGACCTTATTAATTGTTTGGGATGAATTTTAACATAACTCAGAGCATTGTGAAGCTCTCTCTTTACTTACCATGGAAAAACTTAATTTGCAGAACACAGAGAATGTGCCTAAGGTTTTGTGTCTCACAGTGGAAGATCATCCATAATCTGGGCTTTAAAAAAGATAAATTAAGGGATATCAAGCTGTAGTGCTGAATTCCTGAGGTGGATCTGGATTAATTTAGGCTTTACAGTTATGAATGCAGGGAAATTTTCAGTTTCCTGAACTCTTAGGCTGTTTTTCTCAGTGAAAAAATCCCCCCAAAAATATAAGTTATATGACAAGAAATAAGAGTTCTGTTTCAAGACACTGTGGTAAAAATATCCAGAAATCCAATGAGTTTTGAAGATATGTAAACCTTTGTGAAAGTAAGCATGAATTTACAGTCCTTGGAAGTCCAGGTTTTTTTGTTACTAATATATCATGACCTTGCCCACACAACATTTGCACATGCACTATCATTAATCATTAGCACTATTAGAGATACAACACAATATAATTAAATTAATCTCAATTTACTAAAACATTAACATACAAACAGCTACCAAGTTTGTTAAATCATAATGCTATGACAAAACAACTAAAACTCAGGATCAGTATAACAAACAATGTAACTGAAGTTTAAACATATTTCTATGCATTTCTTTTTCTTTAAAAAAATATAACAGGTTATTGACTTTACTATGGTGACATTTTATTTTGTGATTAATTTTAAAATAACATTGTAAAAGCTATAAACTCATTTTAATTTGACAAGCATTTGGTAATTAATTTTCAAACAATGCTATGGGAATCTAAGAAGCACTCTTCATTTGACATGTATTTTATAATTTATTTTAAAACAATGCTGCACAAATCTGCAAAGGCATTATTCATTTGAGAGTTCATTAATTATGCAAATGAGTTGCAATTAACAAATCTGTTCTGAGGATGGCATTTGCATAATAATGAACTTCATGTTTGTGACATTATTTAATAAGATACCTTTGTGCATTTTTAAACAAAACACCCTTGTGAATACTTCAGTTAAAAATGGACAACCAGTCAGTAACATTAAAAGCCAAATACTACCAAGAGCAGTATCACTAAAATAAATCAAATTGCCTAAGCTCCCAGTAATAAAAAGGGATATAAAAGCTGATTCTTTTATTATCCTCTCCCTTCCAAAACATAGACTTTATTTTTCATTTATGGTGTTTTCAAAATGGCGCTTAAGGAATGACATTGGGAAAGAACTGGTATTTATCGAGACAGCTGGAAACAAACAAATGAGTGCAAACTACTGTTTAGTATTGCTGCTGTGTGACATACATTGAGTCCGTCACTATGCAGTGATGGATCTTATTACAATCTTACATGAAGCATGTGAGCCAAAAGTCTAGTGATGATATTTTGCTGGTTGTATGCTTAGCAAATGGCAGGAGCATCAAAAACACACTTTGGGCTAAGCATTCTTGCTAAAGGAGAATGGCTAAGTAAAGCCTTTTTGTTTACCCCACTGCAGCAGTGAGATGCAGCTCACTGCAGCCAGCAATCTGTTCCCATACATCCCATGCAGAGCTTAGCGCAGCGAAGTTTTTAGGGCACTAGAGACCTGCATGGTAACTGGGTGCAAGATTGTCAGTGTGAAGAAAAGGGACTTCAAGCAATCATGAAGCCTTTGTGGCACCTATTTTTGTGTTTAGCCCAAGACAGTGTTGCTTGGCAACGCTCTGGCAGAGTCTTGGTCCTCTGATGGGAAACGAGAGGCAATGAATCAGTGATGCGACTGATAAATTCACAGTGGCACGTTCTAGGTGCATTGCCTGCAAGCTCAGAAGGCTGGAAATCCTTAGATAGGGCTTCGATCCTTCCCTAGTGCCAGTGAGTCTCCTCTGGCACCTCTTATGTTTGTTATTCTGCCGTCTGTCACTGGTGAAGAAGAAGTATTGTGGTGCAGAGCTGTGTGTGAATTCTCCAGGACTCAGTAAAATGCCTTGAAATGCATGTGACAGCAGCTTTCATCTGAGAAAGTAAGATAAATATGCAATAAAAGCAGGCAAAACCAGGATAAAGATACATAGGAAAAGATGGGAAAAATGCCAGCAGAAATGCTTCAATATTTGGGGAAAAAACTTAATTTGCTATTTTTGATAGAAAATTAAAAGTAATGAGCAGGAGCAGGGAAAGGAGAGAGTATGAGAAACTTTTTTATTAAAAGATTTGATTGTTGTTATGTTCTTATTCATATTTATAGTCAGGGAAGTCCAAGACAATGATTTTATTAACATTAGCATTTATAGGGGTGCCAAAGAATTTCATCTGAGAATGACACTACCTGTGACAGACAAGATATAGGAAACTCCTATCTGGGAGAACTTACAGTTGAATAGGCAAGGCAGAGAGAGGACTCAGGCAAGAGGGGATAAAACAGACAAAATAGTGATATTTTGAGAAGTCGCATTAAACCCACAGTACTTCTATTTATACTATTAAGAAGTTCAAAGTGATGAGGTTTTGTTAGGAGACAAAGGGGGTATGGAGAGGGGAGACAAGAAAAGAGGGATGCAAATGGAAGGGTGAGGCAGAACTAAGTGATGGTATCAAAGGGTTTCAAAAAAGTACATGATAACTATACAAAAGTCATTCTTGGCAACATCTGCAGAAGGTACCTGCTGTAGCTGTTCCTCGTCAGCTCCTTCTAGGTGGTCTTTAGCTGAGGCCACCAGCAACTTTTGTGGTTTTTGCTCTTATTTCTTTTACCCCGAGGCACAATGGCTAAGATCTGGCATCTACAATGAACTTCTGCATTAACATTTTCATTTCAGAGGGGGTGAGAGGAAGACTCTTGCATCCCAGGCTCTTCCATCAGCATGTTGTAGTCATCCCAGTCTTCAAGGTATCCCCAGCTAATATGGGAAGAGAGAGCATGCTGGCTCTTTTGTTTGAACAACTGAACAGAATTTATCCCTTCGGACAAAGTTAGTAGGGGAAGAAGTTTTAACAACCCAAATGTCCATTATTTTACATTATGTGTGAATAGATTTACAGAGTGAAAAGAAACAAATAAGGATATGGTTACTAGATGATAAAATGATCGCCCCTGAGGAGTGGCCATGCCACCTTGTTCCTACCTTTTCCTCTTCTTTTTATAATATTTGTACCTTTAATTGCCAGCTCCACTACTCATGTTTCTGCTGAGCATCCCTCTCAGGGATCCCTGCAAGGCAATGATGTCCCAAAAACGTTTGGGAATGCTGCTGGTGTTCCTCTCTCAAAGCACACAGAGGCATCATGTCTCCCCCAAGCCTGTCCCACTGCTTCAGCTTCAGATTTTAAGTGATTGTGATAACCTTCTCCTTTGTGATCCCACTGCTTGGAGCTAGCAGCTCACTGGAATTAATCCACGCTGCTTTACACGGGCAGTTTACTCATGCTGCTTTATTTTTATGTCTTTCCCAGCTTCTTACTTCCTGAACACGGCTCTCAGGTCTCCCTTAGTCAGCCAGTGATGTGTTGCCTTCCTCATTCAGTATATAAAGGGCAAGTGGTGATTTTCAGAATCTTTCTGTATTAACTGTTTATTTTAACTGTTTATTTAGTATTAACTGGTATTTTTTTCAAAATATTCACGTCAGTCAGGTGATTTGCTTGGTTGTCAAATCAGGATTTAGTGCAGCTTTCTCTCTGTTTTGAGATATCTCTGCAGGTGGGATTTCCATTCATTGCTGGGACAGTAAGTAGAGCAAGTGTAAGAGTATTGCTATATTAACACAGCATAAATGAACCATCTTTGGACACTTTAACACATTCACAGATGTATTGGTTCGTAAAACAGCTGGGAGTCTGCTGCTCTATGGAACTTAGGGATACTATTTCTAGGATTAAATAATAATGAAGGAGCCTCTCCTTTGTATTTTGAAATCTCAATAACTAGGTAGCGACTGTTCAAATTATTTTGCCACACACAGAGTAAAAACCCAGTCTTACATGTATACTCTTATAAGTATTGATCATCCATAAAATATTGCCCTCACAAAATGTTTATATTTCTTTTTATCTCATTTGCTTTTATGAGTTCAACTTTTGCAGTTAACTCAGTCTACATCTACATGACACTTTAATTTTTCTTTTACCAAAGTAAAATTTTAGTGCTTTGAAAAAGAAATAGAATCTATTCCAAGTTCAATGTAAACCTCATATTTATCATTAAAATGCTATTGCACCATTGAATCAAGTAGTGAGGTTTTAATATTTGCTCAAGAACAGAGTAAAACTGGAGGTGAATTTCTGATTTCTGTAATTGTTGATAAATGTGATTCTTCTTCCCACATAGAGAAAGTATTTCTTAAAATTAATTTGTAGACAGAAGGAACTAACATGCAATTAGATAATGTAAACATTCATTATTTCATGTAAAATAATTAATAGCTCAGCAATTGCTGTAGGAAAATAATGTATTAGCACTAGTCAGTTCTTGTTTAATTTTCCTTTATATCATTCAAAGACTGAGTAAGTCCAGAAGCACTTGGGACAAATTGTATTTCCTAAAGTCTCTCCAGATGAAAACATGACAGGAGTAGCCAATTGGTACAATATTGAACATAACTGGAGATTAAAATGAACTGCTATATCTCAAAATCCAAAAATAGCGCCATTAGTCTTTTGCTCTTATTCCATGGCATTTACTGTAAGCATCTTACATGTCTCTGTTGAAACTTTGTTGTCAATTCTCAATGTCTTAGGAGCCTGATTAACCCTGAGAACAGAGAACAGGTACTTTTGCAGCAGTCACTGACATGAATATCTGCAGTAAGAGACTGCTGGTCTGAACACACCCTGCTCTGGAGATACTTCGTTCTGCAGATTCTCAGGGACAGTTTACTTAGAGAAGGTTTGCAGAACTGGACTGGCAGAGATTGAAGTTATATATCCTGGCTAGATCTTTAAAATATGTAAGGATACATAGAACTGCCCAAGGGGAAAGAGAAGGCTGGGGTGCTAATTTTGTTTCCCTAAATCTTACAAAAAACCAGAACAGTTTTGTGATGACAGCCTACATACACTATAAAGAATATCGGTGCATATAGCATCGGTGCATATCGGTGCATCTGCACTCAGGTTCAGATGTGCTCAACATTTTTGGTGTTTCCTTGTTGTCCGCAGGTGAGACTACTGAGAACTGTGTTAGCACTGAATATTAATACAGATGGGCATAGCCCATGCTACAACAAAAAATGCCCCACTTTAGTAAATTAGGTAACATTTTTATCAATAACTATAACCTGTCTATAACACTATAGCAGGGGAGAGTAGAAACACTGAGGTTTCAAGGAAGCTGTTGTGGAAATGAAGGCCATGCTTTCTGTAAGCTGCTGGGGAGAGAGAAATGAAAGGTTAAAGCTGAGGCTCTATAATGAGTTGACCATTTGACTGTAGCCTCTGGCATATTTCTGCTATGTTTCACTCCCAGTTGTTGACCTTTATGCTGTTAGATTGTGGGATTTCCTGGTCATCCTATCTTTAACCGCACTGCAAAGACCAGTCAGGAGTTTAGTACCAGAAAGTACTGTCAACCGGTTTTGTTTACTAAATAGCAGTGCCCTAAATTTGAGGAAACGATGCTTCTGAAGTATGAGATACAAACAGCTGATTCTCACCTTCTGTAGATAAAGAGACCCTTTTCCTGGTTTGTGCTATCCTTTTATTTGTGCTGAGAGTGAAGAACAAATTCCCCTAGAATAATTGAATTCAATTTTGTCCTTTCTTCTCGCTATGTATTGGCAATGTAATTGACACTTTCAAAGATTTAAAAACAATAGATAGATAAAATAATTGGAAAGGCTTTGTTTTTCTCTTATGTACTCCTGACCTCTTAGGTATTTCAAATGCCTGCTGCTATAAAGCGAATGAATACCAGAGAGTATAATGAATCTTACTGGTGTGCATGTATGTTTATATAAGGCCCTGTCACTAACTCTCTCAGTGAGATCTGGGAATCTCTTCTGTGTAGTCATCAGCTTCCCATAGTGATCCCTTTGAAAACTAAACACAGGATGAAGCAAACAATCCTGTTCACATCCCATTTTTGACCTCTTAATCATTCCTGCATGCTAACTGGCTATAGCACCAGGAGACGCTATTTTTGACTAAGCTGCATATAACCATAAGCTGAATAATTGACATGGGAAGAAACTGTGTGCTGTATTTTTGTGAAAGGATATACAGACACTGAATTCAGGAGAAATAGGACCAGCAGCAGCAGTGCTTCTGCTGGGTGGCCAGATATTCTGTAAATTTCTATAACACCAAATTACAAGAAGCCTCTGAGCCATTCTCACAAACATGAACGTTCAGAGTGAGGTACTGCCTGAATTAAAGTGTATCCTTATTCCAGTTTAAAGTCTCTGTTAAGTTATAGAGCTCTCATTTAGATCTGTACCAGATTTTTTACTATTTTCTTGACCATCACACTCTGTTTTGTTCAACACATCATGAGTATAAGATTCCTCAGGAACAGATAGAGTTTGACTCTGCAGCATTGCATAAATGATCCTCTGTGCTGTACAGTGACTGCTTTAACTGGATCCTTCCAGGGCTTCTTTCTGGAGCAAGGGAGGTAACAGAAGGAAATACCCCTTTCTTTTGTACTCTCACAATCTGTTCTTGTCAGCCCAGATCTGTAATTATATAGGCTTGACTGTGGGCAATAGTTAATGGGAAAAATACATTCTTTGTCCTTCCTAGCACATGCATTGTTTCTGTTGGGTAATTTCAAGTATAAAAACTTGTCATTAGACTCACTCACTTTCCGAGTGTGTTACTCCCTGCTGGAATTTCAGTCACCATCTTCACATCTCTAGTGGTATCAGTGGTATTGTTTTTATCACTCACACAGTACTTACCTTGCTTATATACTAAATTTTATATAAAATATAAAATATTTTATATCTTAAACCTTCTTTCCCTACAGTTCTCCATCTCTCATAATTCGTTCCTAATTTGACAATTTCCAGCCTCATTCTCCTTCCTTCTTAGGACCATTACTCTGGGTAACCATTAAGAGCTTGTTTGAAACCTGCCTTATGTAACTGGACAGTGCTCTTAGAGGCCATATTAATGTGTGTTTTGGTTACAGTGAATCAAGGTGACCTATAAAATATCTCTTGCTGTTCTTTCCCCCAGTTACATACTTGTTTATCTCTTCAGGGTGTGCAAAGCTTTTGAAGAAAGACAGGCTGAGGAATTTTCTGGGTCAGAATAGGTGCTCTGAACAGACCATATATGAACAGCCTGTCTGGGTTTTTTTTTTTTTTTTTCAAAATATGAGAAAATATAGTAAGTAAGGAAAACGCTGTGTAATAGATGCATATAAGTTGACTATATTTTACCTTCAACTTGAATACTGTTCTGTTTGGCTAGTACCAAAACACAGATAAAAGATTAAGAAACATTACTATAACTGAAATTAAAGCACCTTTCTGCATTTTATAAATTCCACCCATTGAAACACCAGAAGGAGAAGGGCTTTTAATCTTGTTTCCATTCTTTATTAAGATGCTTTGTGTAATTAGTTGCACTTCTATTGGAATAAATGGCAATTTGGAATTCATCCAAATTGAAAACCTAAATGACAGAGGAGCATTAGTGGTGGATTGCATGCTAAAAGAGGCAAACTTCTCTAGGGCAGATCTGTTCATGCAACTTGGCCCTGCTTAAATAAAATCTATAGAATCCATGTGGAATTTAAGAGGGAATGTAGCATGTAGGATGGATGAGAATGCAAAAGAAAACAGATTTTCAGCCAGAAGGGCAATTCACTTATAGTTTAATGAAAACCCCCTAAAACCAGACAGAATTATGTATGCTATGTAGAAAGTTTGTTTTGAAATAAAAAAGGAAGCCTATAAATAAATGCAAAAATATGACTGTGTATTTTACGTTATTGAATTGAATGTGTTTCAACAGTGACTGATATAAGGACTTAGTTGCCAAATGAAATTATGCTGTATTCAGGTGACAGCATTATAAAAGTATTCTTGATGCTGCTGTAGGGTATCGTTTCCAATTATAAATTCCACTTTGCAGCTGGTTGTTTGGCCCTTTTAAAGTATTTGAAAGGCATAAAATTGTCACCTATTTATTCAGGCAGTTATAAATTATAAATATTTTTCCCCCTGTCTTTTTTTTTTTCTTTTTTTTTTTACAGCTAAAGTTTTGAAGACATTGATCTGTGATGTACTCTTAGTGCCTTGGGGGAAAATGGGAAATTACTAACTTATTTTGGTTTGGGGAAGTTGTTACTGATCATGCACATTACCTTTCTGGAGATAAATATTTCATAAAGAGTTTTAGAGCACAGACTTGTGTGCATGAACAGCAACCACAGGACATGATAGACTGTAATGCCTCTGAAAGAGCAGTCACAGTCCATTGTGTCAATCTAAGAGCTGGGGTGTGCTTGAATAAAATTAAAAATTCTCTGTGTTGGTTCTGGTGACATTTTGACTGTGGTGTGAAGAATCCAGCTAAGGAAAGCAGAGAATGTGGAGACTTGATACTTGATCGGAAGTAGCTTACTGGTTGGTACTGGTTTTTGTAACGTGCCACATAAATCATGAACTGCTCACTTGACTTTCAATGCCTAATATTCTCCTTAAAGCTAAGGCAACTGGGCTTTTAGAACACAATCTATGATGATTTATATGATAAATGCAAGAGGTATCTAATTGTATATGGATTTAAAAGTTCAAATGCTTGTATTATAGCTAAAGACACGACAAGATGAAATACTGAAAGTGGCGTAAATTTGTCTTGATAGCGAGAGATGAAGGAAACATCTTTTTCTGCTGGAAGAAACCTGAATTACTCCTATGGAAGCCTTGTTTTTCTTTCTGCCTTGTTTTGGAGAAGCACTTTTCCTGTGTTTGGTAGCAACAGTAAAGATGCTTTGTGTTACAACTCCACAGTTTCTTTTCAAGTTGATTGATCTAACAGAAGTTTTCTATCATTAAATTCTATAGGCAGACTACAGATCCCTCTTCTACTCATGCACCAGATTTGAAAAGTTTCCTTCCTTCCATTTAATGTATACCTGAAGGAATTGGCTACAATTTGCCTGAAAATAGAATCAAGTTACAAATGTGCAGGGTCTTCTAGAAAATGTATGAATTGGAGACTCACCATTCAAGTACCTCAATTTCATAAAGAGGCCATAAGGTCTACAGTACTTATTGATCTATATTAATAAGTTATTTCATTTCCAGAAATAAAATGGATACTAATGCATTTTTTTGAGTGGCTGTAAAATGTCTCTTAGAGAAAGTAAGGAAGTGAAGCAGGCGACTTTATGCGCTGCTCCTTGAGCTTTTGAAATGAATAGCTGGGTATATTACTACATACAAGCTCATTGCAATAATCCCATCTGGTTGTGCCAAAGGAGTAACACAATTTGGCAGAGAGACAGATCTAAAAGAAAGGCCGCATTTTCTTTTATCAAATATTCCAGATAGCATTGGATTTCGGACCTAACTCTGTTTTTTTTTTATCTTGTGGTCAGCCCTTCCTCGCTGGAAACAATAAAACCAGTGAATCTTGAAGACCTTTTGACTATGAATCTTTGTAAAGGATGTCATTGCTACTATCTCCCTGTCAGTATGCTGCTTTCTCAAAACACTTTTCTTAGTATAAATGCATCACCTTCATTTCAAAATGAGTTATAGTCACAGTTTTCCTATAAGTTCAAATTTAGGCTAAACACCAGGGAAACCCGAGCCTATAGTATTGTCTGTGTCTATGTTACATCAGGCTAAAGTCACAGCCAGCTATTAGCAGTACAAATTAAAAGGCCTGCTTTAATGCAAGAAAGGTCAGAAAGAAAAGGTGAGAAGTTCACAGAAGGCCCAGCAATAGATGAACACTAATCAACTTTTGCCTAGAGGAAAATCGAGTGCTATTTTTTATACTTTCCTCCATCTGTAGCATGACAAAAATATACAGAATAAGTCACTGGAAAAAAAAATCTAAAATATTCCTGAAGATCAGTTTGTCCTACCCAATTACAAACAAATATGCATAGATAATCAGATCAGTATTCTGATCACCAAACCCAGATCTCTAATTAGGGAAGCCAGGAGATGCTTCATAAGGTCTTTTGTTCACCCTAAAGAAGATGATTAAACAGAAGAGACAATTACAAAATAACTAATGCAACCTCTGATTATAAAATATTGTGGTCATTTCAACAGGAAGTATCCTATGGGAAAATGTGTATGATGTAAAACTCTATAAGGAATTGGAGGAGGTGGGCAAATTCAGTTTTGCAGGATACATGAATGGAGAGTTCATTGGACCCTTGCATAAAAGTATGAGTGCATAAATACATGAACATTTTTGGTACTTGCAACTGTTTTTGCAGCTGCCAACATTATGGCACTGAAAGCAAGTTTCTCCTGTTACATTTCAGGAGTCATCTTTCTAGGATTATCACAAAGTACAGCTGTTTTTTCCTAGTTAGCATTACACTTTTTCACATTTTGCGTCTGTTCTTCTGGGCATGTGTCTAGATTGAGAGCTTTTGCATATACACAACATCATCATGTGCTGAAGAAACATAGAAGTTATTTATTGCTACTGTCTTTTGACCAGTCTTTTCAACTTGTGACATGCAATAATTGGAAAACAAATACAAGGCGGATGTCTACTAGTTTTTGTAGCAGGACAACTAAAATGTTAGATGATATTTAACATGTCATCTTTAAATGATCCACTGCACCAGCTGTACACAATTGCCTTCATCTAGCATTTCTTCATGAACCAATTGTAGCTTCAATTTAAACAAAAATATTTTCATGTGATGAATCACCCTGTACAATAATTCTGTCATTGATATCGCAATAATCAACCTTTCCGACTGCTTCTTTTGCCAGTTTCACACTAATATTTTCTGTGTGGCTTAGAAACTGAAGGCATTTATTTACATATGGCTGTGATCACAAACATTTTCCGAAACATGAACAGAGACAGAAATGCTTTCTATCCTTTTGTAGTGCTCTAATGACTCTAGGTCTGTTTGTCTTTGGAGTCTGAAAAGGTTGAATTTTCATTTTGTCAAAGGCATCTCTAAAACAAAATTGGCTAAAAACACGTTTTGTGTTACAGCAGAGTGAAGCGATGAATCACATGGTAACACATTAGAGTGACTAGTATCAAAGGAGTCCATGGGGAATTTAGGAAAAAGTAGTTAAGCAATTAATGAAGATATTTAAAATCCTAATATGGCAGAGATGGCTTTGAAGGTAGCAAGGGATTAATATTTATTTAATAGATCATCAGATTCTGTGCCAAAAAAGAAATACAACAGAAGCCACCCCACTCTGAATGCAACCATGCACAATTTGAAGAATATTTAGTGGCAACAGTGACATCAGCACATCACACATGTGATATCACATCATGATAGCTGGGAAAAGTATCTTGCCTTAAAGAGAGTATTACTTTTGCTGATTTTGACTATTTTGGCTGAAAATTGCTGCACTGATCCAAGGTCTGTCACAGCACATTGAATGCAGTCTTCAAAGAGAAAGGAACATATTGCTACTTAACGGTGGTGGCACAGGTTAGTTATTGACAAGACAGAACTGTAACTGTGCTTCAGTATCTTAAGGGGTTGATGTGACTATCACTTGTGTGTAGGAATGGAACTTTCCAGTTTCCAGAATTGCTGGTCATATTCGATAGACCAAATTTTGCTTCTCAGAAAAGGTCAAACTTCTGTGTTTATGATAATGTTTTTCAGAAGCTGTTTATGACAGTAGTCTGTATGATGTGGTGTGTTAGGAGTGTGAAAGATTGCTATAAAGGTCCATTATTTCTTTTTGCAGAAAACCTGGAACTCATAAAGAGCTTATCTTTCTTAGTGGTATTTCTTTAGGTTTCCAGAACACTGATATATTTTCATCCTTCCCAGTTAAAGTTTTAATGTGGCTGCTCAGGAGGATCATAAACAAAACTACTATTAATGTATTTGTTTCTTCAGACACCGGTGGTGGGGTTCCCTTATGTCCCCTGCTTCAGGAGAAAATAAAGTTGTCTCTAAAAGCTGGGTTTTCTTAAATCAGTTCAAATAGAAGAGAACTAACAGGTGGCAACTGTTCCCTTGGTCAAAGTTCAGGGAGTTTCACATGCAGAGGTACAAAGCTAGAAAAAATACAGGCTGTACTTACACTGCTATCAGATATCCACACATGGAGAAGACTGGAAACTTCAGTGAGTGCAGCAGTACAGAGCGACTGAATCTATCCCACAGCTGTCATTCTTTCTTTTATTCTTTTTCAATAAAAATTATGTAAAATGTAATACAAAGTTCATCTAAAAGCATTAGGAGAGCTATTCTTTATGGTTGTTTTTGGTATCACAGATGACTGAATTGAAATCAGTAGCAAAGCAGAATGGAAAGCTGAGTCAAGAGTTCTCACTGGACCATAAATCTATGTAAGAATGAAGAGGCAAATGTAGGGTTATTTTTAAAAACTTCTGCTTAATATCTAACAGGTTTTTTTGCTCTAGTTGACTTCTTTTAGGCCCTGACTCTATTAATACCCATTGCTTAAATTCCAAGTAGCCTCTGTTTTTGACATGTTGATTAAAGAATTTCTCAAGAAACAGTTAATGATGACAAGTTCTATAAACTGACCTACTGCGGTTCATTGCTGACAAAGCAGCTTTGCATGTATCATTCTATTTTAAGTGACAGTCTAAAAATTTATTATAAAGATAATGCATTTATAACAAGTTGAATTTAGTAACTACCACCATATATCCCTTCTAGAATCATATGCTAATGAAAAAATGCTCTAATAATTAGGGCCTAAGCCCACTGAATACAACACCTTCCAATTAGCACTCCCCAGCTTGAATACTACCATTAACATTAAAAAACAAAACAAAAAATGGGTATCAATTCACATAATAGAAACTAATTGATGAAGTTGGAGGGTGTGATTATTTGTGATTACTTTACAGTCATGCACTGAATGTTGGAGAACCCCAGTTATTAGTTAATCTCTAGCTACCTCTTTGAAGATAATGGAATTGGCTTCCTACTGATGATTATTCATTAACAATTAATTCTTTCTTGGTGATCTGCTTCATTTTCAGCTTCTCACCGCAAACATGCAATGGAATAATTACAAGTGGAAATGAAAAAGCAATTAGTGGCAGATAATGCCAACATCTGATTAAAAAACAGTAGAACAGATTAGCCATTCGGTAACAGCAACTTTGCTGCCTTCGGCAGGGAGATGTAAGTTACCCAGCAATATTACAGTTCAAGCTGCGCTTCCCTTTTATTGCTTCCCTTACATCATGGTCTGCCACATTAAATGCTTTCTTTTATTCTCGGGGGCATTGACTTCTTGTAAGTAATTTCTAAAGATTAAGTATTATTTGAGATGATTTGTCATTCTTCATGTTGAGACCCTCTGTCAAGAAAGAAGGAAAAAGGTACTTAAGCCAAGTGTTTATTGTAGTTACAAGCAAATGTAATGGGTTTTTTTTATGTGAGGGAGGATGATTGCAGATTTGCTTAAGTGAAGTGTGTGGAGACAAAGATCCTGGAATTTAGGCTCTCTTCCCCTAGATAGTATTTTCTGTTAAACTAGAGAACACAACTGTTGTAGCAAATGACAGTTTTTTTTACTGTCGCAAGCCTAGCTTGTTTTTGAAACATGTATGTGAAACATGTTCTGAAATGTATGTGATCCTGCTGGGTCTGCAGATCACTGCCCCAGAAATTAATATATGTATACTATGATCTTTTAAAATTGTGAAATATCTACATCATACAGTACCTACAATCCATGGTCACCAAATACTTGCTTAGCAAGAAATCCAACTAAGCAAATAAATGCTTCGCAAGAAATCTATAAAGTCTTTGGGGGATCTGAGACCTGAACGTAGAGGCTGTGTTGCATACACAGGCCACAGGAACTGAAAGGCAGAGTCAGTTACAGCCCAGTCTGGATTCTCCCATTGCAGAACCTTCCACATGGCAAATTCCCATTTCCCAAACAGAGATCATGTGACTGCTCTGGACTAAGTTTACAAAAAGGTTGCTTTTCAAATGCTGATTAAGGAAATGACTTGCTATGACATGACAAGTTTCCAGCCCTGCTGTAGATGAGAGAGTTCACAAATAGGTGAATAAACAGAGCAGGATGGAGGGCGGGATGATGTGTCAGTGGCAGGAATCTCATTAACCACTTGGTCAGAAAATCATCAATAATAAGAACTATATGTTATTTTGGTTTTCAGTGTAGAGTTAGCACAGTAGTGAGTGTTGTCATGGGCATATGGCCCACTGGCTAATTTTCAAAATAAAGAATTACCAGGGTATTAGTAGTTAATGTTGCTTGCCTAGTTTGAGAGGCTGAATGTATTGTTTTCAAAAAAGGTGACTATAGACAATCAGTGTTCAGAGATTTATGTAAGAGGAACTGAAAATTACCTCAAAACACCCGGTAAAGAGAATGTATTTCGTGGTGTTTAGAGGTTTCACTATTTACATTTTCTTCCAAAAATGCATCATGCACATGTGCTGAAATATTTGTCACAAACTCCTAATTTGCAGTCTGAAGGCTCCTTCTCTGTCCTAAGGACAGTCAGAATGTGGTAAAAGGACAGCCTTTCAGCCTCTCCTACTATTGCAGGTTCTGTATCCTCTCTTGTTTTATAATTTTCCCTGCTTTTGTAAATACCCCTGGCAAAATCTTTGAAAAGACATGCCTTCTGTCTTGACTTCCCTCTCTCACCCTTAATTATTTACTCTGCTTGCTTCCTATAGAAGCTTTACTTTTACCATATCATTGGTTCTTGCAAGTTTTTCTCTTTCTGTCTGACTTTTTCAATTTTGTCCTTTGCTTGTCTTATCCCTGGTCTTTTCTTTATCACTTCCTCTAGCAAGTGAAAGAATACTTTTATTTCACCTATTATTGGTAAACCACTATTTAAAAAATGTTTTTCCTCCTTTTCTACGTCTCTAAGTTATCATGCGAACTTTCCACATTCATTATCTCATAATCTCCTGGGGACAATGGTTTTGAATTATTACAAAATTGCTCAGATTTTTTAAGGTACCTCTTTCAATCAGATCAGAGACATCATCCTATTACACAGATGATTTCTTATCCTCCACCTATTGCTATGGCAAGCGGGAGTCAGCAGGAAAAACTTTGGCAGCACTGAACTTTCCTCTTTATCTGTCAGCAGCCACAGTAACACCATCCTACCTGCCACACAGACTTTCATCTGTCTTTATTACCCAGGCAGAATTAGAACTTTAAATATGTAACATGACTTAGAAAGCAGCAGCAACATATTCCCCTGCAAAACAACAGTATTTTCAGTGTAGAGAAAGCATTCACTTTGCCTTCTACTGATACTGAAAACAAACACCAACCTGCAAAACCCACAGTAAAGGACCCTACCCAAATGTTCTAACCACGTATTTGGTGGAGTATGAACTAATCAGACTAATCAGCCAAATTTTTCATGATAATAACTAAAGGTGTTGCCATAGTACTGCCCTTGTTAATAAACTTCTCATTCTGAGAAGACTTTCCCAGTAAAGCTGAAGGAGATTGGCAAATTCCATGTAAAATGTCAGGGCAATCCTGGTGGCATTGTACTGACGTGTGAAACTTTTTTAGCAGAGCCTCTACCCAGTTATAGAGGAATTTATTGCACTGTTTATAAATGTAGGGGGGTTTTGTATGAAAAAAAATTATTTGGATTTTTTTTGCATGAGTTTTTTTCTCTGTTGACTTATTTCTTGAAACAAGGTTCTGCAGCCAGTGCTCAGAGACATATCAATCACATTCTGATGTAAAAGAAAGAGAAAAAATAGAAATTGCAATGCTTGTGCCACCTAGTTTGGACTGGCTGAATTTGTGCTCTGAATACTAGAATTGTGTTATTGACATTGGAAAAGCACTTACAGGCCAAAAGTTGCTTCCTAAGGAAGCTCTTGAATGTTTTGTGGTTTTATTTAAGATGTCAAATATCACATTTATACCACATAAGTAAAGCATTAAGCTAAAAATATGCAGCAGTAGTGGCCATTTCATTTGCAATTGCCAATAAAATAGAAGTCCTCAAATACTAGATTACATTTGTTGATGTATTACCACATGTTGCATTGATTTCTTTCTCCTTTCATTTTGCAATTAGTAATTCAAACTTGTATTAATGTCGAACATTTACTCAGTAAACTTACAGTATTTAAGGCATTAGGTAGTTTAATGAATTAATTAAAATAATAAACAGACCTTTCTATGCTTCTTGAGCTGAGTGTGTGATCCTGCATAGTCCCTTAAAGGCAGCAGTTGCATAACATGGTGTTTGCAGTACCTACATAGGAAATCGGTACCACATTCCCTGTAGGAATGCACATTTCCCACACTAGCCTGCCATCATAAATCTATTTTTCCTTTGTAGTACCAAACACACGTAGGAATACCAGTTTGTCCCATATGTGACCAGACGTGATTGGCCTGGTCATCATCATTTAAGTTTCATGGGTTGGGCTGCTGGCCACTTGCAAGATTTGTAACCTGTTTTAGACATGAAAGCCTTTACAGCAGGCTCTTAACAGCCACCTTACAGGAAGTATGGTTAGGCAATAGACAGATCATTGTCTCATTTCTCAAGTAGCAGAAACACTACCTGACCTTTCTACTTCATTGGTCAAGATCTCCACCTAGATACTGAATTTCTCTAGTCTTTGTTAAAAGGTTTTAGAAAGGAAGAGTTACAGTTTCTTGAAAATCAAAGACTACTGCATGGAGCCAGGGGTAGATGGTACACAGTGTTGACAAGTCTGTGCTATGGTCAAGTGCAGGTTTTATATCACACAGATGAAAATGGTGCAGCTACCCACCTGTGGCAAGCTGTCAAAAGCAAGAGCACCAGCAATAAACATTGAAATATTCAGGAAAAGCAAGGGGGTTTCATTCTTGTTTCATTGGCAAAGGATTATCCATCACATTCCCCCCAGTAAATTTCTCATTATCCTCAGGCACTAGAGAATTTGCAACAAGTAACACAGATACTTTCCTTGTATTCTCTTTTGCTTCATGATCAGCAGATTTAATCTTCAAAAGTCTACAGATGATGTGTTTTGGGTCTAGTTCTAAGCCTATCTACATCTGTAGTTTGTATTATCCTCAGATTAAGGCCTTCTTACTTTGTGACACTCTCAGCAGTCTGTGGTACACTCATTAGTTTTCTTCTGCTGTGCATGGGATGATGTTTCAGAAATGCAGAGGCAGGCTATCTGTTCTGGTAAGTGCTTGATGCTTTCTTCAGACTTCTCAGAGGGTCCAGACTTCTCAGTCCATTGCTGTCACTAAAAAGTAAGAAGGCATCACTCCCCAGACAGCCACTCACTTATTATCTGAGATCATACTTGACTCTCATCTCCTGCTAATTCTTTGCTTTAAATTGTGGCTGTGATGGTTTTCCTCTCCCTGTGTGTACTGGAATTGTCAGCCCGTAACAGTCATCCTTCTGACTGCTCTGCTGACCTCTTCTTCACCTTCATGTTAGAAGCATGCTTTTCTGTTTTGACTTTTAATGCTTAGAACTTGAATCATAGCTTAAATCTTGAATCACTGCTTAAATCTTCTTCAGTGCACATAAGCAGAACAGGAAGAAATTCAGATCATTTAGAGAGAGATGATGCAGTGAAGATTGGAAACAGCAGAATAACAAAGCTAAGGATTAACATGCCACCTTAAATCCACTATGACAAACTACTGGTCCTAACACTTACGTGTCAAAATGTTGTCTAAGAAAATCACTATAATCCATGACACAATCATTTTCGTGCATGAAAAACTGCTACTGGCTTTGTGTGCTATATATTTTACTTATCTTGAAAGTTCACTCCAGATGTCTTTGGGCTAGAAAAGAAGCCTAGATAGAAAAAATGTCTGAAATAATAAATAAAAATGCCAACAAACAAAATGCCTTTAGATTCATGTTGTATCAGAATCAGTTTGTTTTACTAGTATAGCACTGTGATTTTGACATAAATGAATATATAAAACCAGATACTGTCTTTGTGTCTAATGTTAGGGACTCATTAATCATTGCACATGTGGCTCACTGGTAGTTTAAGATGCATGTAAAGTAGCACAGTTGGTGACAGCTCCAAGGACCAAGAAAATGTCTATATGAAAGAGTGTGAAGAAACCTCTGAAACTGTTCATTACAGAAATAATTTTACCTTGTGCAGAAGTACAGCCCAAAACAGTGAAATGTTCATCTGAAATGTAAAATATGCTTAGACATTCTGGTTAAAGACATTTGCTGTTACTGTCTCACAGCCCACTTAAACTCTACAGAACTTTTTCCTTTTCTCACAAGACCTCATCTCCACTGAAGTGATGATTTCCTCTTCTTCTATTAAAGATTCACTGTATTTTCAAGGTTGGAGATCCATCAATCATCACCCGAAGTCCTCGCATCCTCAGGTTAGTCTTGGAGTCACTTTTATGGGCAGTTCAACAGGACAAGATAGAGAACAAACTTTGCTTGAAGCCTCAGTTTTTTTCTCATCTGTAAAACCTTGCAGTAATAATGCAACGGTTTTTTATATTTTGAGAATTTGAACTAGTCCTTCACTAAACCCCTCATGTTTCAGCACCTATCTAGTTTTGCTAACTGTTTCTCACAAAAACAAACAAACAAAATGAGACATAAAAAAACAAACCACAAACCAACCCCACCCTAAGCCCACAGCTCTGTAGCTCTGCTGAAGGGTAGGATGTCTGTATGCACAGCACAAAAGGCAATGCACGGTGGAGCTCTGGGTGTGGCATAGAGTACTTCTCTTCCACTTCTCCCACTGTACTTCCACTGGACAGGTGCCTGCCTCTGCTCTTTTACCGTTAAGGTGTGGGTTATGCACAGCAAAACACGTTTTCTCATTTTTCTTCTTTACTGAATCCCAACTTGATTTTAGGGTAAACTTTTCTGAGGTGCTGGGTAACAGTGGCGACCCCAGTGCCGATTTCTAGTCAGAAAGGAAGATTGAGGTCTGTGGCTGTTCTGTGAGTGGATACTCAGGACTTCATTATTCTCCTGCAAGAGGGAGAGAAAGGGTGTTGTGTTGGGATGCTGGAGAAACTGAGGAAGGTTTCTTTAAAAGTAGGAACAAACGGTGAAAAAAAAAAATAATTTCAGTCTTTTTGTCCAGCATCTCCAGGCACTTCTGTTTGCATAGACAGATCTGCTGTAATTAGTTCACCAGCCAGCAACACTCAGGCACTAAACTCAGCAGGGACAAATTTCTCAAGTCCATTCTTAGAAACACGAAAATGTTCAAAGTCTTGAGAAGACTCACAGCCTATGCTGATCCCCACACTACTCTTAAGTCAGTGATAGAGAAAGCTAATTTAAAAGATAAGATGACAGCGTCTACGTCAGACATTTTGAGCTCCAGTCTTCTGTGGAAATTAGTGAAACACAATCCGTGCCATACTCATTTAGGAGCTGTGTGATCCATAGGCAATAACAAACCAAAGTGAACTCCACCCAAACCCCTGTCTATCACTCTAATATGCATGCCAGTGAAGGTAACAAACCCAATGTCTTTGATTTGTAAGCTTGGTTTGGTTAGCACTTACTCACTAAACATTGTTACAATTAGCTACTCTATGCAGACACGATGAAAACAGGTAGGGAACTGCCTTGAAGGTAAATTGAAGGGGGAAGGGATGACATTCACAGCTGAGCTGTTTTCTAGAGTTGCTGGTACAGTGTGAATGACAAGCATGTAATGTAAAGTGTTCCTTTCAGAAATTCTGAATTCTTACAAGACGGAAAACATACCTTCTTTTATTGAAATAGTAGAAGCAGGATCACATAGATCTTTTTATTTACACAGTGCTTGCTGGTTGGTATTAGGTGAAATGATTGCACTATATTCCTGGCCAGACATTATTCCTAAGGGCTGAGTTTTACTCTTCAATACTTACAGCACACAGTACAAATAGGAGTTGCAATTCACATGGCCTTTTCCACTGAAGTCTACCTTCACAAGGCAGTCCTCTGTCCTTATCATTGTAAAGGGCTCATCCTTCTGTACTGCAGTACTTGGCATCATCCTTGGCATCAACTTCACAAGATTAATTTTGGCCCTTTAGTCTCTCTGGTTCCCTCTGAATGGCAGCTCTGCCCTCAAGTATAATGACCAGTTCTCTCCAAATCAGTGTCAGTTGCAAAGAACTGAAGTATCTTTAATCCAAAACAGGAATTTGACTCCTGTCCCTCTGCCATCCCAGTTATGACTCAAGGCCATGACTGAAGTCCACAAGTATTTCTCCCTAGAAAGTTCTCAGTGGGCAATTCTGCCTCTGAAGATGTGCTGCTATCTTCTCCAGGAGTCTCTCCCACACATGCATCTGGTCAGGCCATGGGAACAGCTGTCCCTCTGCCCAAAACAGTAGTGATGTCTGAGAAGCAGCAGTTTCCATTTATGTAATAGCTCAGACCTCAGTCAAAATGTGTTAAAAGATCCTGTTTGGGATTTGGATGCCTTTTATTTTTATTTTTTTTTCCAGACTCTTTGTGATTTAGTTGATTTGTTTTCATTCCCTTTCTGTCTGAGCTCAACCAGTCTTCCAAAGCAGCTCCAAAACTCTGGAGATCAGTGAGTAATTAATTCATCACTAGTGGAACTCTGGTGCCAGTAAAATCAGTGTGGAACTTTTGGCCATGAAAGGATGACCACTCACATCTAATAGTGACTAGTTTAATATTTGAAAGGAAGCCCGTAGAAGAGTAGAGTTCTCACTGTTAATGTCTATTCCATTGGTACTCTGCAGATTCTGACTGTAAAAAGTAATTACAAAATTCTCTTTCTCAAGGAAGTGCCACTGAGAGTTTTCTAATAAATGATGTGGAATGATGCATATGCTAGCATGTGAATGTTTTTCTTTTGCCTCTGTACAGTCTCTGCAAGTAAGGATACAGTAAGATGATATATTTTTAATTTATTTATTGACTTAGAAAACTGGAGTAAGAAATGAAGCAAACACTTCTTACTATAGAGAAAGTGAGATCCAGATCCTCATTAGAGAAGATATAGAATAGATTGGTTCATAGATTTGTTGCTCACCCTCAGAAGAAAGCAGTCAGCTTTTGCTGAGAGTCTCAGCTTCCTGCCTTCCAACCTATCTGTTTCTCTGGTATTCAGCACCTAGACTTGTTTCCCATGAATGCTGCTGGACTGGGAGAAGCTGCTCATTAAAACTTAAAGTCTGACACAAAGGAAACATCTTAGCAGCTGACTGAGTCTAAAAGGGGTTGAAAATAAGCTAGGAGAATAACAGGAAGCAGTCCTAAAACTCTAAATATTGATCTACTTAAAGCTTACCTTAATTCTCCCTACACTTAGAGCAGACTGTGGTCCCCTTCCCTCTTAGTATTTATTTTAAAGAACTTTTACAACCTACAAAAAACTCTTTGGTCATGGTGAGACAGATTTTTTTTCTATTTCTACAAGTAAATGTGAGATTTCACAGCTCTTTTATCACATTACAAAAGTCCCCTCATGCTGTGCATCATGATCGTGCAGACACAAGGCAATGAAGCTTACCAGGTTACCCAAGCACAGCTGAATGAACAGAGTGTACTAAAAATACATGTATACACTCTACAGTTACATATGTGCACACAGATATTATGTTGTTTTTCAAGATGGAAAAGAAAAAATCTTCCCACCAAATGAAAACACTGAAAATTAAATGACAACAGGAGCAGATGTTAAAGCAAATCATCTAATTAAGATGATTTCATCAACCGTTTTAAAAGACATTTAAAAAGGCAGTATAATATTAAGTCACCAGAAGAAATGTTGATTATGCTTGCATATACAGGCACAATAATACTATAGCTGAAGCTGCCCTTTCAAGTGTGAAAACAAATGATACTTTCAAAACTGTTTATTTTTTTTATCCAGCTGTGTTTCACATTCTGCTAAGGAAAAGTATACACATTAAAAAATTCTTAAGAACTGCAACTCACAGCCAGGAAATTACAATTAAAACTAACGGAAGTTTTGCCTCAGTCAAGGCTGCACTATGACTTCCCTGTAGCATGGAGAGTGGGAAGAGCTGTAATAGCAATTTGCAAACATAGGGGACCTCATTTTCACTTCTATTCTTTGCTTGGGTGGGCCAAATTCTGTCTCAGCAAAACCTGAATCAAAAGGCAGAATGAAGACAGAACAATATGAGTCTGCATTTTAAGACTGATGTTGACAGAAAATCAAAATGCAGAACTTTGTCCTGCTCCTTTAGAATAATGTTACTATAAACTATCTTCCCCTCCTCTTATGTTTGCTCTTCCTTTCAGTTATACTGTAAAGTGCACTATTGGGTTTTTACTGCTCGGTGTCATTCTTACTGTAAAACATTCAGTGTGGGAGAGATGCAGGGGCTGCCTTCTTACCACAGCATCATGTATATTCAGCTTCCTCTTTCACTGGTTCTATAATGAGGAGCACACTTGATTTCACGCCACTTGTTGAATTTTTATTGTCAGCTCTGACCTTTTCTATTTTAAAATGGCTGATGGATAAAATAGTAGATATTCATTAAAAAAAAAAGAGTAAAATATGTAACTCCACTCTCTTCTTTCTATCCTTCCTGAGATACAGTTCATGCTGGAATTCATACTGGGCAGTTTAATTTCTGAAAGGTCTATGGTTCAACTCGTTTTCTTTGCTTATCATAATTGCTTCTGTAGGAGTGTATTTTTACTACTTCTAAAGCAGTCTGCAAAGGTACATTATGCTTTAGAAGAAAAGAAAATTTTTGTCGTGAATGTTACAATAAGGGGTAATAATTCTCAGTGTTGACTGTTTCTTTTAACCCACCTTCATGCCTGTTTGTTATTTTTCCTTGTATTTAAATCCTTCTTTCTCAAAACAGGGCATTACAACTTCATCTCTTCAGGGGAACATGACTAGACTCTTTCTCTCACTAGTGTCATTCCTAGAATTTCAAAAGGAGGCTTTTCCCTCTCTTCCTGGCCCCCATGATAGACTACTCGTACAGACGACTTTTTTATTTTCTTCCTTTGAAGAGCAGTGAGTCACAGCATGAGTAAGTAAACAAGCTCTTCCTAACACCCTCTGCAGGTGGTAGCTTACAAGCAGTGCTAGAGAAGAAGAGCAGGGACAGAAGGAACTTAACTAGCTAGGACAGTGAAAGAAGTTCAACGCTTAGCGCAAGAAAGTAAAGTGGGGCTTCAGGAACAGAACTTGTTTCTTACAGATGAAATTCTTGACCATAAAATTCCTCCATAAGAAGCTCAGTTGAGCTTCACAACTGTTTTGCCACGTGATCAGTGCTCACTTCCATGTTTTTGTACAGATGTTTTCAAAATGCAAATAAAACTGTATTGACAAAGTTTGTATCTATCCCTCCTCCTTCCTGAATCATTTTGGCAGCAAATCAATTAGGCAGTAGTAAACCTTGGAAAGACACTAAATAGATGTTGCAACAGTGGATATTACTTAAAAGTATTCTTATAAATTATTTTCAGAGGTTGCCTCAGCAACAGTGTGGAAAAAACAAACAGATTTGACAACATTAGAGCTCAAGTGGAATGTTTCCTCTTTTGCAGACAAACAGTTCCTTTGACACTCTTGTGTTCACTGACACTATGGAAACTATTTCTTAAGAGCCTGAAGGTAATCACTAGACTCACAACGACTGTCAGACCTGAAAACCTGCTGTAAATTAGAAAAACTTACAGAGCCAAGTTCTCAGAGCAACAACACCATTCTTTTGGTGAGGTGATCAGATTTTTCCAGAGAAAGCAAACTGTAAAGATGTTTTCATTAACAGGAAGTGGAACATCCAGTAAATCCTTCTGGTGCTGAGAATAACAGGGATATTATAACCATTATTAAATACTTGAATTGATGTTCAAGGCTGCCATTGTTCAAGTCTCCATAAAAAGGATCAATAAATAGTTGTTTTTGTCATTAAAAAACAACAAGTTGGTGAAGGGTTGAGATATACTGTTTCCTTCAAAATACATCAGAAGCAAGGAATACCTGAATATTTAAATAGTCTAAGTCAATTAATTTGAAACAGTAACATCAAAAGTACTAAATATTTATACCAGATGGAGGGAAAGAAATTATGACCAGGAGCTTAAACACGATAGATGTGTCATGGCAGACTGTCACAGCTGTAAGGCAGAGCTTCTTTTCTGGCTGTTCCCTTGCATTTTTCAGTTGATTAATGAAAGCTAGTCTCCAGTAGAAAAATGTAAGAGCAAGGAATTGTGCCTGCAGTCTATTGTGAGTGGATATTGTGGTATGTTGGTACACAGCAGTGGTGGATGGCTCCTCATAGAGAGGAAGAACCATTGTCCAGAAGTGATTCCTGGTGGATGTTGATATGGGAGTTTCCTAGCTTGGGAGGAAAGTCAAATGCTTTCTCTACTACCATATGTTAGCAACTTCACTAGCTGCAGTTAATTTGTTTCAGCAAAGAAAAATTCAGCTGCAACTACTGGAATTGAAATGTTGGCAAAATATTGACTTTCAGATGGGCGGTATTTCTTTCCTCTTCACATGGACATTTCAATCAAGTCCTGGCATTTATATTAAAACTCAAAATTTTCATTTGAAAATCCAGTGTTTTCATCTAAAAATTATGTATGTATTTTTTAAACCAACCCCTACACATGCTACAGAATAGTTAATTACTCCTATGTCTTCATTAGATAGACACTGTTCTGTTAATTTTGAGCTAGTGTCATTAAGCTGAACTTTCTGGATGACTCCACTAACCCTTGTTTAAGTGCATTATCAGGTCACATCACAAAACCGAAACTGGTTAAAATTACTAAGATCTTTGAATTATTAACATATTTCTCGCATAAAGTGGCCTGTAAACCCCCAGACTCTGTCACTGCTGGTTGATAAAATCCACCTTTGAACAGAATTGAGTAACCCAGCAAAACAGAACTGTTGCAGCATAACCTTTAGTAGTGCTGGCCTGAAAGCTGAGAGGGTGAAACTTCTGCACTGTGCTCAGTTCTTCACAAGTGTCTTCAAAGAGAGTGACATTTCAAGGGCCTTTCATTCTATGTCAGAACAGGTCTGCTCATGAATTTGGAGCCAGAAATAGGAATGCGCCCATTAATTGTGATGTGTCCCTGACTGGGTTGGACAGTAGCTGGGCAGTGTCTTTGCTGGGTCCTACAGCACTTGGAGTTTATGCTCCACTGAAAACTTGAAGCTGAGCACAAACAAGGGCAAGACATTGGTATAGGAAAAGCTAATCTGGAAAGTGAATAGATAATGTCTTAAACCTCCTTTTTTCATGTAGCACTGAAGGAGGTGTTTGTGGTCTGTGGTGAGAAGTCTTATGGGTTTGTCTGTGCATTTAGCAATGTTTTTTCTTTGTACGAACACGTGACAGTCAAAGCCTTTTATATTTGTTGCAGCAGATGTAGAAAGGCATAAGGCCTTACAATTTCCTCTCCTATAGAATGGGGTTTTGTGTGTTTTTTTTCTAATGGAGGCACTTGAGTGGGTAACTTCTGCAGTAAAGACACTCAAGGCATTACTGCAAAGGTCAAAAAAAGTCTGTTTTCCTTTTGCTCATATATATGTGATGCCGGCTCCCATATACCGTGCTATAAAAGTTTTCTTTAACAACTTTCACCCAGAAATACCCTGTTGCCTGTTTGCCCTCTCTGTGTAAGATGAGATGAAAGCAAGCTTTGCCTTCACTGTTAGCCAGCCATAGGTACACTGTGGTTAACATCCTGCCACAGCTCAACCAAAAGGTGTTGTTGACAGGCAGACTGTTTTGTCTTAGGCTCATGATTTGCTTCCAGTTGCCCGGGGCTCTGGCAGGGTACATGTGCTCTGAGAAAAACTACAACAAATAGGCGAAGAAGAAAAATGTCACAGAGGTCATCCACAACTACATGGAAAACGAGCCCTACAACATCTATGTCATGCTGCACACTGTTGGCAGACTGGGGCCTTCTCACAGCCCTCAGGAGCTATCACATCTCTTGTCCCACTCACTGGCAGAATCAAACTGCATAGCCTGGCTCCTGCAGAGCTCTTCTTAAAAGAGACAATTTGGGGGCTGGAGTTGCAGAATTAGAAAGTCAAACTGATCTGCATTACATATTTAAGACAATGTATCTGAACTTGATTTGCATATTTTACCTCTTTCTCACTCATTCCTCTCTTGCCTATCCCTTTTGGCTCAAATAAACCCATAAACTGAGGAGCAAAAACTACATGTCAATAGCCAGCTGGCCATCCTGTGCACTCTAGGACCTGATGGGGGGTGACTAACGTGTGGGAGGTAGGGAAGAGGTACTAACCCTTTCTGCAGATTTTGGCTTTCACAGAAGTAGTAGGTACTTAGCAATGGAGCCTAGCAGACTCAGGATTAGAACTGAATGAATAAGGAGTAAAGGTTCAAAAGTTTTCCTTCCTCACTAAAGTGTTAGTAGATCAACTACAACCTCAGCAAGACTTGGCTTCCATGATTTCTTCAAAACTTTCCAAAACCAGAGAAAAAAGATAATCTGTTATGTCCATCACTGAAATAGTAGGCATAGCTTTCACTTCAGAAGCCATTTTTTGATGTTAGTGTTAAAAAATACCCTGTTTCCCTCAGCAGAGTTACGCAACTTGTCTTTGCAATGTCAATGTCAATTATCTCAACTTGAAGCACCTGAAACACACTGCACCTATTCAGAAGTGGAACTAAAAAACACAGATAAATAAAAAGCCTCAGCTTGAGGCTCGAGATAAGTTCCTCTATCATCGGACACAAGTTGACTTTATTTATTAGAATAAATCAAAAGCCATTTCAAAGGTGGCACTCCAGCATGCAGTTACAGAGTAGGCAACTGACATTTGTGCTCTGCACTTTAAGGAGGAGATGCTGGGAGATCTTCCTTTGCTTATCCTTTAGGTCACTGCCACAAGGTAGAATCCAATATGTTTATCACACAAAGCAGGTACCAAATACTGAAACCGTGACAGTACAGCATTAGAGACAGAAGCAAAACTGTGGTCGTAAACCACTGGGAGCGTCTCACACTGGCTGTTTCTTTCCCAGGAAGACATCACAGTTTTGTGTGGCTGGGACATACAGCTAACTCAGCTGTACAAAGCTGCTACCAGTAAGTCTTTTGCATTAACATGAAATTCCAGCCATATTTTACACTTGCATTTCACAGGTGCCTCAAGGCACAAACACATTAGATCTGCAGAAGTTGTCTATAATCTCTTGATTCTCTAGATCCTTTTTCTGCCATTTCGACTTCCTAGCAGCTATGATGTAATCCTTCTCACCAGGATTCCAGGGTAGGAATAGGCAGCCTCTAATCTTGATGGCCAGGGGATTTATCCCACCACACCAGCCCAGCAGCTGCATCAGATCATGAAGGAGCTGCCCTTCATAGCTCTTGCAACATGTAATGTTTGGGTGAATATCACACTCCCCCTTACTGTGGTCCTTGCTGCAGCCATCAGCATGATTGCTCAGCATGTTTGAGGAAGTTGCTTTGGAGCTTATGAGTAATTTCCTTTACTGGTGTTTAGCATTGTTTATCAGTCTGAATTTATTCTGTGCTGAATATGGTGGGCACAAAGCTGCCATAAGCAGAAGAGCCCCTGTCTACCACTGGTGGACACAACTGGTCTAGATCACCCAGATCAGCAAATTCTCAGCTGGACAGGGTCGCTGCTTGTGGAACTGCTGCAGGATCTAATGATCTGCGCATTTAAGGGTCCAGTCCTTGTTTGCACTACTCTGCACTGTCAGAAAGATCTTGATTCCTTTGTGGAGGTTCAAAAACCTCTTATTTTCCCATCCAAACCAGAAACAGGTTATCAAATTGACAGCTTGAAAGGGTAGATTTAAATCTTTGCATTATTTAAGAATTCATCTACTTTGTTTTGATAGGGCTCTAGTGTGAGCTTTTCATGGTATAAACAAAACCAATTACTGGGAATGCGGTGATGAGGCAATAATTTTTTTCTGCCATACAGTTTGAATGGCAAAAAGTAAAAGCCGTTCATCTTAACCAATCAATACTTGTGTGATAAATCGCATACTACCCGTACATGGAGAAAAGGTTTTAAGATTTGTGTGTGTACAAAAACTACTGTTTTTCATTGCATGTTATATTTTGAAACAGATTTTAGTAAACATGTACTCACAGTACATTTTGTTTTCAACACAGTACTAAGACAAAACAAAACAACTCTTGCATCAGGACTTTTATCAAAAGATGTTTTGGCTTTCATGGTCTACATAATTTTATAAATATACCTCTACATAATTTTATAAATATATCTCTTTTTTTCCTTTTTGAAGCAGCTTTTTAGGAGTATATTTTCATTTTATAATTAGATAAAAAATGGGATTCAAACTGAAGTGGAGCAACATTTTCTAGAAGTAATTAAGAAATCAGTGCAGGGAGATTGCTGTCTTATGCATCTGAAATATGACAGGGTGTTTTTTCCTTCCCGTCCATTGCACCAAACATGGTGTCTTGTGTTACATCTTTGTTACCAGGTACAGAAACAGCGACAAAATGTCAAAGTCCATACTCCATTAAGGCTGGATTTTGTTTGCTCACCTTGGTGAGAATTTATTTTCATAGGAATTTATCTACTGAGTCCACAGGACAGTTCATTATGACTGTTGGTTTGATGATCTTTGTGGTTCGCTTCCAACTTAGCATATTCGGTGACCACTGGATCCCCCCAGAGCAAGGGAAAACTATTGTGAGAAAAATCTCTTAATATCTGATTTAGGACAATCACAAAAATAATCCGCAAAACAAGGAAAATATTACGAGTAGGAAAAATTTAATTACGACACGTGTCGGGTGCCCAGGTCCATAGATTCCCAAGAGCACACCTCCTGATGCAAAATCCCTGCTTTTTAAGCACTTCTAGAGTCCAACCCTATTGATGACATGGGGAGGGCGTTCCTTTTCCTCGGATTGGCTCTTCTGTGCCCCCCCCATGCCGCGGGTGGAGTTTCAGGCAGTATGTCAGCCTCCATATGGCTGCATGGTCAGCCACATGGCCCGAAGTTGCGTAATCTATATTCCTAGTTAATATGTAATTTCCCTGTTCCCGACTGCTTAATCCCTGGCATGCACTCCAAAACTGGACTGGATGCCTTACAACTTCCACGGAGTGCCTATAGGTTAGTAATAAGGAACAAAAAATACATCTTTGGTTAATACCCATTGCTAAGTTCTTCTGCTTGTAATAAAACCGACCTTTCTATTTCTCATCCTATGATACAGCTCAAGCCAGTGGTTGATTCCCCTTTTAATCATACATTTTACATAATATATGAAACAAATTTAAAAAATTGAATGAAATAAATTTATATAATTATAAATAATATATACATATACATTTGTGTAGACACACATATAAAGGACATACTTTTAATTATACATAATGAATCTACTTAGAGAAGTTCATTCAAGAAATTTTACTGTAGAAATCCATCCTATGTGGATCAGCCTGGCATTTTTCACTTTAACATTCAGAGGCAAATGCATATGAGCACGACAACCCTTATCAGGCACAAACCCTTTTAACAGCTTGCCAAAGGTTTGGAATATTGACAGAATAGCTTGATGGCCCACAAGAAGTCACACAAAATTTCTGTGAAAAAGGGGCTTAAGATTTTCTTTGAGGGACTGTCGTTCCGGGGACTAGAAATGTGCATCCTAGGCCATAAGCACATGTGTATTAGGATGAAAGGGTGAAGCACCCAGAGGAAAGAACAAAGACCAGTTGTCATTTAACCTGATTATAATTCAGGGGTATGGCTATTCTTTAGCCTACTTTTAAAAAGTGGCTAAAAATACAGAAGGCTGGATTATTCTCCCCACTCTCTACTCCCCTCACCCTGCAGGAGGAGGGGTCTGGAGCCTCCTTGCATGCACATCCCATGTGAGGGCTGTCCCCAGCACGTCCTCACTGCTTGTGAGAGCACAGAGGCTTCAAGCGAGTGGTTTGCATCAGTGGTGTGAAAGACTGAAAGGGATGATATGGTAGTTAGCAAGAAGGATATAGCACCCCATCAGGCTTTCCAGCTGTTAATTGTACCCAGCCCCACTAGACGATTCAAGTAACCTCTGAAGTTAAAAGATACTGAGTTATCCCACCCGCTGTCAGCCCCATTTGTATATGCTATGCTATTTAAATTCAAGTGTGAACTATAGTGTATCTCATTAAGTTAGAAGTGCTGTTTTAATATTAGCATATAGGTTGAAGGGACATTTTTAGGATTTTTGGCAGGCGATGTTGTTTGGTTTTTACTTTTGAGACTTGTTAGGGAAAAAATTTTGCCAAGAAAGCAAAGTTTTCAGTTTTGGAAATGTTTAAGTAAACCACATAAATGTTATAACTGGAGAAGCCTTGTGGACTTAAAGTTAAGTGTGTGCAAAGGTATGTTTGGCTACTACATTAAATCTTTCTCTTAAAGCTATTCAACTAGCTAAGATTTCACAATGAAAATCTTCTGTGACAATTAACCCCAAGAGATACCCAGCTGTAGCAAATGCTTTTTGCTATTTATTCTAGGGCAGCTTGTTCTTCCATCCTTTCCACAGCAGGAGCCTTATGTCACACTTTTCTGTGTGGTATTCTTGGAATCACCTATCTGATGATTCAGGAATAGATCTCATCACAAATATTTGTAGGACTTTTTTTTTCTTTTTCCTGCTGTGATTTCTGGAAAAAGAGTTTTCTTAGGAAAAAGTTGGTCTGAACACATATCCCATCTAAGAACTTCTCAACAGAGCTTCAAAATGCTTAACTGCCATCTTACAATTTCTGAAACATGTAAATCTTTCAATTTAAAATTTAAGCTAATTTAATCCTACATCCCTCTTTTCCCACTCCAGTCATTCAGATTTGATTGTCGATTCAAATGCTGAAAATCTTTTGCTAGATAAAATGCCATCTAATTACAAGCTAAGGTTCAGGAATGGAAACTTACTTGGCTTTGAAAAAAACTTTTCAAAACATGGCATATATATATCTATATAGATATAAATTATATTATTATATATAATAAAATAAAGATAATTCAATATAAGGGTGATTCTTGTTCTTGCATCTTAAAGGTCTAGGATTTATCTGTTTTGACTGTGACAGACATCTTCAGGTTGAAATACCTGTAGTAAAAAATGCGCACAAACAACCCTGTGTAAAATTTGAAATCCTAAAAAAGGCAGAAAGTTGAAAACAATACATATATGACTTGGTTTCATAGAGATCTGAGAAGCTATAAAAGTCAGATATAAACCCCAATATTCCATGACATATCACAGGTTCGGGGTTTACAGCTGTGGCCCCAGCAGCACTTTTTGTTAATCCCACTCCAGCTTTATCAATAATTCTGTCTGAACTATATGTAAAAGCACAAGATTCTTTGAAGTCTGGAGACAAAATTCAGCCAAATTGTCTCTGGGCAAATTTCTGTCAACACAAAGCCCCGTGGAACTGATTTAAAGTCAATGGGAGCTTTTAATGAACAAGAGAATTGGAGTGGCAGGGGTCACACAGGAGCAGTTTGCACCACCCTTGTTCCTCACTGCATGTTAGACAATACTGGGTTTGTGCAGCAGGCAGAGGGAAAAGAAATGGCATACAAACAACCACCAAATTGAAAGCTGGCAAAAAAGGAAGAGTGAGAAAGCTGCTTGTCCAACTCCTGTTGTGGATAGCACCCTAACACAGGAACAGAATGTTGGGTTAGAGCAGCATCAGTTCTGCCTGATATATTCTTCAGCGTTAGCCATTAGTGGATGTTAACATAAGTTCACAGAGGTGAAGTGAGAATAAGTAAAACAGTCCACCAACTTCCCTGCTAAATATATTGAGCAGAATATTGAAAATGCTGCTGACATATTCAGGCAGGCTGAATGGTAATTACGTCTTTGTTTTCTCTGAGCTTCAGTTCATGTTTCTTTTCTGTCACAATTGAAACCAAGATAGCAGTGCTGTTGCAGTCTGGGGAGGACATCGTGCCTGCCATAGAAGGAGTGATGGTGTTACAATATCCTAGAACTCCTCATGCAAAAATGTAAGCATGTCATATGCTGTATATGGCAGAGAGACAGCTTAATCTCTCACACTATTACCTCTAGGCTAGAGGATGGGAGCCATTTAAAGGGACATAACACTACTCAGTGACTAAGGACGAAAAGCAAATATTACCTACAAAACTGAAATGATGCAAGAACGGTTAGGAGTGCAATGGTTTATAATTTCATTCTGCTTTCACTAAAGTCAGTTTGACTATTTCAACATGGACAGAATTATGCCTGCTTCAATTTCTCAGTGGAAGCTTGGTTGAGGTATAACAGCTAGTGTCATACTTACAGCAAAGACTGCTGCAGGAACAGTATAGTGACTACAAGCTGACAAGGTCTTGGAATGGAAAGTTCTACCTACCAGCCCTTGCTGAGAGGCAGCCATGGGGTGTGAGTCCAGCATGCTGGATCACCACAACCACGTGATGCTGGATCAGAGCCTCTGTGACATGTTTCTTGGGAATTTCCCTATTCAGGTAACTGATTAGGCCTGACCTTTCCTGACATCTGAAATCAGTCAAGAAGGAAATTAAGTGGTACTAGATTACCTATAAGGCAACTGTTTAAGCATGCAAATATGTAGAGGTCTGATATGTCTCAGGTAAAAAGAGAATTACTCCTTGATAACTGAACAGAAAATTGCAAGTTTTAAAGCTATTATTTGCTGGATGTACTTACAGAATGATCAGTAAACTCAGAAATGCAGCTGAAAATTCTGTGATGAAGCCTTGAAGAAAAAGATGTGCTTTCTTCCAAAGATGCTGAGGCAATGAAATCAAAACTTCTGCTAGACAGGGTCATTTTCCATGGATTAAACAGAGCATGTGTTTGTTCAGAACAATCTAAACTCAAGCCTCAAATGGAATCAGAAAAGGATTTCAACTTGCTATTTTCCCACAGATACATATACAATCACTAATTACTTGCATCTTATTGAGCTGAGTAGCTCTTGAACTGTTGCATTCCAGTAATTTGTCACCACTCTGGGTTGAAAACTTTTTGAGACACCTGTCAACCTATACTGCTTTTCAAATTTTTCCTTAAAATCTTTATATTTTTTGCAAAGACTATAAAAAAATTGAGAGCTGGCAGTCAGCTGGTTTCCCGTGCCTCTTCACTGGCACACTGACCAATGCTGTCAGTTTGAAATATCTTGTATATAAAATCAGGTATCTGGCTCCTTAGGGGCAGATGGATTTGTTGTTGGCTATTTGTGGATAGAGAGGTTCCTGTCCCATATTGTCATGCAAATGTACTAGCAGGACAACCACACTTGAGTAGGGAGGGCTTACTTCCATTTTATCAGTAGCCCCTCCTCAAAGCAAATCACTATTTGTTCTCTCCATGTTAACTGGTCTTCAGTGTGTTGTTTGAGCCACAAAATACCTGACACACATCAAGAGAACAGAGCAGAAAGGTGGAAAATTAAATAGCCATTTCTACTGTTTTATTAAGGAATATCTGACTCAATTTATTTCCCTTTACTGATGCAAGAAGATGCAAGATTCAGGTTACCTGTATGTTTCTGTCAGGGGAAAAGAAGAAAACTCTTTTGTCCTCTCTCCTGGTTGTAAGCTGGATGAAAAGAGCACTTTCCTGAAGCTGTTGGTTAAATATTGAAGAGTACCACCTGAAAAAATCAATAGCTAAGAAAACAGCTGAGATATTGACAAGCCTGCAAACAAACAAAAAAAAAGTGAACACACCAGCAGCCTGGTTTCTTAACAGTTCCAGCTCATCTCTGAGCTGAAAGCTGCAGAATATATGTTGGCTTTTGGCTGCCTGTCTGAACCCAATAGTAACTATCAATAGCTTGGGAAGTTTGGTTCAGAGTTTCAGCAGTGCCTGAGTGCCTGCAAGTTAATACCAGGTGTGTCCCATGTTCAAGGAATTCTTCAGTTCCTTGCTTTCTTTATATGCTGCTGCAAGAGTCTTTTGTTTCTTATATTCTCTTCTAAAACCTTAATCCATCGGGTTTCAGACCTGTCTGGAACCAGGCTGTAGTAGTACAGCTATAACAGGCTATACTACTTATAGAAACATTTTATTTGATGCAGTCGTTTTCTTATTTTCACAGCAGCCTAGATTTTGGGTGTTTTTTGGTTGGTTAGGTGGTGGGTTTTTGTTGTTTTCTTTGGTGGATTGTTTTTTTCTTTTGTTTTTTGTTTTAGTTTAGAGTGCCAGACAGTTATCCAGAATACATTTCTACTCATGTGGTATTCCTCAACTGTTAATTCCACTATATCCTTGCCTATTCACAACTCATTATATAAGATTAGTAACCTAAATCACATGGCACTGTTCGTACTCTTTGACTGGATGGTGGTGAGTGCCCTACTGGGGCACCAATACCTTATTTGCAAATAAAATAAGTTGTCACTTAGTGAAAAGCCAAACATTTGTGTGGGCAGATGTCCATTAGCACAAATGTTCATGGATTAATCACCAAAAGGGGTGTGAACACTTTTGAATGGGAAAGCAATTTAGAATTCATGCAAACATTTGTGAATAATTTCCCTAGCTTTTCTTTATCTTGGAGAAGGCCTAACGTTTTGATGTGGGACTCACCGATTATTTCAGTGAAAAATGGAGTATTGGAACTGAAATCTGAAATAAAGTTTCACTGAGACATTCACAAATAAATTCCTTTCACTGTACTTTCAACTTTTACCTTCTATTTCATTGACTGTGAAACGAAAGCATTTTACAAAGCATGGCCATGCACTGTACAACACTGTAGCAGCCCAGAGCAGAAGTGAAGGACCATTCTGAGACTCCTTAAACTGATCTAACAACTTCTGTTTTCAAATCAGCATGTTCTTTTAAATGTATATTTTAGTGGTATATTCTCATTACTTACTATTTGCATATGGGCATATCCTCCACAGTGCTTTATAAAGTGATTTCCCCCATTTTCAGCTACACAATGTGCTTATTGAGCATCTACTACCTCAAAGATATCATCTATATGTCATTAAATGAAGCTTTGTAACAGAAGCTGAGATCTCTACCTGTGATTTACAGACTACAGAAAATGTTTCTTAAACAAATAGGCTTATGGAAACAGGGCCCTTACACTCGCAAGACATAAAACCTTAGAAGGACCCTGCATGTTAAAACTGTTGTAGTTGTTCATTGTTGGTTAGATAGGGTGGTTAGTAGGGTGGTTCTCTCCCTACTGCAGCCAGAGTGAATTAGAAAGACAAAACTTACTGCAGATAATTCTAATGAAAGAAGATAAACAAAAAAAGCTGCTTGATCAATTGTCTGCATCAAATAAAGAAGCATTAGGAAAACTTAGGTTTGTATTAGTGTCTGTAAATTGCAGAAAACCATTTACTTGACTCCTGACACTAACATTTTGAAGGGCAGTTTTTGAGTATTAAGGGCTTGATCTTTGAAATAGCAAAGATTTACTTAGAACTAAAGGTACAGAATTAGATCCCTAGCACTTGATATGTGCTTTAAAAGAAAAAAATACTGCAGTTACATTTTAGGCACATATCTAAAATAACATATCCCACTATAATAACATATCCATTAGTTATAAATACCAGCAGTTGTTCAAGCACAGCTATTTATAATGATAGTCTATGACCTGACCTTCATGTAACTTAATGGTGACCTACTGCTATGAACACAAAATATAAATAAGAAAAGGAAGCACAATGTATGACCAATACAAGGAACACCCCTTTTAAGCATATTACACACTCTTTCTCTCTCTCCCCATTCCCCTCCCCTCCATGATTTTAAAAAATAAAAAAAAAACAGAAGAATTTTTATAAAGTCTCCAAAGTCCTTTGTTACATGTTTGTCCTTCCCCTGCCCATGGGTATCACCAGCATGAACTTAAGTTTTGTCAATGATAAAGCACTATTATAACCTACCATTTTATAAGCTGTTAATTTGTATTGCAGTGTACAAAATCTGGTCTTTCTTAAGGAAAAACATTATGCCTGCTAGCACATACCACCAGTGAGAAAAAGCAGCAGCGTAAAATGCACTTCCCAGTTCTCACAGCCGAGTTGAACATCCTGGACAAAGATCAGAATCTAGGGAAAACTGCCCAGGAGAGAAAGAATAGGGAACAGGTACACGACAAAAACCTTTGTCACAGATGAAAGCAAGGAAACAGACAGCCTTTCTGCCCCCTGAAGGTGCAGTTTGTGGGTAGAAATGAATGAGAGAGAGTGAGATAAGGCACACCAGAACTGCCTTGTGAGGTGCAACTGTGACAGCTAGCCAAAAACACACTAAAGAAGAAATCAGGTTGTGGGATGTGATAGACATACTCATCTTCCACCCTCGTGTTACTTTTGGCATAATGATTCTGTTTCTTACTGGTGAAGCCCAGTTGTGGTAAAATATACTTAACAGCTATCGTTCCCACAGCATCCACCCCTCCTTTCCCCCCAACAAATCCCACTGTCAGGAAATAAATAACCAGAAGCTTCTTCACATCTGACCCTCCCTTGTGAGATCCTTATAGCTGGTAGGAAAAGAGCTATAGGAAGAAAATGTATGCTCAGAAAACAAAATACACAAAGTCATCTTGAGCTGGATGAAACAATTTGATAGTGCTAGAGAGTAATGAGAATGGGAAAAATTTAGATTGTCAAGTATGATTGTAAGATGTATTTTTAAACACTGACCTGCATGGGAATAAGTGATGAAAGAGAATAGAAGGTAAAACAGGTTAAGTACATGCAGTCTTTTAAAGCCTTACCGAATTGCACTGTGAAACCCTAGCTAATCTAATTAGCTAATCAGACTCATTTTGGTAACATAACAGAAAGTGACACAGTGCTCTCTCTCTCTGTAATAACAGCTGGCTTAAATGACACTAGTAAGAGTTTCTCTGTTATCCCTTGCCAGGTAAGAGCAGTGCAGCAGTGCTGGGGTGCCTGCAGAAAGCGCTGGACTTATCTTTCCCTCCCGAGGCTGGGGAGCAGCGTGCCTCCCCTAGCCGTGCTCTGGAAACAGCTGCAGTGTATCATGGAGGGCTGCAGCACACTTAGCCCCTCAGCTCTGTAGGCAGCCTGTTCCTCCAAGGGACCCCAGCGACAGCCAGCTGGAACCAGTTGGGATATTAAGATGGGAGCTTGTGCTCAGAAGCGCTGTTGGGTTAAAGAACAGGCGCTGAATGAAACACAATCTGACTCTGACCGATTACTGAAAACACATGGTCCTGGGAGTAAAATGAGCTAAGGAAATATTCTGAGTGGAAAATCAGAGGAGATAAAAAGCAGATAAAATGCCATAGTTGAAACTGTTGAAAAATGTGGAGGACAACTGGGAATGGTTTAAACCATCTTGCCTGCTGAATCTCCTTGCAATGAATAGGGTCTCTGTAACTTAGCATTTCATGAGAATGGCTTCTGTGCACTGTACTTTTTTGCAATAGTTTTTAGGCAACAAATGAGAAGGGATATAATGACTTTTCAAGTGAGAAATTCTCCTCATTTAGTTACATCAATGAGTAGTATGAGAATGTAATTTTGTAGGATTGGATATGGGAAGGAAAATTTTGCACATTTCCAGGATCTCACAGTGTTAAAAAGCAGCTCCTTCTACTAGACGTAGTCAAAGAACAGAATCATATTGTTCACAGGCAGTTCCTTCATTCTTTCTAATTTTGAGACAATTATTTGTATTTACTAAGCCTTATTTTAACCATAGATTAGCAGAAGGGGACATTAGGGCTGCAGGCAGCTGGCAGGAGCATCGAAAAGCTCTCCTCTGGTGGTATATACATTTCATTGTACCCAGCTTGTGCATCTCTTTGAAAGAGTGAACTGCACAGAGAAGTAGGATGTAAAAGAACTGGTAGTAGGTCTTCAGAGAGTTGTACAGAACACAATATAAATAGGTTAATCTGCCAGCTGGATTCTTTCTAGAGGAAATTATTTTAGAGACTTGTGAGGGAGCTTTTATCTTGTGAACTGGGAGCCAGAATATTGATCCCTTCTGTATCTGTGGGAGAAGATTTCCCCCTAGAAGCTGGGCAGGGAATAATGAGAGAACTATGGCATTAGCTGTGAGGGATGCTGTGAGGACACTCGGCCACAGCCCAAAACCTGAAAGTCTATGCCTAACACCTAAACTGGCCTATGCATTACTCTGACCTGTCATTTTGTAAACATTTGGGATTTTGAGAAGCATCAATTAAGGATTGAGTGATATTCTATTACTGAAAATAGTTTACTGTATTAATAGTGGTTTTGTTTTGGGTTTTTTTTTTAGTATTTTAATGTTGCTATATTTCTTCTAAAGAAACTCTTCACAGATTTTTTTAACTTACAAAATAATATAATGCCTCATTAATTCTTCCATTTGGGTCTGTAACTGTGTATGAACTGAATCATTGCCTAGTGCAAGTGACAGGTTACAAACAAATACTCTAGTACTCATGGATACTTAAAGAGTCCAGGGTTGCAGTGCAGTATTTCAGCTCTGGAACTGGATTCTGCATTATGAGTGACTGTAGCATAACAGCCAAATTTTGAATCTTCAGCTGCCTAGTTGCTCTAATACTATTGAGATCTGGGTGTCTAACTACCTTTACAGAGCTGACTCTGTATAATGAGACTCTTGCTATAGCAGAAAAATTCTTGACTCAGTTAGCATTTCTCAAATTTCATGAAAAGTAATAGTTGCTTTTCTGAAGAGATACTATCCCTTGTCAGGCTCTGAGAATGTGGGGGCAGGAGGTATGTTTAGTATTTCAATCACTATGCTTTTCTGGGGGAAGGAAAAAAAACAAACCAGTGGTTCTCAGGATCTTTTGTGCAAGAAAATGGTGGTTAAGGTTACACTCCCACAGCTTATAGGAAGCTGGTGGGCGTAAATCATACAGTTGGTTTCTGGCTTACTGCCACGGTCAGACAGGTGGTTCTTTGCAGCCCTAAAAGGCATGAGGAAGTTGTCTTACAATGATAAGTATAGCTCATAGCTTCATTAACATTTCTTTGCAAAAAGTTCTAGGTAAGGACCTGCAAAAATTTTCAGCTTTTATATGTATGTAAGTTTTTTGTTTGACTTTCTCATGAGTCAGCTGGGAAAGTAGTGTTGAAGATTCTAACACTTTTAAGTAACACAGAAGATGAGACAATTAAACCTATTTAGATCTTGCAAGGAAAGAAGAATTTAATTTGGGAATTCAGATCCTGATGCATCATGATCTAAAATCTCAGTCTTAAATGATGGATTATCAAGGGGTTAAATGAGAGCTAGCTAAATTTTGCCTCTCCAGTATTTCTGGGATTTTATTCTACTCCATTCATTCTTGTTTTCCCCCAGGGGAATTATCTGTCCTTCTGCTGCTTCAGCTAAAGATTTTCCCCAAGCTGTTTTCTCACTGTGGTAATGGTAGAAGGCATGATTGTCACTTTGTCCAAAATACTCCATCTTGGCTGTGAATTCCCATCCTCAGGCCTGCCTGTGCTGCCCCCTCGAATGATGTAAGAGACCCTCACTTCCTGGGGTTTTACACTCACAGGAAAATATGTGCTGGCAGCTTTTCCAGTAACCATATGAACATTTTAACCACAGTTTGAAGCTTCTCAATTATTTCTGCCTAGGTATATTCCCTTTCACTTGTTCCCATCAATTATATATCTATGCTGTGTATTTACAGTAATGAACAGACAAGGGTAAAAATTCGTATGTGTGCAATTAGCTGAATGAGTCGAGATTGTTACACTACAGAAAGGTCAATTTCACACTGAGATCTATTTTTCACAAGTTACAGTTCTGATGACTCCAGACTTGTTATTTACTGGTCAATTTTGTGAGACAGGCAGGTGATATCATGATTTGACAGCAATTACACCACTTGACAGAATACTGAACCTTCAGAGGAGATAAACTTTGTTCTCTCACACAAATTATTCTTTTGACTACAAGTATTAAATCTCAGTCAATACCCGGGAATAACATTGCTTAAATAATGATTCCCTCTTGGAGAATCATTGTTTAACAAATATACATGGTTTGCCACACTCATAGCAATGATTCTAGGTGGAAGCAAGCTAGCTACTAACCGTGTTTCAGTCTCAAAATTTAGTACTTTGTGGTGATATTTCATTATTTAAGATCTTCAGATTGTTACCCATGTACAAATACATTCACTCACTATTTACACTAAGAGATATGTCTTGTCTTTACTGTGTGACCTTTGACTGATCAGCTGAATCAAACCCTGAAACTCGACTTAGATGTTTTATGCTGGGATCCTTCAGTATTGTCCCAGTCTGTTCTCCAGGTTTTTAGCACACCAGTGGGAAGCAGTGATGATTTAATACCTTATCTGAGTGTTTGCTGACAAGGAATTACTTTTCTGCTCTTAACCTGTGGGATAGTTAACAGGAAGGATGCCAAGTTAATCAGTTGTAAAGTCTTGATATTTATTACCAGAAAGAATTCAATAATCCTTTACGTGAAGAAAAATGTATTTGTCTAAGAGAGAAAGAGAAGCAGATTTTACAGAGAATTAGATCTATACACTTCACATCTGACTTGCCACTGAGGTTCTTCAAATGGTAATTAATTGCATTGGAATCATAAATTTAATCTTAATCCAGAAGATTAATATTAATCAGCACTGGCTGACCATGTGGCCTTGCCAGAATACCTAAACTCCTTATGTGTGGAAACTCCTTCCCAACTTTAGAAGGCAAGACATACTCCTTGTCCATGCTTCTCTGAACCACTCTTCAAAGGCATTGTTAGGATAATTACAACGTAAGAAAAAATATTGATTCCCATTAAGCTTATGATGTTTACACCTAAAACTTTGAGCAATAAATAATTCCTTATAAGATGTACAGCATGAGAATATAGAAGAAATATTAATAATGAACCAGAAAAGCGCTGTTTCAAACTTTTTTTGCGCATGCTATATATTTTTTTGTTTCTATGTAATATTTTGTGAAGTCTCAAGGAACAATTCTTAGTTCACTAAGAACCATCTCTTAGCATCACATGAAAACACTGACACAAAGAAAGCAAGATCCCACTCTCATTAAACCCAAGAATAAATTCCAAGATGCTATCCACTGACAGTGGGTAGTCCCGTTGATGCCAGTGCAGGTGTTAAAGTGTGAGCACTGCACTTCAAAAGGGACTCCTTCAATTGTTACAAATGTACAAAGCAAGGCTTATCTTTTCTTGACTCTTTTACTTGAAGAAAAAGTGGCTGGTTAACAGAAGATGAAATATAAGCAGTGAAGTCCCTTTGGTGCAAGTTATCAAATGTCAGGTGAGAGGATCAGGTGGCCTTGGGACAATTTTTTCTGCTTTTTTTTTAAATGATTTTATTTTCCTCATTTGCTCATTACTGCACAGACGACTGTTAGGAAAGGCTTAATACAGGAGTTCCACCTAGCTCTACTACACACACAGTGGATCAACTTGTCCTGAAGCCTAGACAAACATGCTTGTGGTGGTATTTATGGGCTACAAGGAAATGGCACAATAGACCATATAATTCCACCATTGTAGACAGTTAAATAATGGTTAAAACAAAAGGAAAACTATTAGAAGTATGTTTTTTAACAGCAACTGTGTGAAGAAAACCAATTATTGAATTAGTCTTTCTTACATGGAAGATTTCATAATAATATATGTAGAAAAATATATTCAGAAATGTATACAGAAAATGTATTGAGAAATGATTGTCTATTAATACGATGAGAACTTTCAGTACATTTTGCTATTGTCAGTGTTGCATGAGTAAGTGCTGGTTTTTGGCTAAAATATTCTTAGCAAGTTAAAATCTGGCAGGTTTTAATGATATTTTTGCAACAATAAAGAATCTTGTGACTTGATACAGAATCTTACTGTGATGTTTCTCACAGTCAAAAAGGGACAAAAAGAAACTCCTTTCTGCTGAGTGTTAAACAAAGAGCATGACAGTAGAGATGTTTTTTAAGAGCTCACAACCTGAGCAAAAGACAAAGCAGAGGGCTGGATCTGGAGCTCTGGAAAGTCCAAGGAAAGAATGGAACCTGTTGAACCATGTGAGGAGCAGAGGGCTCAGCATCAATTGTTCTTCATAATTCCAAGACCTTGGTCTTAAATTAGGATCTCCCTGCTACTAATGTGATACATGATTCTAATCCTGATCCGTCCGTTAGGCCTCTGGTGTGGTTTTTTTAAATGTTAGTACTATTACATTACTCATAATACAAAGAGGTGAATATTAAACAAAAGGAGGGGGAAGAATTGGCTACTTTAAACATTATTACATAGTAGCTATTTTTGTAATGAAGGAAGTATGAAACACGTGATCTATAATAAAATAATTTGGTCTGTTAAATATCAAGTTCATTGCATTAGTAAGTAGAAAACTTTGTTCTCATGTCAGTTAAAGATGCTGTAGGGACACTTACTCTTCTGTTTGACACTGGGGATGCCCAAAAGATGCAAAATACTGCATCAAATTTTGTCAGTGTTTTACACAGTGGCCAGAAGTTTTCCATCTTCCACTGTACCTAGTGAACTCTACTAGTTATAAGCTACACCTTTGTTAATGTTTTATCAAAATCTAACAATATTAAAAATAAATAGCTATGTGAAGGAAGCCAATTTGAGTGGTATAAACCACTTTTTTTTCCCCCTATTCTTTGAGAAGTTCTCTTAAGACAAAATATGGCTTAATTGAATTGTTGCATAAATAATTCCCAAAGTAATTTTTGCAGGTAATTTTTCTTCTTGAGTAGATCACTGTAAACAGTTCCAACAGGTATTTAAAAATGTTTTGTGGCTTGATGTTTTTCTTTAGGGAGCGTTAATTTGTTTTTTTAACTGGAATACATTCTTCTGAGGCATGAAGGCTATTAATTTCAAAATCAGAGTTGCATTTAATAAGTATATCTGTCAATATACTGGATTGCAAAGTCCGCTATTTATTGCTTCTGTTACAGTGCTGAATAGAGGACTGTCAGTAAACTTGTGTGCTGAAATAGTTTCCCACAACAGATACTTTATATCAATAAACTACATAAAAATTTAAATATTAAAATGAAGTGGGTTTTCTCTATTTTTCATGCTGTATACTAAAGCAGTATTGGACAACCTGAAATTATTGCTTGCCTTGTACTTCTTAAGAAAGGCTGACAAGCTCCTGTTGAACAGGCTGGGGACCTGAATCCTCAGAGGGTTTTATTAAGACTTCTATTCATGGCTTTCCATTGAGTCTCTTTTATAAAAAGTGAGCAATCCTTAGAGGGCCTCAATTGTATTTGGGATTTATAAACTATTCTTTTAACAATGAGAATGTTGGTATTTAAGGAACTGAGAATGCATAACATTTAGACAATAGTTTCCCAGAGTCTGCAAAATGCAGAGCTGCAGTAGAGAATATATTTTTCTCATTTATAAACATCTGGACAAACCAGTACACTGTCTAGATCCCACAGCAAATTAGGGCCTGATTTTTAATTAAGTTTGGCATGCATCAGGGGGGTACATATGTTCAGCACATGTTTTTACCTTATACATCTTTTGCTCTGTTACCTCAGTATTGTTGAAATTGTGTTCTCCTGCTGAATACAAACTGTCCAATTTGCTGTACTTGAAAAAATTCACTAAATGAAAAATAATTCACATGTTTGACAAAATTTTTTTCTGAAAGAAAATCAGTGGGTTGGGGAGAAAAGTCACTGAACTTGTAAAAGGATTGTAATTATTCACCAAAACACATACACTTCCCAGATTTTCAAACCTCATACACAAATTGAGTTCACCAAAAGGTGTTAATTTCTCCCTAGTGTTTGAGGATCCATGCAGGTCTTCTCCAGTGAAACCAGAATAATTCTATTGTTCTGAATTAAAAAGAAATAATTATGTTTTCATATAGTTCTAGTGTGGGAAGGACTTAGAAATTAAACTCCAGAGTTCATCAGCTTTGAGAGTTATGATTGTAGGTACAATGATCATGATATGCTCTGCAGGACAACTTCTGGAAATGAGCTTTATGAGCTTGAGTTACAAAACATTGGGAATTCTTCACACGTCCTTACAACAAAGTCTGAAGATACTGCCTCACAATTCCTGGCCTGACTTTGCTTCCTGAGCGCACCTGGAGCTGCAGGACAGGACATCCCAGGGGATTGCACCAAGGCAGATGAGACAACGTTGCCAGGACTGCTAAATCTTGTATCCTTACAGAAGTAAATACTGCGTTGTCTGTAACCACGTGAGTTCCGAAAGGCAGAACCTGTTACCTCATGTGGGAGCTGTCCCTGCCTCTAAGAGTGAGAAAGGGAAACCAAGGCAGTGAAGACAAGCACCTGCTGGCACCTTTCACTTCAAAAGTGGAGTCTTGAAATCGTCTCATTTGAAACAAGATTTAAATGTCTTGGGAAAGAAAATAAAAAGTTATTTATCTACTTAGTCAGGCCTCTCACAATAACACTTCATGAGTGAAGGAGAAGCTAGTTTGGCAGGGTTGCCATGGAAACTGGAGGTAGCCCCAAAAGTAGATTTTCTATTTTTGCCCTCCTCAGCAGCAGCCTCTTTACCCAGTTATAGCTCTTGACAGCCCTTCTTGCCCACTCAACCCTCAAGGAAAGTGAATTCTGTGGATTCTCAGCCCCAGTCACTTTCCATAACCTGAGGTTCCTTTTGACTGGGGGAAACAACCAAGGAGACATCTCATAACTACATGCTTTTGATTGGCACAGTACAAACATAAAACTGCTCAGCACTTACAGACATACATCCTGTGCGCTTATGTGGTTCCAAAGTTTGCATCTTTTAAAAGCACACAGAACCTGATGTTAGGTTTTCCCTAGGGGTTAAATGTGCACGGTTTTTCTTTGTCACTGTGATTTTCATATATGATATTAAATTTTGTTGAGATGAAGACTTGAAAAATCTAGGTAGTGAAAGTGAAGTTAAATTCACTTCAGTTTTTCAAACTGTTTTGAGTAACTCCATCTATGCCCTCTTTCCATCAGTGAAATACCAGGATGTATGTTCTAGGAAGTCAAGTGCAGTAAACTTACTTTCCTGACGCTTTCTATATATTTGAGTTAGGAATTTTCTGCTGGTCAGATATTCACTTAAAAAAAGGTTTGTGTTTCAGAATAGTGGAGTGTGTAAGTCTTTGTATGGCAGTGAAAAATGACACTACTACATATATTTATATTACATGTACTATGATAAATACTAAGTGCATGTATTGTACATATATGGATGCACAGCAATATGTACTGGGTGTGTGTGTTGTCAGGTGGTCGAATGTATTTTATCACAGGCAGAGTGTCGTGATGTCTAAAAATAGCTGAGCTGCTACTAAAGCTGTGGTTCAGAGGAGGTGTGTCCTTTATGTTCTCTACTTTCTATCTTGATCACAGTGGCACAGGATACAGGGGTTCAACTGGCCATTCAGGTTGTACTTCAGTGATTTCTAATCAGCTTCTGGCAACGTGCAACAAAAAATAGCCCAGAATGCCTCCCAAGGAAAACAGAGCACCCTGTGAAATTGTATCATGGTGAAGTCTTACCTGTGACACCTGGTTGTCATCATGTACCCACCCCTGCAAAACACCCCAACATCACGCATGAACCAGAAAAAGTGCAAACTGTTGAACTGGAAGGAAGTTGGCAAGAACTGACAACAGGCCAGTGATCTGAATGAAAGTGAGACCAATAACAATTACGTATAGAAGTATGGCTTGCAAAGCCTTCTTTAGTAAATCGAGTCTTAAGTTTAAGAAGGAAAAGTACAGGAGGTGGACAGCAAATAAGAACCAGCCAGATCCAATGGTGAGGCCACAGAGCAGTGAATGATTTGGAGGTTTGAACCTAAGCTGGGAGAAGGGGTCATTGCAGGACACAGCAGATTTATGAGGCTTTCTGGTTTCTAGGAAAGATCAGTCAAGAAAAAGGATTAGATATTTCTGTAGATAGTTAACATTCAATTCAGGAACTTTCTCTTCTACCAACACTGCCCCAGACATCGTGTCTCCAACACAATTTGAACTGATGCGACTATTCAGTGAACAACTCTTCATTTTTGTAGCCTTACCTCATAGAAATTTGTAATATGAAAACTTACTAGTTTGAGTAGTGCATGAAAAGCCTCTATAGAAACAAAATACCAAGAAAATACACTATTTCACCATGTTTCCCAAGAACAAGGTTGTTTCTTTTTGGCATTCACCACAAGAAAAGAAGATTTTTTAACCTGCTAAATGAAACTATTTTCACCTTAAGGTAATAGTAATTTCCTTTGTGTGAATCCTGAAGAAACACAAGGAAATCTTCTTTCTTCTGAAATAAATAAGAAGATACTTCTTTAACTTTCCTCTTCTACCAATGGGAAAAGTGAAAATCTGAGAAACAACTACATAGGAAAATTGTATTTCCATTGATTTCCAGAGCCTGTGCTTTTTCCTCTGAAAAAGTGTGGAGTTGCCTGTTGGGGAGACTGAGACAAAGAGTGTCTATAAACCACAAAGGCACACTGCATTTTTGCCTGGCATGAATCAGCTGAGACCCATCTCCTTCAGTGGATCTGTTCCAATTTACCCACATGATAGGGAGTGGGAGTCACGAGCAGTTGCAGTACTCTGCAGTTCTTTATCCATCACTGTAGCTCCTCTACACTGCATGCTAACCAGAAAGATTTGAAGGTAGCATGTGTTTCTAAGTAATCTGCATTATGGGGTAGGGATAGAATTCATTAACATTTCCTTCTTTTCCCATTAGCAGCTTCCTTTTGCACAGAATGAATGTAAAACTGGATGTAAAAGACACTATAAGCAATATTTCCTGTGTCCTTTTAACTGCCCTGAGAAACACAGCTGCTTCAGAGTCTCTTAGGACCACTGCATTTATGCTTCCAGCACTCATCTGACAAATAGATAGTTAATAGATACTTTCAAAGATTCTCCTGATATTTCAGGAATCTGTAACAGGAAAGCACAATTGATGCTCAGAGTAGCTGGTAAAAGATTAAATAATTGTGTAATTGTTTCAAAATTCATGTATTTAATATTTTTATTTTTTTAAAAAAGACAAAATAATAGGGCTTATTTTACCTTATGTTTAATTCATGACTTTATGATATAAACATATTTATTTTTTAGAGAATGCAAGAATCACTGGGACAGAAGTGCTCCCAAGACACACCACATTTTCTCATGTACTGGTCTGCAGGAAACACTCATATAGTCAGGGAGGGGGTAGTTTTCTCCCTTTTTTTTTTTTTTTTTTTTTTTTTTACTTTGTGGATTTTTGTGTCCTTAATGAATGCTGAAAATCCCTAACTCACAAGACTGTTGTGAAGATTAATTAGTGAATGTTTGTAAGATGCTTTGAAGATGAAAGGTGTGATGTAAATGCTAATTATTTATTATTACCATCTTCCTAATCTTGGACAAATTTGGTTGATGTGGAAGTGAGTGATTGATCTTGCTAAACAGAGGTATGCACAGTGGGAGGAGGGCCTTTGCAAGCTTCACATTAAAAATTCTTCCTGTGAGTCTCAGCTCTGTTCTGAATCTCTCCATATACCCTACCCCATTGCCTCTGTATGGCTTTGACAATGCCCTTCACACTAAATTGTTACACTACTGCAATCTCTGGGTCTGATCCAACAACCCATGAAATCAGAGAAGATTTTTCCATCAGTTTCAGCGAACTGGGCAAAAGGTCAAAAAATGGTCTTTTATGCAGTATTTTGGAAAATAAATAAATGACAAAAGCCTGTTTTTTGAACACTGCCCATACTTGCTCTTTGCATGATTAGCTTGATACATACTGTCAGGTTTTGTCAGTTGTGTCAGATCATATTCATATCATACAGCTTCCTTTGTGCACAGTAGTATGATTCTTTGCCGGTCTGTTCAGCTGTGAATCTGTAGCTGTCTGCTGCATTAAATTATGTGCAACTTTATCATCAGTATACTCTATCACATAGGGCAAGACATTTTGGTGCTCAGGGCATGAGAACTGTTTGGTTCCCCCTCCTAGAGCACACTGAAAAATAATCTTTTCTCTGTGAGGTGAAGGATCTCAGCTTCCACTGCCTTCAAAATTCAGCAGAAGCTGCAAGGTAAGGCCAGCTATGTCTCATATGCTTATCTTTGTGAGTTGTACCTCAGAAACGTCCCCATGCTGGAAGCTGCTCTCTTCAGCCTTCTCAGTGTGAGGACGCACACTGGGGGTAATCACCACCATATTGATCAGGAAATCAGAGGTTTGCTCAGAACTGGGCTCCCTTTAACTTTACAGACCATTCCACCATAGAAAGAGGTACTATCACCTTAAATCTCGTTGAGGACATGATTGCTTAAGAAAGAGTGAATGGTATATGACAACATTTGTCAGATACAGCAGAATAGGAAAGTAATATTTAAGAGGAAACATGTAGGATTTCTCGCTTGCAAGTAGCAGTTTACATCTGGACATGCTGCCAGTGTGCTATAGACAAGTATCAAGCAGGAGGCAGCAGATTCAGATAGCCAGCATTAAAGCTAGAACACCTCAGACTGAAATAAAACCTGTGTTATTATTGGCAATGGCAGTTACCCAAGGACTGTGATATATTCTTTGTCAGTTGCCATTTTAAAATGCACTTTAGATGCTCTGTGTGTTCATACAAATGAAAGAGTGAATCCCAAGCATTCCTGTAGCTGATGTAAAAAGGGGAGTCAGGCTCCCTTCACCATCACAGCATTCAGGAGTGCACACAGTGAAGTGTAACACATCAGGTATATTCATTACTCATGACACCTATCAAGCAGAGGCAACATTTATCAGGACAAGCTCAATAAATACCAGTCCTCATGGACTATGACAACATGTCATGTTACTGAAAACTGAGGTGCAAACAGAATCATTTCTGCGGCAGTTTGCGAATTGGCTCAGCTGTGAAACTAAGTTGTCTTCCTCCTGTTTTGACATGGGTTGCCTGGCTCTGTTGTGTAAGGAAATAGCACTTTGAGCTGCAAAGGACAAAATAAACCAACTGAGAATCTGTTCTGCACCTACAGGTATGACATATTGCATCTATCTGGAACTGTACTGGTGCACTGGGAAGCACAGAACATGTAGATCCCGATACAAAGAAGGTTACTCTGTCCGCAAAGGGATTTTTGTTTGTGACTCCCAACTGTCACAGTAAATTTTGGGGGATCTTCTAGAGCTTTGGTTCTTGAACTGTGGAGTATTAACAACTAAAAATCATACAATAGGCTGCCCTTACCTTCCTTACTTTACCTTTTCTTTACAGAGCTTGTTAGCCCTTTTCTACAGCAATTGTGAGCTGTGGGGGGTTTGCAACATCAAACCAGAAAGTAATGTAATTCTTTTCAGTCAGTTTCATGTAGCTTATTTGTTTGTCATTAAATATACATAACTAGATCACAAAAAATTATTGAGCTGTTTTAAAATAATGTGTAACAAATACACTGGTAATGTAGGGCTTGGTGCTGCACTTAGGGAAGTTAATACACAGCCTTGAACTCCCATCTATCTCAGTGAAGGCCTAAGTACTGAAATGGAGATAGAAGGCACTTAAAGAACCTTGATATCCCCACCAATCTGGACCTTAATTTATAACTACATCACACAGTAAAATCGGATTAGCCTCCTTATGCGCTTCCTTTAGTCTGTTACTGCCCTACATTCAGTGCCCTCTCAGAACAGATACAAAAAGGGTTCCTGCAGGGTCTCCAAATTCTCCATGGCTGTCATCAGTGCCAGGTTGTATTTGCTGCATAGTAGGATTTAAATGTAGCCTTAATTCATCTGATCAGCAAGATTGCTGCCTACCATAGAAGTGCCATTGGCATTGTCAGGCAAGTTTGTCATCAGGTTATAAGCATTGCTTATCACCACTGTATTTTTAGTTTAAAGATATGATAACTGAGAGAAATAACACTGCAAGGACAGAAATATTTGTCTTCAATGCTTCTTAACCTGGTTAATATATTGTCCTGAAATACTGGGGAGCCACACAAATGTCTAAGCTTGAGCATCTGTGTACTCAGTGTTGAATTACTGCTAATCTGGGAAAGATTAATTATTGATGATAGAATAACCTGATAGACCAAATCAGACTTTCAAACCACAAAAAATATGCCTTTCTAATCTACTAACAGTTCTTAGAAAAATTAATTTGTACTTTCTGATGACTTAGCGAAAACAATTACTGAAATTATTAGAAGTCCCAGTAAAGATACTACAAGATGCTCTAAAGGAAAGAAATAATGCATCAGAAGCAATAATGTACTGCAGATTAAAAACTGCTTCAATTTGCGTACATGGACATACAGTGCAAGGGAAAGGCTCAGTGTGGAAGGAGTTTGGAGGAAGGGAAAAAAAAAGTTGAGGTGCCACATACAAAAAGGGACTAGTCAATTTTTCTGTGTAAGAATGCAACTAATTCATCTCAGAGACTGAGTGCCTGCAAAACAATCTCTAAATCTTTTGCAGAACATCTGTGCTAGAGATGGGCGGACACGGACACTCTTAATCAGTTCTGCATTTACTAATTTATTACCACCTGCAACAAGTTTATCACGTATTACTTTTTCCAGTAAGCAAATTGTAAGGGCAAAGCACATAGGACATGGCAACTGCATAGGAAGATGTGTCAGTATATTTTATTGTATTGCTGGCAAATCTTCCAGTGAATTCAACTCGTGTTTATTTAGGTTGTGTTGCATGTGCGTTTGGATGATGGATAGATCCTCCTACAGGGTCCTACAGAAAACAAACAAAATACTCCACTAAATATGGAACTGAATTTTACAGGCATTAAATGAATAAAAGGGCACAAGATGCTATTTCCCATGGCCTGATTTAATACTGCAGAATGAACTCATCAGATCTCTATTTTTCTCCAGTGCATGAATGTCTTTACCCCAGGTACTGTGGATAAGTAATGCAAAATAGGACAAATGAAGGTACAAAGAGGTATAGGCCATGAGTTTACATCTTTAATATGCATCAATATACACTTGAATGATAAATGTAATCAACCAGTAAGTGGTGTGATAATAATAAAAAAAAATATCAGGAGACTCTGTAGCCCTTCAAATTGGGCTATTAATTACAGTTATAAGTTTGTATGTTTATTCCAACACTTTTGTTAAAAAGTGGCACTGTTCCCAAAGACTTGCCTTGTCCAGCCTTCCATGGTACCCAGAGTAAAAGCATTTCCTGAAGAAACACATAGATTCATGAAATAGTATTTATCACATTTTCTTCTCACAGGTTTCTTTTTGTCATGTGTTTTTACCTTTCATATTTGCTTCTGTTCTATATCCACTGACTGACCAATGACTGTTATATTCTGTATTTTAAGACTAGAGTCAGCCATATAACACAGAGAAGTTTTCTTATACAGGCAGAAGATTAAACAAAATACAGAAAAGAGAAAAAAGCAGTTTGATCAAAGAACATTCCTCTATTAATCTTTGACTCTGAGCTGTATTCAGAAAAGAGCTCACATCATTCAGCTGATATCAAACAAAAGTTCAAAATACAATAATTTTATTATTGACTTAAAGTAGCATGTTTTCAGAAATAATCACAAGTTCTTAATATAGTAATCACAGAAATAACTCCCAGGCAAGTTCCCATATAGTAAGTTATGTCCAACCAGGACATTGATGGAAGTCCCGCTGGGGGTCACTTGGAAAAAGGATAGATCCCTTTCTCACAGGGATCTATTTTAGGCAGAGGTTTAATTTAATTTTTTCTCGATTACTTTTTACTTTACTACATTCACCCTCTAGACTAATGTTAACATTTCTTGTTTCTATACTTCGATTAAAGTAATTTAAAATATCTGGTCTTTTTCTGCTTCTGCTGATGAAAACAAGGAAAGTCTCCTTCATGTGAATCTAAACATGGTTATGTATTTATGTTAAACATACTGTCTTATTCTAGTGAAGGTTGCATTATGGATTTATGTCATGGATAAATTTAAACTGTTCGTACAGCTACCAACTGATATCAATTATTGCTTACAGTCTTGTTTAACAGAAACAGTCGCTCCGTGACTCTTGGCCAGGCCAAAGTCTGCTTCCCTTCTCTGTGCTTTGGCAGTACCTACAATTGAAATTATGTATTGTAGATTTTTATATGCAATATAAAAATATTTCACCAAAAGCCTACTATAAAGACAATTTTACTGAAACTTCATGCACTGCAGAGATATTTTAAGAACAGTAGTTATAACTTGTGTCTGCCATTACCCTTACAACATTTTTAAGAAGTGTGAACATAAAAATCATTACAAAACAGAGATTATATTTGATTTTGGTGACATAACACTATTAAATGTAAATAAGGCATTTTTATTCAGGAAATTTTCCAGTGAAAAGAACAGTCTATTTCCAGGCTGAAGGAGAGAGCACAAAATGCAGCTGAAGTTCACAGAGTGCCTTAAAGTGAACTATATGGAACTGCAGCTGCAGGTGCTCTGGAAGAAATAAATATTCTGGCCAGTAAATGTGTTGCATCCTTCTCATTGTCCCTAAGATGATGCAAATTGCATTATAGGATTTTGTAATTCACATTTGTTATAATGTTTTGACATCCCCACTCACATATGAGGTTTTTAATGGCATATATATTTTCATGGAAATCATTTCTTCATTTTCACCCTGTAAAATCCCTTTTAAACACGTCTGCCTATTCCTTTACCAGTGAGGTGCACTGCAGCAGTCGGTGTGTTTGGTAAACTTCCACCGATGTTAACACTTTCTGCTTGCACTTTTAAGAAGCCCCTAAGACTTTATTTGATAACAATTTATAAACCTTCTGGGGTTTTGTGCCAATCAGATCTTGCTGCTATTGTTGCTGTGGAACAAAACAGTTTTAAAAGAAAATAAAATAGAGGAAACATAATTATAAAGAAGGGAAACATCTGGAAAAAAAAATAAAGACCAAGTACTGTCAAGTGGATAATGCGGGGAAAATTCTTCTTTCTAATTACCATATGCTTCTAAAAATGAAAGATTAAAAAAAAAACAATAAAAAAGATGGTTTAGTTGGCATCCCCTGAAGTTACTCTATTACAAATAAACCTTAGGCATCTGAACCCTGGGAAGGGCCTTAGAATTTGCAGTTTGAACTCAAGCTTCCATAAAGTGCAGAGATCCACTGAAAAGCAGTGGACATCCAAACTCACTTCATAGAATCCATTTCTTCTTTTGAGAAGGCAGGCAGTCTCTCTTATAACCATAATATTCTGATCCAAGGCTCTTACTAAAAGTTCACTAAACCTGAGGGAAACTTTAAAAGAACCCAGCTCAGGTGCTGCAGTTCTTGGCATGGGTGAGAATAGCAACCCTGATCCTGGAGCTTAGGTCACATCAAGTAACATGTTACAGATGACAAACTCTCAGTCCATTTATAAAAAATCAGTCCATTTTTATGTATTGTTATTGCATACAATGACACTTCAATTTGGAACAATAACTAACAAAGAACTGAGGCATTCGATATCTGATTCAAATAAATTAATAGATATTTCTTCTTATCTTCTAAAATGCGTTCCTGATCAGGGGAATATATATTTCCTTTAAAATAATTTTATATGTTTTTTAATAATGACTCTTGCCTTTTATTCTCAATTTCCTACAAAAGTGATGGTAGCAAATGCTAGTTGTTACAGAAGGTATAACTTTTGCTCTTTTGTTAGTATAAAGTTGAGATGCCAAGAATATAAACATGGAACTGTCATTGACATCAACAGTGACATCACATCTTTTTTTGTGTAGAAATATTTCACACTAGATTTAGTGATCTACCACATGGAATAAAACAGAAACATTTGAAATAATTCTATAATTTCTCTATTTTTAGTGATATCACAAAGCTCCCTCAGAAATTTTGTCTAAGACACAGCTCTACTTAGAGGTCTAATTGTGTATGCCACCACACAGTGCAGACTGATTTTTACACTAGGCATGTCTGTATTCTTTCCCATGTTACCGTGTGGGAATCCTATAAAAGAGAAATCCTGCAGTGTGTTAAGGTATATTAAAGTTATGAATGATATGAAGAGGAAAATAGTTTTCCTGGTTTCTTAAGGCATGAGATACCCAATGTAAGCTATGAGTAAAGCAACATAAACCATATTCAGCTAGTTCTTTTTTTAAACTGAATGATTTATTGAAATTCTTTTTCATCAAAATGTACATCCTTACCATACAAAGTGTTAATTAAATCACAGTGTATTTCAAAAAGTTTCTAGAGTTCATGAATTCTTAACTCTCACTCAGAATAAGTGATTTTAAACAGTGTAGAAAGGGATCCACATGGTTTACTTATTCATGTTTAAAAGACCACTTGTATTTTAACTTTCCAAACATTTTTGCGTAAACACAGGTCTCAAAATCACCATGTTTGGGTAGGTGAGAATGGTTTGAAATTGTGCATGAGTCTTGAATAGCCTTGCAGGGTCCATGTGATTTCCACTGGGTTTTATGACAGTTTTCACTACCAAATGAAATTTCATCCCTTTTATTGTCCACTGCCATCAGCTGCCACTGAAGTTAAGCCAGCCTGCAAGCCAACAAAGGCATTTATACTTATCTAAAATTAGGTTTATTTCTGAGATGCATCTCAAGGGAGCCTTCCAGGAGTTACAGATCTGGGTCATATGATTCCAAAGACAGGAAAAACACAAACAAACAAACAAAAACCTTAAACAGAACTGCCATTCTCATATTTTCTGCTTTCATGGGATGGTTCATGATCTTTTATTTGGGAAAGAGCTGCCCAAATTTTTCACACACAATGTATGGAAGCACACAGTTCCTCTGTGATATAACTGTTCTGTATAATTTTTGGCTATGCTGAACATATTTGGTTCTGAGAAGCCCTTTATGCCAAGGACAATACAGTATACAAAAATCTTCCCTGGGAAGCTGTGAAGGTCACAGCATAGGTACTATTTCTGGCAAAAATCAAAGACAGGCCATGGAAATTGAAGTTGATACAACTTTCACCTTCCCACTGCTACATCTTGCCAATACCAAAATGTCTTCACCCCAGCGTACCACAAAGTGCTTTGGTTTTGCCTCTCTGCATGCAATCTTTTCTTAAAAGCCCTTGTACTGTTATGTTCGTTATTTTTCCTAATCTTTCTTGTGTGTCTGCTTCGTAGCAGGGATTTGCTTTCTAGATTTATTTAAACTCTTAATTAGCAAGGTGGAAAGAAACAGTCCAAGTAAGATACACCAGCTGTTTGTGGTGGCCCAGAGTCCTTCTGTGTCAGCAAACTACCTCTGCTTTTTTTCTGTATGAGAGTTACTTTTTATTAAGAAAGATATATTCCTCTGATATCCAGATATGGTATATAAAATATATGCTCTTAAGAGTCAGAAAATACATCCCTGTCTCCTCTAGTTTGTAATCTCAAAACCACCTTGGTTCATCTTCAGTCAGAGTAGTTTATGCTCTGAGTACTTGATCTACTTCAGGATAGTCAATTCTAGCCTCCCTATTAGAATATAAAGGAGAATACACAGGTTATTTCCTGACAGCAGATTTATGTGAGTATTGTTAGCCACTGCATTAATTATATACTGGAGAAATGTTAATTAATGTTGATGTTTCTCACCCTATTTAGTCTTAATAGTCCATATCATTTTCCTGGAAGTTAGGAAAGAAAAGAACTGCTATTTTTTCCAGTGGTTTTCTACAAGCAGCAAGTTGAAAACAAGATTGCTTTCATGTAAAGGAGTCTGGATGCTGACACAAAGGAGACCAAACAGAACTCAATGCAAAAGGATCAAATTAGGAGAGAGTAGGGACTGTAGGGACTCCTAGAAGCAAAACATCAAAACATCATCCCAGGCCTGCCTTTAATTTGGTGGCAGATTTTTAATATATTTTTCTCGGGATCCCCATAAGGGCTTCCAGCACATGATTTCTTCACAGTAAAACACAGAAAATGTCAATAAATGCAAAATAAACTCAGTATTTATGCCAGTACTGTCAAGGGAAGAAAAATACATGGCTGTTAAGTCCCCCACGTGTTTCTGTTGAAACCAGAAATAGTGGCAGCTCTGTTACTCTGAAAAACTTTGGGCTTTTGTTTAATCTGGGACTCTCACATTTACTGCCTCCTCTTCCTGTTCAGTTAAACCACACCCAGACAATTAATTTCTTTTCAGCTTCTATAACATTCTTTAACTTTTAAATATTCAGGGAAAGGCCACTTTTTGCTTTCACCGTAGTAGCCTGGCTTATTATCCTGAAATATTCCTCTCTTTCTCTCTGTAATGAATGCCGGACAGGGACCACGTTTGCTCTGTTTAGAAATGACATCCAAGGAATCATGTTTCATGATGCTCAAATACACTTTCCTCTTTCTGCTTTGAATTTTTAATAGGAGTGGGATCATGACAAAAGTTTAGTGATTAAATAAGGGGCCTATACAAACTTCCTATTACTGCCTTTATATAAATCACTAGGTAAATCAGATTATTTCTTATGTGGAATTGCCATCTATTTATTTCTAGCAAATCTGGTGCATATGCTCCCCCACCCCAAGCTTCAGAGCTGACCTAGGGAGACTGCCTCCAAGGAGAGGGCAGCTACAGTCAGTTAGCCAGGTGCCAACTGGTAAAATTGTCTTTTAAAATGTAATTGACTCTGACATTAGACAGCAACTAACCTCTTCAAGTTTCTGGATGTCAGGTGGGGGAAGGTATTTTGCAAGAGATAATTCAATGTAGCACTCAGCTAAGCCAAAATAACTCCACTGAGACAATAAAATCACAGAAAAGATGCATTTTCTCTATTAAGTTGTAAGATACTAAAGAGTTTAGCTATGGTAGTGACTCCCACAGCATCCATTTGTCCCTGGTGACTGTGTGATACAAATTAAGTACAAGGGAAAAGACAGTTTTTATGCTAAAGTGAGAGAAACTCAGCCCCTGCACATTTATCATCATGTAGCACTGACATTCCCTTATTGTACTGTGGAGATTAGAAAGCAGTTCCTCAAGAGTCATGTTTAAACAGCCACATTGTGGTTTCTGTTTATTTTTGTGGAGGTTGCAAGGCAAATAAACATAGAGTTATGGGAGAGGCCCTCAAGAAGCCCATCAGTGCAAAAAATGCTATCCGTTGATAGCTGGGTTACCGGCAGGGTAGAGGAAGCACTTCACCTTTCCTCAGCAACAAGAACTAGCTGCTAAGGAAAAATATTCCTTTAAACAATCTGGTGTGACTTCTTCTGTTCTTTGTTTCAGGGTTTCCAAATCTTACATGACTATCCAGAGCCATGTGTGCTTCTGATACACATACGAGCTTGAACTATCCTGGCTTGCTGGGCTGAAATACTGTCACCCCAAGCACTGGGCTTTAGTCCTCCAGCCTGAGCAGGCTTAAAACCCATTCGAATTGCACTGAACCAATATTATAATCTCTGGGAGCATATCTTTAAAAACATGCTAAGAGCTGGCAAAGATGTGAACATGCTGACTTTCTAGAGAATATTAATAACGATTGCGTCTGTGTCTCCTCAGTTTACTTTTCACAGTTAAAGGTCATTAACCAAAATTAGGCCAAAAGAGCACTTGCAAGCAGCAAGGCATAGCAGATCTATAAATTCTTCTTAAAATCAGTTTCAAGTTCTAATTAATGCTTGGTGTAAGTGCAGTTTCCTTCTCAGCCAAAATGTGTTGTTTCATTGCTTTAATCAAGGAAAAGAAAATTAATGGCATCAGGCACATGATTTTAAAACAAAATGGATGTCCTCTTACATTTAGTTTGCTCAGTGCTGCTTTTCAGAAAGACCCCACCTGCCCTCAGAAAGCTCTGGGCAGGAAAATATATGTGTTAGTATATGTATATATATATTAGCTGCAGTTTGTCACTTGCAACCTGTAGAGCTCCATTGCATTGGCAGTAGTCTGTAAGCATGAGGACTTGAGTGCTGGTAACTTCAAAGTCAAAGAAACAGTGAGGGATCTGACACAAATTCCACCTTGCTATTCATGATACTGTATTCTGGCATCAGAAGAGGCACAGTACTAGCTTAGTACTTTCCAAAAGTGAAAATGGCATATAATAGTTCTGTTTTAAATGAACTAGTGACAAGCTGTTTTTTTAATAATTCCACTCAAATGAAATGTTCAGGAATACTGAATTTTAAATATTATTAACAATGACCAACATCATAGCCTCTGCAGAGATCCCCAAAACTCTCTCTTGATTTAATAATTAAGCTGAACATCACTAGGACTGATGTGCCTTACAGGTGTGCTGTAAAGCATCCTTAAAAGACTGTATCAGTAATTGCATGTCTCAATATCTTTCAAAAACTAAAGATTTAAATAAAAGACCATCTTACATATATTGTCCCATGTATTGTGACATGTTCCTTCTCATACAAAGTCATTCACCTGTTTAGGTGTTTCATGAGCAGGATTTGAACATCCATGATGCTGCTGCAATGAATTTTACTTTTTTGCAATAATTGAATTATTTGCATCTAATCAAAGTATTCATTCATTTTATATAAAAATTAATTAAGGAATATTTTATTTGTGTTAAAATGTGTTATTGGCTGCTGGTAGCTGACACAACAGGTGGGGATGTCATTTTATGTCACTCTTCTATATTAATAGCCTAGAAAGTCATCATTCATGTTGAAAAATGAATGGACTTAAAATCTATTGCTATTTCAACCCTAGAGATGACTCCATGAGTAGGAATTTAGCAGTCATCTAATAGTGTATCAGTGAATGGCTATGGATAACTGAGAATGTCAGGTCATGAGTCAGTGTTGATCTGGATTCACTCTGTCAAATACAATGATCTTATGGCAATGTGAAACTGCTGACTGGATAATCAAGTTCTTACCTTCAAATCAAACTATTGATATTGTAAATGTTAAGACTGTCTGTAAAATAAATATGTAAAAATATCATGGAGCATCCAAATTGCTGCATTTCATACAGTTCAGCAGAGATTTTTAGCTTTCTTTTTCCTCTCTCTTTCATGTGTTTACCAAACTGTTACAAAACATATGCACTATTTTTGAGAAAAAATAACACAAGCCAAGCAGACAGATCTATTCATGATCAGAATGCAGTGGCCTTCATTATATTCTAGTTTGCTTATAAGTGACTGATCGAGAGTTAGCAGATGGTGTTTTCTTTCACCCCTTCGCCTTCCTCTTATTTAATTACTCCAACTTAGTTTATGTGCTGGCTCTATTGTGCCTAATAAGGTATATGTGTAAGATCATTGCTTCTATGATCTCCAAACTCATCAATGCCCTATCTACCCTCTTTCGAGTGTCTTAGACCATGTATTTAAGCTATACATCTAAAACCAGCCCAGCCTGATCTCTTTTACTTTATGCTGCCCTTGGATGTGTTTCCATAAAATGAACAATCTAGCATCCACTAAGCTGTGGGACCTGTGCAAAGTAAGTCCGGTTAGTAATGTATTGTACTTGTGTCCTTTGAGGCAGCAACAGCTGGGGCTAGTAGTGTCACAGGGGGACTCTGTAGCTTGCCTCTCTAGGCTATAAGGGGTCTTCTTGGTCTGGGAGGGCAGTTTTGTCAGGGTTGATACATCACCAGGCAGGAAGAAAGCTGGGAGATACAATTCTCTCTAGAGCTGTACAGACAGAACCTTGCCTCCATTTGACGTGATAATTGACTTACACACTGTTATTCATAAATCACAACAATCCCACTGCTATTCACAGAACAATCCTTTCTTCTTCCTCAGCCTCTAATTTTGTTCCAGTTCCAACCATTCACAACATATCTGGACAAGGTTTAATGGTGGCCCTGGCTTTCATCGGATGATGCTTCTTTCCCTCCAAAATCAGTTGTTTCAAAACCAAATATTTCTTGTGGCTAGGACATCATCAGCAACTCTTTCTACCAGGAATATGAGTTCCAGTCTTGGTGGATTTACATCAAGTTGTGACTTCTGAAAGCTGTCTCTGGTCCAGAGCCTGATGGAGCACTGCTCAGGGGGGCATCCCAGAGTGGAAAGCTCTCTTTAGCAGAAAACCACAATACAACAATTCACTCATGGTTGAGAAGATTGAGACTGGGAAGACATGAAGGGCGTGGGACAAATGGAGGCCCCTTTCATCTGCTTTTTCATCAGTAAAAACTCAAGAAAGGAAAATTCTTCAGACAACTCCCAGGCCTGTCTCCCCAGTCTGCTGCCTCCAGTGCAGATCTGGGTGTGCAGCAATTAAATGAAAAGGGTTTGTCTCCCTGGGTTGCTAAGGGTTTGTCTCCCTGGATTGCTTTAACTTTCCATTCTGCCCTTTTAACAGAATTTTCCTGAGATCAGAAATTCAGCTACAAGTTCATTTTGAAGCATCAGCAAACGTAATACTGACATAACTTTTTTCCCCATTACCAGGGAAAATTCAGAACCAGCACACCCATAGCACATAAATTCTGAAGAAACTGTATTTGCTGAGTGGTCTACTAGAGGACATCAAAGACACAGCTAAACTCTGTCTTTGTATTGACTCAAAATCAAGAGATAGTTTTATTTTCTTCTTAGATCTGTTTTAGCACTGATCTATGCAGCACAAGTGAATTTATTGACATACAAACCGTGAAAAGGTTTAATTGGCAGAAATGAACACAAATGTTTGTCTCTACGTGACATGCGTTATTTATATCCACTACAAGTGTCCAGCTGATAAATTCTGCTGGTTTCCACTTAAGGGGCAGATTCACAGAACTAACCAAGTCCCTTCAGCAGCAATATTTTACTCTGTTGCAGGACATCTGAACTTATGAAATATTTGGAAATTTATTCTTCTGATTTGCAACTTAGAAGGCTGAGCATGACATTAGTTTATTCTTCCCTTAGGGGCACTTTAGACATCTGGAGATTACTAGACAGAAAAAACAGGGGTTTTTCTTTTCTTCCTTCTGACTTCAAAATACTTCTAAGATAAAGACCTATAAATATAGTGGTTTAGAAATGGTTACAAGACTGACTCCAATCCCTGTGAGAACCCCAGATGTTCCAGTAAGCTGGATTTCTGGGTTGTTTCCACCTCAACAGGGATATCATGGCCCCATGTAGTATCCATGATCTGGATCATGATGGTTAAAGATGGGGTTTTAGGTTTCTTTCCTAGTTTATTCATGACACAGTCACTGCAAGCCCTTTGGATAAGCATTTCACACAGTGGGTGTGAAGTTCAGCTCTGAGGACAGTGTTGCACTGCATTAACCCAATGACTTTGATACCTCTACTCGTACTATCTTACAGCGATGTAGCTGAGAGCGAATCAGGCTGAAGATTTTGCGTATAGGTGATTCCACTATTTTTATGAGGCCCTGCAGGCTCTAATTCTTTGCACCATGTGGGAGCCTTCCATGAATACAGAGTGCCATCTGTGCTTGGGTCTCATTCCTTAAAGAAACATTTAGCTTTCTATTCATCCTTTCTGCATTCCTGGGGCTGAGCAGTGTGCGAGTGTGTTACCCCTTCCTCCCTTGTGTCACCAGAGTTTATTGATCAGCCTCAGGACTAAAAACACAGCAGAGAGCCCTGCTGTTTCCAGTAGCTGTTGCCTATCTTTTGAAGCAGAGATGAATGTTTGAGCCATAATGTATTCTTTCAACACAGGAGTATTAACCTATTGTGAAAAATAAATGCTAGTGTTTCTCAAACTGGGAGGAGAAAAGGCATTGGAGCATCAGAAAGCTTGCACACCAAGCCTTTTGCTTCAGCTCTTGCAGCCTGAGTCTCTTGTATCTCTGACTAATTCTCTCCCTGTTCACCACAGGAATACTAATTGCCAGATGAAGCTCTTTGTTCAGCTAATGCTCTAATTGTTGCTTAGAAGAGGAGCTGTCTATTCCAATCATTTATTCCTAAACAAACCTGAAACTTTATTTCTGTGGTTGAGTCCAGAAATCTCAGAGTTATAAAGTTATTGAAATTACAAGACCAAAGTCACTGTGTCAAAAAAACCCCAAACCACCACATCCTTTCTGTAGGGGGTTGTTCAAATCCAGATATGTAATATTTTGCCTTACATCATAGGTGAGCTGTGACAATATGAAGTACCTTTCATCATTCTACCGTGACAGCAAAACCACAAGACATCTGGAGTTTCAATATGAATGAGAATCCATGAAGTTCAGACATATATCACAGTCACATTTGACTTACCAGCACTAAACCACAGGAGCTTATAAAAGCTACCTGAAAACAAGAAACATTAAACCAGAAAAACACTATCTAAATACAAGTAAATTTATGAATGGAATAGGTCTCTGAGTTGCCTATGTTTTGATTTACATCCATCTAGCCTGTATTTGAATAGAAACATTTAAAAGAGCTCTTTGATGTGCATGGCTGCACATCTATTCTGCAGCACAGTAAGAACAACTATTTGGACATAAGTTTAACTTCAGCTTTTTCAGTGATTAGCTTTGTGATGTTCTATATGAGCCCAAGAACACGCAGTAGCACAAACACAAACACACACACACAAGTACACCCCGGCTAATAAATTAATCAATTAATTTAAAAAATGTCCTCATTTCTCATGTGAAAAAACATACATAACTTTGTAAGAGGGAACAGAATAAAAATAAAGGAGATATGTACTACTACAAACAGGTCAATAAACTGCTGCCATATTCCACATACGGATAAATGCAATCCAGGAGAGAGCCACGCAACCAATTAAGAATTCAGAGACTTAGTTTGTCCCTGAAGGCACTTCCTGGGCATCTTTCACACCTTAAAGAGGACTCCTTAGTGTCAATGCTCTGCTGACTGCAATCCTAGGCATGGTAGCTATCAGGTGTAATCCATTTATTGAATGAAGTGGTCTAATGAAGACCAAGACTTTTTTAAGATTGTGGGGAGCATAAAATAAATCAAGATAAATATATATATCCTGCTAATGTAATGCATCTTAGAGCTAGTTACAGTACATAATAAAAATTCTACAAATTTCTTTACAGAAATATTTCCTCCTCTCTGACATACCTGATCTGATTCTCTTTGTCATGACTTTTCAAAGCTTGATCATACCTTTACGTTTCTATTATATGGTCAGGTTTCTTATGATACCCTGTAACTCCTGTGGTCTCATTCCAGATTTGTTCTGGGTGATTCAGCTTCTGTCTGTATCACCTTTTCTTCTTAATAACCCAGTGCGAATGTTGACTATTGCAACCACTCATTTCCCAACACAAAACTTCATGTCCTCACTGTACTGTGGGAACAAAGGAGGCGGCTGTGGGAGAAACCCTGTAAGGACAGCAATCATTACGCTTCCAAGTGCTTGCTGTGCCTGACCAAGAATGTTAGAGAATTCATTACTTTTAACACTAATTTTGCTCTTTATGAAGTATGAATTACTGATTAATGAACACCAATCTGTTCCAGCTACATCCTACACCCCATATGGCGTATAAAAAACCTCTTAAAAATAAAGTTATAAAAAGAGATTTACCAAGTCATAACCCAACCCATGACTAAAGCAGGGGTTTTATCTATAATCTCATGACTTATTACATTATTCAAAATAGTTTTATAAGTGACTAACAGGGATTCAGATGCTTCTTTGGGAGATTGCCACATTCCCCCAAAACTCTGTAAGCAAATTTTCACTGATATTCAAGGTAGTTAATTCTTCCTCTCCAGTAGACATTGGTACTGAGTCTACAAAGAGCAATAATAGCTAAGATCTACAAATGATGTTCTACACAAGCCAAAAATTCCCTGTCCTGAAAATAGTTTAACAAATTATGAAAATGGTATTCTCTAAATTTATCAATGATTATGGAACCACAGTAGATCATCATAGACTACTAGAATGGTTTGGGTTGGAAGGGACCTTAAAAGATGACCTAGTTTTAAACCCTCCACCTTTCACTAGACCAGCTTGCTCAAAGCCCCATCCAGCCTGGCCTTGAAGATGTACTTCCTTTCAATAATGCAGTTATGTCTCTGATAGCTTACAGGACATTTCTTTTTCCCATTTAATGCCTTCTTTCTCAACAATGCCCAGAGCCACATTGTAGTATATATCTATCTGTAGCATATGACAAAATAACAGCTGTTTACAAGAACATTTCTACCTCAGCTGTGCATAAAGGAGGAATGGAAATAGAGTAGCTGGGAGCTGCCTGAATACAAGGTCACTAAACTTAATTTTCCTGTCATACACAAAGATCTCTTAAAATTATAGATTGTTTTATCTCTTTTTAGAATTTATTTTATTTTAAGAATTAAACATACACATGTTCCATAATTGCTACTTTTTCTATAAGATTTGGAAGACCTTCAGGTGATATATAGATCAGGTATGACTTACCCCAGACAGGGGACATAAGGTACTTATCAAAATTCTGCCCTGCTCCTGCCTCTCCTTTTATTCCTGTCCACTATAGCAAAAAGCTTTGTGTGCCCTTCCAGTAAAGGACGCAAGGCTGGCTAGCAGTCAGTGTGACAGAAGGAAAGCAGTGCAGCAGAAAATTGGATAACAGGATAAAAAACACAAGGACCACAGGAAGCCCATCAAAACTGCCTCCTCTTGTCAAAAACCAGACAAGTGACAAGTACAAATATAAAGTATTATCCACAATTCAGTATTTCAAATGATATCACAATTACAGTCCTGCTTCCTATAGGCAACCACTTAACTTTTTAGGCTTGACCTTACAATCGCAAACCAAATGTGGTGTGACAAAACAAATCTGTGGAAGAATTGTTTGAAGTCAGACATCTGACTACATAGTCCCAAGCAAACTTTTTTTTTATTTATTATTTTCCCTTAGGAAAAAAGTGTTTAAAGAATATCATTCAGCCACTGATCTAAAAAACATGTTGACTTAAGACCGTATACATATTTAGTGATTCCAGATCATGCATCAGAGTCAGGCAATTTAAATTGTCTGCCAACAGTTCAAGACTGTGGCTAATTCATTACTCACACATCTCTAGTTGGAGTACTAATTTAAACTCATGTGTGCCATATTAATTGTAATCTTGTTTCAAAGTGACAAGATAAATTTCTCAAGGTGCATAATATATTATGGACATAGGTCAAAACAAATGAGTGTCTAAAACAGATTAACACTAAATACATGCAATATGTCATGTTTGTAAATTAAGAAAGGATAAATTACATTAACATTTAACAGATTGTTCATTATACTTCATCTATGCTTGGGCTTAAGTACACCAACAGATACTTCTCCTGTATGTAAAGTCTTCTCAAACAAGTCATACAGAATATTTGAACAGCATACTTGAAATATAGAAGCAGCAGTTCCCAGACCCTACAAAGAACAGTATGCAGTTCTACAGGATAAACAGAACTGGCATCCTGCTTGTAGTTTTCTTGATTTATTCTTATCATTAGTAGAAGTGTTAAAGAAAAAGTCAAACATATTCCCTGTTTTTCTCCTTCCTTCCTGATACAAGATTACTTAAACATGTTGGAGACAAGTGGTTTAATTTAAAAGCAGTCTTGGAGCTTTTCCTAACAAGGAAAGCTTTGAGCTGCTTCATCAGTTCGGTTCAAGCACCTGAGCAATGCACTGTCATTGCTCTTGCAGAGCGCTGTGTCCTGCATCCCCAACAGCCAGAGTCATGTGGGAGCAGCCAGCCCCCAGGATATGCACTGCCTCTGGTTCCCCCTAAATGCAAACCCTTTGCCAGGTTCACAAACTCCCAGGAACGGCTTTGAGACGGCTCCTAGATAAAAGCTAATGAAGGTGTACAGGGAACTAAATATAACTGCTCCTGTAAGCAGTAGAATTTGCCTGACAAAGAGTGTTTATTTCTATCTCTATTGTCACAAGCATATTAAAATGAAAGGATGATTTTCTGTATTCAGTAATGTTCAGAAATGGGAACTTTAGTAAAAAGCTATATGTGTGATATGTGTATCCAAAATATGGGTTCATTACTTTTGTCACCTACACAGGAAACATATTTTACATTCACTACTTCAGCTGCTCTCTGGTTTTCTGATTTGATACTATCACTGAAATACTCTTTAAAATACACTTGCCTTTTCTAGGGACTGTTCTCTCAAATGCATTATTCAGTTACAAAGGTAATTTCAAAGTAATCTGGATTACGAGTCCAGTTTCCACACAGTTTATCAACAAAAAGAGAAATAAAAACATTTATTTTATCATGGCATATAAGTAATTCATGTCATTGTAACTACATTTGAACTAAAATTGCTAGTTGTGTTGTATTTCTCACTAAAATCTGCATATAAACCAGCTCTTCTGCACTTTCAAAAGCAATTATAATCCGACTGATTCAATGAGTCTGTCTATATAGCTAAAAATAAGTAAGTAGGAAGCCTTAATACAACTCATTTTAACAAAATTTACTGAAAACAGTAAACATTTCAGGTTCAAACCACTTATCATGCTGATTTTCTCAGACAAACTCTGTTTTTTTTTCCCTCGTCATGTAAGGATTCCATTGATAGACTGAATAATAATAAAAGGATTGACTTAATTCCAGATGACATTTTAATTCATTTAATTTTAGTCACTCTGATGATAATGCTGTAACACTGCTTTCAGATAAAGAAAGTCTGCTGAGAATTATGGACTGAATAGGGCCTTTTCTATCACTAACTCATGATATCATATGTCTATTTATTTCTACAGAAGACTGCTATAGCCTCATACTCTTTAATTACTGCCATTTAAAGCTAATAATTTCAATTTCATTGCTTTTGCCATGTAAATGTCATTCCTTATCTAAATAAGGTCAGCCAATTAGACATATTTGTTTTGATATATGTGTCAGCTATATTTCATTTCACTGTATTTCATCTCTGTCTTAAGGCATCGTGATGCCTCTCACCCTGCTTTACTCTCCACCCTGACATTTGTCAGTAGGATAGCAGCATTGTCAACACAATTCATGTATCAGTCGCTGGTCACGGTCATCATCTGCTATTTCCAAAACCCCTTTCTTTAAAAATCTACCAATTTTCATGGAAATGCAGGAACACCTATTGGAACCAGCAGCAGCTCTGACTGTGGGACAAAGAAAGAGAGGAACAAGGAACAAAAATGGGTGGGATAAACAGACTTCATTGCAGACTAATGCAGGTATCAGTACACAGGGGTGAATGCCTTTTCCTTATATGCCGACTGAGTTTTCACCCAGTGGTAAAAATAGAAGCAAAACTGAAGCCTTTGCTGCTTCTTTAAGCTCACATGGGCCACTGGCATTCAATAAAACGGCTGTTACCTCAGTGTTTACAAGTGCAATGGAATAATGTCTCATTCCTCAAGTCTGAAACCCCTGGATAACATGGCCATGGGGATCATTCCCACTAGAAATACATTTGCTACATGTTTTGAGTGTAAGTAGTCTTTTGTAGGCATATTATTGTCTGGTTCATGGGGAATCTCATCTGACTCCCACAGGAAAAAAGTCCTCCAGTTCTTTTGATGGTTTATGGTTACATCATCTCATGTTAGCACTCTCTGTCAGACACTGAGTGATTTTCTCAGGAAAGCTGTGCCTACATCACTCTTCCTCATTTAAGCAGGTAATATCAGAATGACAACACAGAAAGACAGAAACACAAGCTAGAAGACCATACTTGGAATCAATAATGTGCAAGGCAAAAGAAGGGTCAGCACTAATAGGAAGGAGACTATGGAACATAAGATGCAATAATTATAAAACTCTCTAAAAGTCAGTATATAGTTAAGCAATCAGCAAAGGTAAAAAAAATACATCCTAAAATAGAGTAATTTTTTTCACAGTATATTTTTTCCACTTCTCTTTTGCCTGAACTGAAATCTTGTGGCATTATTTTGTACTATATCAAGATTTACATGTAATTGCAATCTGATACAACAATGTAAAATGTGCATAAAAAAAAAGAGGTGAATTTATAAATGTAGTTCTCAGCAGAAGTGTTCACACAGCAGGCAGATATATATCTGATATGCTATCAGGTCATGATCACTGAGATAAAATTCTTTTATGGACATAGCATGTGAGTTGATTAATGAGACAGAACTGTTGAATGACCTCCAATGGTCCCTTCCAACTTGAGTTATTTTATGAATATTGATACCAGATTACTTTTGTGAAGGGCCCTAGATCACTGGAGCTGAAGAAGGAGTAAATGTGTGAGCAAAAGTGTGATCCAAAGTGTACCCTTCAGAAAGTCTTAGTAGAAATTATAAGAAAATTTAGTATTTTTGCATTTTTAAGCAGGTCTTTTCAGTTTTTTCCCATGTTCTCTGGTTGGATAGTGAGGTGTGTGGAAACAAAAACCTGTGCAGATTGTTTTATTACTTAAAAAAACATTCATCAAATGTTTCATGTTATAACTGGTACTCCAAAGACACAGTCTGATCCCTCATTATTGCTGTAAGGACACTGAAGAAAGGGCAACAAAATGTGAGTGCCTTTAAGAGCAGAGCAAATTTTTGCACTTTAAAAAAATAATTTTTGTTTGCAGGCACCAAACTTTTCAGTCAAGTACTTTTCTCAAACCTACTGAAATAAATGGCGATTGCATACTGTATTTAAACACAGAGAGAAAACAGGGGGCAGAGACTGCAGCAATGACAACACATACAACTTTTTTTTCCCAAGAAATTCTTAGATCTTGACACTTTGAAGGCAGTGAAGCCATTTCTCTTGTTTGTTGGTTTTAGGAGGATTTTGAACTACACTGAGCAGATGCTGAAACAGATGGACACTGTCTTTTGAAAAAGTGGGAAAAATATCTGATTAGAAAATGTCATGCTATTGTTTCTTCTTATTTTTTCCAGCTAAATAAGCTATGAAAGGACTTTTCTTTTTTCATAATTGAAAGAAAATATATATGCTGACACTACCTTAGTGAATACCACATAAACAACTATGCCCTGGCCTTGCTCCACTACTCCTAAAGAGTGATCTCATGTAGTGTAGCCCCGGTCTCTTCTCCCTGTGGGGAAGAGCATTTCAGGGTGGCAGGAACCACAGCAGAGCAATCTCAGATGGTCAGGAAGCCCCATGGACACCGTGAGCCGTGCTCTGACTGGGGATAGTGGCAACAACCTGTCAAGTTGATGTTTGGTATGTTTTGGTTTTTTCACCACCTGGGCTACATGTCTGTGGGAACCCAGCAGGGCTGGGAGAAGGATAAAAGACGAGATGCTACTCCTTACCTCTTGATGGTGTCTTTCCTGATTACTGCTTGCCCAGGGACTGGAGATGCTGCTGCTTCTCATAGAAGCCTCCCTAAAGATCCCACATACCCTTCCTCCTGGCTCTGCATCAGTCAAACTGCTTGCCATTCAAAACTGGTGCATGGGGACACCTTTGTGGCTTGCATTCAGCTGTTTCATCTGCAAATTCAATCTGATTGAAAGCCAATTTTTGTGGGTCACTAGTCTAAGTTGCATCGTAGCCAGAAGAGTCTCCTAATGCTGGAGTTGTGTGGCAGAGATCTGCCCATGGAGGGGCTTACACATAGTGAACAGAGCACACGGGAAAATCGGGGATTTGGTCTGATCTGAGTTCTGATCTTTCCTCTTCTGTAGATGATTCATCTCTCCATGTTTTATCCATAAATTAGATTATGGGCTCTTCAATAAAGCAGGCAATTTCTCTCAGGCTGTCCAGTAACACTGGCTGGTGTATCAGCTGATGGGAGAACTCTCTGGTCTGTTTCTTCCATCACACCTCTTCCTTTTAATAACTGTTCTTTCTGTTGTGTTCTATTTCTTTTAGGTTTGATTTGCTTCCAAATTACATAAGAAACAATTGCAAACTGTAAGAATCAGAGCCCTATGAATAATTGAATATGTACTTGATTGTCTGAATTGCAAAAAGATTAATACTAAGACAGGATAGAATAAAAACCTGAAAATTCAGTTATATATACAACAAAATACATCCCTCATGTTTAAATGGAACACTGTTTCATATTTTTATGTTTCTTAAAGGTAATAAGAGATATCTATTGATAGATAGAAATTCAATTCCTACAGGAAAAGCTGTTCTGATGTAGACACACTTTGCTTTTAAATTTTGCAGCAATTTGTTTCAAAATTGTATGATTTTGGAATTCTGCTTTTCTTCAGAAAATGCTATGCTCCACTCTAATCGATAATTTGGGGTAAAAACTTTTCACCTCCTGTTTGAAACAAGTTTCTTTTTGATGATTTAGAGCAAATGTGGAAAATTTTCCTTAGGTGCAAGTTTGTCCTTCGGCAATGTGGAACCATACTGTCGATGTATTCCTCTGATGATGTTTTCTGAGGCAACCCTGAAACACATTGGATGTGCTGTCTGGGGGTCTTTTAATTGCATGAAGGGAAGTGCATGAACTCGTATAAATGTGACATTTTCATCTGACTGAAATTTCCTCTATTGCAATATAGGTTGCATTTTAGACTGCTCAGAAAGTTGCTGCATGAACTGTTTAATAGCTTAATCAAAAAAATGAACAGCAGTTTTTGCTACAGTTTGTTAAATCCATTTAAAGCAATGGTGAACTGACAATAAAAAACCCACACATAATACTGATGCAACTAAGTAATTTTGAATTTTAGTATTTTATTTTACATATTTGATGTATTTTGTAATATTTAATTTTAATATTATTATTATTAACTTGCATCAATATGGCCATGCTATGCCACAAGAGTGTCAGCTGAAGGCTGAGGAGTCCTAGCCTCTTTAGAGTAATGACTTTTTATGCCTGTTTGAAAATATCAAAGAAATTAACTATCACGTTAAGCACGTAACACTATGCAAGGGAATGCAAGACAACCTTAGAAGTTATATGTTTTTCTTCTTACATGTAATTCAGTACAGAAATATGAAATAAACACTTCTTTTGCACTGTGATATCTATCCACAAGTCTTGAATATTTTTTTCCATGATAAATCTTATTCTCCATGGTCTTATTCTTACATAAATATTACATGAAAAATTATTGTGTACTTCCTAATATATTTTAATGTTGCAACAAAGAAATATAAGATTTTTACATCTCCCTTAAGCTGAAAATATTCCTAATATCTTTACCCTTTTTCTTCTCACCTTTGCCTCACTATGCTCCTTGACACTCCTTTTATTAGGTATATATATTCCAGCTAAATCCCTAATTCAATTTAAGAATAAAACCAGTGCCCTCGCTCCACTCATTCTGTACTCTTTATAAATTAAGTGTAATAGTTTGTCAAACAGTTCTATCTTGGAAGTGACACAGGTAGGGAGATCAGTAGCTAATGGATTTCACAATGCTTATCTTTGTCACAGTATGTTTGTTCCCTTCGGAAACAATGCACTACCTCCTTTCTTTCTTTCTTTCCACATGAACAATTTCTTTCATGCGAGTGACAGAAAAAATACATGGTCAAGAACTGAGAAGAAACCAGGAATAAACTACCATGGCTATAACAATGTACCAGAGCAGCTCCCAAAGAAAGCACAGAAGGCATTTGAGTTCCCTCAGCACAGCTTCAGCAACTCCCACTCACATTACTCTTCAAACAGCTGTGAGTTGTTAGAATGGGTCTTGAACTGAACCAAAGAGCCCTTCTTGGTGTCATTTCTTATCACAGAACTGTTAATACAGACCTGATGCTGCTGGTATTTCACTGCTACTTGGTGGGTGACATAAGCTACGAAGAGTTCCGTTCCTTATCTGTGTGCTATGGGAAAGTTAGTCTTATATCTCCACCTTCTTGTGATCCCTTGAGACTAACAAACAAGAATCTTTGCACATAATTATTTGGTTTATGAGATATTTTAAAATACAATTAGAATAGAGAAGATAAACCAAAATGTATTCACCCTTTAAAAATTTAAGACTTTCATGAATAATTAAAAACAAAAATATTAATTATCTCAAAAAAACCCCAAACATATAGTTTGAGCAATTCTGGAATACTACTGTTAAATTATCAAATACTGTCAAATTGAGTGAATAAATGTCTAAATTAATTTTAAGCATCATGAAAAACTTCATTTGCCAGAGGACTGACTTTCTGCATTCAACAACATAGTCAGCAAAAAGTAAAAAGCTAGGGAATTTTAAAATTTTGCACAAGATCAGTGTGAATCCTGCAGGATTGAAAAAATGAAAATATGGGACTTCAGTTTTGTGCTTTTGTGAATGTTTAGTACCAAAGCACATTCTCTTTGGTCAGTGCCTTCAGATGCAATAAGGAAGTCTTCTGGAATTCGGCATTGATAAAGACATATGCTCCAAGACAGCAGTGAAGGAAATAAAAGTGGAGTGAAAAGAAAACTGCTTGCCACAGAAAGCACGCAGTGCCAAGTATTGATAAAAACAAGAAAACCTCCCAAGCTCATTCCAAACCTCATCATTCTACTCCAGCACTAGGAAGCTGTATAGAAAAAAAACGAAAAAGAAAGTACATTCTTGCTCCCAGTGTACAAATAATGGCCAACTCTGCTGCACTGAGCAAAAAAGAAAAAAAAATTAGCACATTTTGATAGCTTAGGTGCTGAATTACAAGAATTTATATAAATATTTATACATGTTAGCCATTACTAGACAATAGATACCATCAGTGAGATATATCCCCACTGGGACAAAAAGAGCGTTAAATATTAATGTTCAAATCTTATGTTTTGCATTAAAACTCAATGAAAAAGTAAAAATATTTTAAGAGTATACCAGAATAAAAGACATAGATTTTTGGTTTTTTTTTCAAGTCCCAGCATCAATTTAACCATGGAAGTTTATCTGGACCCATACTTAAAGAAATAGTAAAGTGCATGAGTGGTACAAAACAGGATCACATTTTCCTTGAAGTTTTATTGAAAAGGAAGAGGTTCTTTATCTAGAAAATAAAAGGGTAACAGGGAAGAAAAAAAAAAAAAGACCAGAGGTCAATATGCATCCTTCTTAGGAAAAGGAGAGGATCTAATCCTCATTCATTGTGGAACATTAACACAAGAACTTCTCTTACTGTAGCTATATAAAAGAAAGTAATAGTTCCCAAGTGTTTCAAAAGCTGGGACTCTCATCCTGAGGAATACGAAAGCGTGACCAGCTGCACCCTAACCCTAACCCTAGCGTCAGGGCTACCTTATGTGGTACAGAAATTTCAAAAAAGAAAGCTCTACTCTTTCATCAAACGAGGACACTGGGGGGGTTATACACCAGTCTTTGCATCATTAGAGAAGGCTTAAGAAGCTGTAAAGTAAACCAGAGAAAGACCCAGAAGTCCATGAACTAATGTTTACTTATGTAAACTGGCATTTAAAAGAAAAATAGATGACCAAGTGTGTGTAGGGAAGCAGCTTGGTACAGTTTCCATCCTGAAAAATCTGCGTGTAAAATTAGTGGGCTACTTTAAATCCTGGACTGCAGCAACTGAGTCTCAGAGGCTGAAGTACATTGGGACAGTTGAAAGTTTCCACAGAGCACTGTAAAATTTGTTCAAGGCTAAAATGTATCTTTTGCAATCCTATAAATACTTTCTTGCTATTATCATTAATGTTTATATTGTTATCTCACTGAAAGTGCTCACAATTTCAGTTTTCTTAGCTTCAAGAAATTGGGTTTTAAATAGTAGAAAAATAGCATTTGTAAAATCCTCTGTCTTATTACACAGGACCTATTTTGATGGAAAAAACAAAGTGTGTCAAATGTCATCAGTGGAAGAAGATTTTAAGCTTTGTCTGGGACAAATTTTTCTGAGCAGGAATAGCTGGCTTTAGCATTTCATTTGTGCCAGTGTAGTTAGTATCTGATCCAATTTGGATGGCAAGTGTCTGTTCCAAATGTTCAGCAGATGGAAGGGTGGTGAGTAGTCACAAGAAACAGGTTATTTCTATTACAGTAAATTGCTTGGAAAATCAGGTATTCCTCCGCTGCCACTGACAGATATCATTATAGCCCAGAGTGTGTGTAAATCAGGTGAAGTACTGTCAACCCAAATGCAAGGTCTCTCACTCTGTGCAGCACTGCTTTCCAAATCCTCTGCTCATTGCTCAAGGCAACAGTTGCATTATAAGGAGTTTGCCTGGCATGCTCTGCCATCTCTTCAGGGCATGGTAAAGCTCACGGATTGGAAATGGGAGATTGCCACTATAAGAACTTTATGTTCAGGCCCCTCTGTGTTTCATTTTTACTTTGAAAATTTCTTATATGAAGGAAATATTTCATGGTACTGTTGCTGCTGCTTTTACTATTAAAAAATAAAACGTACCAACAGGAAGGGAACAGAATTAGTATCTCTTTCTTTTCCATACAGCCACTTGTAATTCTCTCGGCATGAGAGCAGCCACTTTGACTCATGCAGTCAGAGCTAATATACCACTGTAAAAATAAGAGATAACTGAGACAGCAGGAAGTGTTCCAGAAAAGCAGTCTGATCTTCACACAGCTTCTTTTCTGCTTTTTCTACTTGGCATGCTGTATTTTGCAGCTCATTAGTTATCATATGTTCACTTTGCTCTCTGATTCTCATGATAAATACCTCTGGTAAAGAAGATCGAAGCTCAGAGAATCTGCCTCCCCATTTTAGGTACACTAAAGAAACTACTTTTAACCCCATCATCCTCAGGTCCAGATTGCAGTTGTGTCTTTGGGATCCTCAAAAGAAACCAACCCAGAAAAAAATTTTAAAAAAGCAAAAAAAAAACCCCAACTCCCCCTCCCCCACCTCCTCAAAAAAACCAAACCAAAACAAAAAAAAACAAACCAAAAAAACAACCAACCAAAAAAAACCCCAATGAAACTGTCAATTTAAACTGATAAGTGACACTGCTATTTCTTGAGTCTAGGCCATATTGCTCAAATTGTTCTGTACATGTAGTAACAAATGAAACAAAGGCTATAGGGTTGGAATATTTGTTGAACCCTGAAGTGCTTCACCAGCTGTAGAGTGATCAATTTCATGGGTCTTTGGCCAATTGTATATAGAGGAAATTTTCAAAATTTATTCAGAAATATCAAATTGAAGTTTCTGATTTCTTCTTGTCTGAACAGGGATGAGTTTTATAAGTTTTGCAATTTCATTTTTGGAATACTTCAGTACATTGTTATGTGCTGTTTGAGTGGAACTCTGTATTAGTTTTCTGGTACTCTAGCATGGTGCTCTCTATGCCAGCAGGAAGACTTGCACCCTAGAACATTTCAGCCATTGAAAGTTTTCTGATACTGAAAGCACTGCTGCGGCAGTGATTCCATGCAAACAGAGCCAAGGAGGGATGTAAGCATAACTAGGACAGCAGGACTGAAGGTGCAGTGTGGTTATTACAAAGACATCTTCCTGCTTCTGTTTCTAGAAAATCATCACTGGATGACAGAAATATACTACAAGCCTAAACCATAGCAAGAACATATTTTGAGGGGCAAAATATTCTCTATTGCCATTTCTGTATCCTCCGGCTCTCTTATGGACAGATCCTAATCTCATTAGTTTTGCTTATTCCTCAGGTTTAGGTAGGGAGTTTCTCTGTGTTTATATAAAGCTATAGTAGTGTCCAGTGTTATCCTCCCAAGAATTCTGTATGTGCAGAGCAGTTCCAGAAGAACAACTTTGAAAAAAATTTCCAAGATTTATATTCTGATCTCAAGAAGGCACAGACTGAGTTTTGATCTCCTGTGGGTCACTTTTATTTTCTATGTGTGCATGTTCTTCTTAATACTTAGTAACAAATATATCTGTATTTAACCAGTTCTTTAAATGCCATGGGAATTGGATTGAGACCAGTTCCCACAGAACTGACAGAAATGGAAAATTAGGAACTGGGAAGAAATCCAATGTATATGAATTATGCTTCTTCACTTCCGCTGGTTTCCATTTACAAAGAGTCACAGCTGATAATGCCACTCTGAAGATTAAAGAGTCTAGCACTGCAGTGGAACTGTTTTATCCTCTGTCTAATAATTATTATTGCTAGTTCTTAAAAAAATTTGCAATAATAACACAATATGAATAATTAAAGGAAATAATGTTAATTTCAATATTACAATAATAATTAGGAAAATGTACAATGAAACTTGCAGTCCTCATTTGGCTGTGCAAAAACATTTTCCCTTTTGCTGTTGTTCAGCAGCTCTTTTGTACCTTTAAGTGCAAGCATGAGGATTTATATCCCTGCCAAAATTTTTGAATATTATGATTCTTTACGTTGCAATTTTAGATATATATAGAAATAGCTTAACCCAAAACTTGTCCAGGTCCTTGTCTTCATGATGTCATATGTAAACAAGAACCATTGACTCATGCTGTCTTGCGAGAACATTCCTCAAATATTAAATGGTTTGTAGTCTGCCAGAGAATTTTGTGCTTTCCAAACTATGTGACGAAGTAAATTGTTCAAATGTATGAAAAACCTTTTGAAACTTCTTAAGGGATTAACTTAATCCCTTAATTATAAATTGAGCCAGAGATACAATTACCCATTTTGAATCTGAAATACAACATGTGTGAATGTCTAGCAACTGCTTTTACACAAAAACCTTGTCCAGTTTCAAAGAGCCAAGAGTAACCAGAAACCTGGTTTATTTCATTCTTTTTAGAAACAGTGTTCTGACGTTGTGATGATACTTTAAATGGATGGTATATTATAATGACTAAATGAAAGAAAACATGCATATTGTCAGTCTGACCAAAACATCCAAAATCTAGTTATTCATCTTTTGGTCATCCTTGTGGTTCTCCAGATGTAAATGTTTAAGCTTAAATGTCCACCAGCAGCTGTGACACCCCAACGCTCATACCTGGGTGTGAATTGCAATGTGTTAATTGGAACACCAGAGAAAGTCTTCTACATAATCTCCCACCACTGAATCTGACTATCTGCAAATTCTCTATTATATGGCTCCTTTTAATCTGAACTCAGAATAAAAATAATTTTTCATATGTCTTCTTAGTTGCTAACTTGGTTTGTGCAAATGCTAATTGATTTAATGAGTCTCCTCACTTTTATGACCATTTTTACTTCATATTCTGAAGCTTTGTTGAGACAAACCTCAGAAAAATTAAGGAATCCCTAGTCTCAAAGACCTTCATGTCAAATGAATGACTGGTGTTGCAGCTTTTGTAACTACAGATCCTATGAAGAATAATTTTTCCAAGATCTGGCAGTGAAATATCAGTTGTGTAGTGTCAGAGGTGTAATATCTGAGTGTAACTACTGTCAGCTTCTTACTGCCCCGTGTCAGAATTCCACAGTGCTCTCCTATTTTTAGTTTCTTTGTTTACACTAAATAAATTAAAACACGCTATCAAAGCATCCAGGCATTGTATGTTTTTCAAGTAACAGATTACTGTTATAAATGATTTGCCATCATCATCTGAAAGTCTTCCTAGACTTTATTCTAGGATTTTCCTAGAATCCCTCACACTTTTGTAAAATACAAGATCTAGGCAGTACACAGAGATCTGTAGTATTTAGCAAAAATGTAGCTGTCTCTTTGTTAAAGCTGCTATTGAGCCAGTATTTTGGAAGACACCAGTCTCTAGCATAAAGAGAAGCATATTAGATAATTGTTCAACTTTTAACTTACCTGGAAACACTCTGAAATGCTTTACAAATCAGCAAACATAGTCTTACTGTGTTTCCTGCATACATCAGGAGCAAGTAAATGCAGCAGTTTATACATGCACCAGTTCTTTAATGCTGTGTCTTTACAGTATTAAACTCAGCATAAGCAGAGTCCAGGACTTTACACTCATGCTCACAAAAGCCTAGCATAAGATCTCTAGCTGAGAAGATGATAGGTGGCTTGCAGCACAGATCAAAACAATTGCCATGAGATGGCTTTCAGACAGTAGCCAAGAGTTCAACAGGATCCTGTGTAACAGTGTAGAGACGTTCTCCTATAGGTGAATTTGTGACTGGGTTGAGTTGGTGACTAGTTCCGACGTGCTACCCAGCAACCCAAGGAATCTCTGGAAAAAGGTAGAGAAATCCAAGTCCTCTCCTGCCACTGAAATTGCTAGAGCTGGCTAGAAAATTTATTTTATTTCTCATAGTTTATTCCATGTGACAAAAAGACCTTTTTCCTTTAAGCTCCTGTTTTTATAAACTCCAGGGCAGGGAGAAATAAATGAAAAAAAGCAGGGGAGGAGGAATGTCTTGTAGGAAGAAAAAGATTTGGGGATTCTGGAAGCAGAAAATAGTGCATTCATAAAAAAGATAAATCAATTCAATTTGAGAAGAAAAAACTGTAGACAGGCAACAGCAACATGAAATGACTGTAGAAAGAGTCTGTTAAAGCTTTTATGGTAATCTTTGGAAAGTGTCCATAACAGTATGCTACTAGATCGGCTTCTCTCGTACTGTGAAAGCAAACCTTCCTGCTCAGGCAAGAAGTTATGATGATTCAAGTCTCAAAGACTGGTCAAATACAGAGTATAAACATGTTTTAGACAAGTCTCTTTGCATAAATTAAAAATTCTGCTCATGTCTCTGCCAATGCATGCTTTTCCAGGAATATGAAACTGAGATCTTCCAAATTTGGCCTTGCATGTTTTTAGCAATTTTTTACAACTGGATCTGACATTCAAACTGATACCATAGCTCTGTTTTTCTTCACTGGGCTACTGCAGATTGATGACAGATTGAAAAACAGCTTTATATGGAAAGAGTTTCAAAAAGCCTCACAAACTGTTAGCAATTTATTTATTTTTCTCCTTACTGTGGAAATGTTTTGGCTCTGTATTGCAAGGTAACATCTTTAACTGGCATCACTCAGGTGACTTCAGGCCCTGTGGTCCTACAGGGAAGCTGTAGCAATCCTCTGAGCAAGCTCCAGAAGGGGACCCCTGGAACACACAAACATTCCCATTCATATCTTCATAGAGTCGCTGTTACATTCTCAGTAGAATCAAAATTGAGACACCTCAAATCACCTGATATGAGTCAGACATGAAAGAAATGCATAACAGAGCAATATTTATGCAATCTATACCTACACCCTGTAATCAAAACCTAGTCATTGCGCATGCTTGTGGTGAACCAGAGCCCATTCCAGCTCTGCCTTCACTGTAGCCTTTTTTTCTATTTTCCATTGACTTTGATCCTGTGGCACCTGAACAGAGCATTGGCCCTGTGCAATGGCAAGAGCTGTGGAGGCAGAAGCAGCTGGGTGGGAGAGTTCCCCATTATGAGTTTCTTAGCTTGACAGCCATACAGCTGAAGGGTGCAGAGCTCTAGCCATAGGGCCAGACCAGGGTGGGAGGGTACAGGTACTGCTTCTTTTCTTGTGACACAACAAGAAGCAAACCAAGACCCCTTGTGCTAGTTGCTGTGCTAACAAAACACTGCTTCTAACCCTAACAGCAAAGTACCATACATAAAGACAATCTAGGGGAAGTAGTATTTTCTAGATCTTTGTATGACAATATGAGAGGTTTTATGCTCAGTTGCTCAAGAGAGATTTCGAAAAAGAAAGAATCAAAAAAATGGGCATATGCCCACAGAGTTCAAACTGACTGCAGCGACCAAGGCCTAAATGATTCAGGTAACCTCAGAATTCAATCATTAGGCTGTATCTCAGATTTAACCTCTGTCAAGACAGATGGTTAATGGGCTGGTGTTTTCTGACACTGACCTCATGCCTATGCTGAGGTTTCTGCTTGCAGATGCAAAGAGACTCTTGGCCTTTGTGTTTAACTTCTTAGGTGTGGTTAAGATTTACTTCCAACAGGGTGGCTACTTTTCTTTTTTCCTAGCATTATCTATATCTATGCATATCTTGCAAGTTACTAGCACACTATTCTAATTATCTCTTTTATTCTACTGTCAATATGCTTAGTATAGTTCCTTAAAAGCCAGGTCTTTGAAAAAGATGTTTCTCTAGAGCTTTATTCCTTGACATCCACCTTTTTCTCTAGGGCTCAACATATAATGCTTCTAAATATGCTAATTAATTTTTAAGCTCTTCCCTTTTTTAAAATACTTTCATTTTACATTTGCATAAAAATTACTATTTTCAACACCAGATAGACTAACTCAGGAGTGTTTTCCCAAAGAAGTAGCAGCTCCAGTATGGTAGTTCTGTTTCACAACTCCAGCCCCAGGGAGCCACTCAAAATTCACAGAGAGTTGGCAGGGCATTTCATGGAATCACAGAATAATTTAGGTTGAAAAAGACCCTCAAGATCATCGTGTCCAACCATAAATGGTGGGTACATGGCATGGTGGAGGCAGTAACAAGAACATTGTGTCTCAACTGAGCCTCCTCTGGATGAAAGTAGCTGTCTGTCCTAGGAAGAGAGTAGCTTTGCATGGTGTCAGGAAAAGCAACTACAATTTAAAATGTGAATAAAAATGAAGTATGTAACTGTTGATGGGTAAACATCTTAAAAGGTCACATGTCAGAGATGTGTAGACAGAAGATGCACAAGTGTAACTTTCTGAACTTCCTTAAAACTGGAAATAGTCATAAATAGCTGTTTCCACACATACTCTTTCTTCTGTATGACTTCCCAGTTAACCAGAGTCACTCATTGCATGCAGCAGTCAGCTCAGTCACTGAATAATCGCCTTGCCAGGTTATTTTGGTTTGTTTGTCTCATGTGTCTCACTTCCCCTGAAAATTCTCACCCTTGTTACCGGGTGGCCCCACAACCTCTTCAGATCTGGGATGCATCACTGCATATTGAGTTCCCTGGATTTAACACCAAAATTTAGCAACTGACATTCACAAAACTGTCTGTGACCCTTGTGCAGAAACTTAAAGAAATACAGGCTTCTGAAGGCAAGGATAAATGGTAGGGAAGGCGCTTGATCCTGCAGGGCACCAATGAGGATTATTGTGTACATTTCAACAAGGCAAATGCAATGAACGGTGTAAGAAGGCACAGACTAACTTACTCTTGCATGACTGCCCCTCCTAGCTCCCTAAGGATGCGTGACCATGATTATCAGAGGCAGATGGAAGAACGCACAGACAAGCATTCATCTGCACAAAGAGGATCATGGTTCAACTTATAGTTCCCTAAATGTGCTCATTCACTGCCCACAACTTGAACTTCTTTTAACCTGCACTCTGGCAAACAGGCGGGTAGAGCTGAGATGAACTTCTCCTTAGGGCACAGGGTTCTACTTCATCCACATGTGACATGAAGTGCAAATCATCATGTCCCCTGGGACATATCACACAAGGAGACAAGGAGCTGCTGGCTCAGAGAAGACAGGCTGTGACATCAGTTACATTCCAGCCTCAGAAAACACGAATTGCACATAGATTTGCAAGTAAACAAGACCAGTGTAACTCTCATTCTTCAGATGAGCTGTACTTATGCATAGGCACAGGCACATACTGAAGTACCTTCTAAATGAGATAGACTCCAGCATGTGCCTATTCATAAGAGTACTTTCAATTATTTTAATTATTTCAAGTGCAGAATGATTACAGGAAAAAATTAATTTTAATATATTTTACCATTCAATATACATTTTTAGCTAGTTTTTACTGCATAGTTCCTAAAAAAAAGCATGTATGCCCTTGAAAGATTTTTCAATGTCCTGGTTCACAGAATAAGGCTTAAAAATATTGAGACAAAGCTGCTCCTTTTCAGCAAGTCCTCAGCTTGCTCTGTTTCCTCAGTAGCACTGAACACTGACTTGGAAGATAGATATGAGAAAGGCACAGATTATTCCATGCTGAAACTGCTTTCATTGCTGTAAAAACTTGGAAATTAAGCAGAGTGCCAGAAGGTAGGGATAGATTCGAAAGCTAAATGCTTTCCAGAACTTTCAAACATAAATATCTGTTAGATGAAAGCACAAGACAAGAAAAAGGAAAGACCATATGGTTTCAATGCTGTCTATGTGAAAACAATGCTACCCTTAAAAATAGTTAACTGATGATCTTTCTGTATTAGATCAGACGTCTTCCTGCCATTGAGGGGAAGAAAGCTTGATAGTGCATGCCACACAGTGTGTGTTACAGAAAAAAAATCCTTCGATGAAACTACTTATATAAGTAAATAAATTATTTTAGTGGTTCTAGCAGCTATTTTTATAGGCATTTTTGTGTTTTATTGGTGGCTCGGGAAAAGGAAGAAACGAGATAAAAGAATTATAGAAAGAGAGAGTTAATGTCCCCAGAGTGGATTTCATATAAGCTATGTAAACTTTTTATGCTTAAACCAAATGGATTTTAAGAAGTTTTAGATATTAGTTTTTCAACAGAAAATTTACAAGAAGTTTTTTTCTGACCTAACAAAGAATTCACGAATCTCTGCAGCTTACCTCTCAGTTTGATGTGTTAAAAAACATTGGTTGATCTCAGATTCCTTCCCTAATACAAATATTCCCCAATGGAAATATGAGATAGACTACAGATAGAAAAGCAATGTACAAGGTTTCTGGAACAACTAGGAAAATTGCACTAGATCAGGATTTTTTAACTTTTAGAAATTGATGGTAACCCACTTTTGGGATCACCACCAGGACCCAAATGTGATATCTCTAGATCAGCTGACCTCCTCTGGCAGGAGGAAAGAAAACCTGTGCCTGACTTTGAGTGTTTTCTCTTAATCCCCCACCACCTTGTAGTTCTCTGCAGGAACTGCTCAGCTTTCAGTGGTTATGGCATTGGCTTGTCTGCGGGTACAGAAGTCCCTTGAAAGCAGTAGTCAGGACCTGTTTTCACACTTCTGCCTTGGGAAAATGGGTCTGCTGCCAAATCACTGTGGTATAAAATACTCTGTGGCCCTCTATGAAGCCTTCTCTCATCACACAATCCACAGTGTGAGAACCTCTGATCTTATCAAGCATATTGACATGACCTTTCTGAGTTCTACACTGTGTACAGGACTGTGTCAGAAGTTTGGAGCTTGATTTTCCCATCACAACCAATGTCCCTGTGAACTGGATGAAATCACCTGCAGGTGTTTAGTTTGCCCCTGAAGGCAGTGGAAGGGCTCAGGCATACCCTGCTGTAGGACCAGGTAGGACGCAAGCAATTGGGTAGACTCTACTGCTGCTGTCAGCCTTCTCAGCCTGTGTGTTCTCCAATGTCATTCACAGCTTTTTTTCTGTGATACTGAGGGCACATAAAACTTCATCCACCAAACATACACACTGAGGTTTTGCTTTGCATCAGCCTTTGCCAAACATTTTGACTGCCTTCAATCAGTGTATGGAAAACAGGGAATTCTCACATGTGGTATTCAGAAAGATTCCACCATGCCTTTTGGTAGGGAAACAAGCAGCCCAACAGCCAACAAAATTAAAAACACCTCAGAAGCCCAGAGGCATCAGAGTAGTGTCTGGGACAGATTTCTGGGTTCAGTTTTTCCTTGAGAAATGGTTTTCATGTTGCCCCTATGTCATGTGGCCTCTATGCCATTTACAGTGTCACCTGGTAGCACACAGCACACATATTAGCTCTGTGCTGGGATAGAGGATAGAGGCAAAGAGGTTGAAAATACAACAGAAATCCTAGCTGTTTATTGTGCTTGGATAACATGGTAAGGCTGGGAAGTGGAGAGGAATGTAAAAGTTGTAATCTTTATTTCCATATGCAACTCACTCTTTACCTTATGCCAGTATAACTATTGTTATTTTCCATTTCTTATGGATTAGTCAATAATCTCCCAAGGGATGGCAGACCTCAGCAAAATCAACTTAGTTCTACGATTGCACTCCTAATGAGCTGAGCATTTACTTTGGTTGTCGGAGAACACTGTCTCAAAGGCTACCAGAACAACCACGATGAACAGTTTATCAATACCACAAACGGACAATTGCCTCAGAACTCGCAAATTCATATTTTATCCCTTTGAATTTGTATGCTGTATTGTGATTGGTTGCGGTTACCTGGTTACCGGTTTCCCATTGGCTGTATATTCCCTATTTCCCATTGGCTGGCTGGTGATGCAATCCCAGCGTCATCATGTGAGGCTGGCCACGCCCCATCTATTCCCCTCCTTCCCTGTAAGCCCTTCCCCTCTTGCCGCGATCCGCCCCCAAACTCCTCCCACTTTCCAAGCTCCTCCCTGACCCTATATAAGTCCCATGCTCCCATGAATAAAGGAGTTCTAGCCCTCATCCCAACATCGGCTAGGACCGTCTCCTTTCTTTCCTTCCCCGCGGCACGCGGCATTTGGTGTTTCCTTATACAAGTCATTCTTTCATAACAGGAAGTCCTATGTTAGACAAGAAAAATCTTAACTGGAAAAATATAAGCTACACTCTGTTTTGAGAAAGACCTTGAAGTCCTTGTAGAGTAGCAAAAGGATGTGGCTTCAGTTTCTTCCCATATCTGAATGTGGGAACTATAAATAGCAAGTAAACTGAAGCACTTAAATAAAAAACAGAAAGAAAAGGTATGAAAGAACAGCACATGATCAAAGAATGAAAAGGGACTTTACATCTCAGCACACTCAGTCCTGTCTAGGGAAACTACCTTGATCACTGAGCAAAGATCAGGGCCAAAATATATAGAAGGCTAAATTGCTCTCATGATTATTATAGCACATACTTCGTTTTCTAAGAGTTATTTTTACTTACGCTGTGAACATAAATTCAGTGCCTTTAATTTATGAAAAACTAGTATAAGGTTTTCATCAATAGTCTGAGGTTTTCAGCTCGTAGAGTCTCAGTGAGTCCTTTATGCTGAACTTAACAGGAAAATATCCTCTGACCAAAACATGGCTACAGCTAGAGTGAAACAGGCCCAAACAATTCATGGGAGGTGAAAACATAAACTGTATTTTCAGCCTCTGATTCTATCTTACACACAGCAGCCAGGTGAGCTCAATCCATTCTCTCTGTGGTATGAAAACTGAAACATTGGATACTTCAAGGGAGTGACCATTAACTTGGACTCTGAAAAAAATTTTCCAATCCCTCTGTCTGTACAATTTGAAAGCAATATCTCTTGCACTTCTGGGGGTTGTCTGTGTTTTGTTCTGAAATTAGCTTCTTTTGTTAATCTTATTTTGAAATGTTGTTGATTTCTTAATGTTAAATTCTTATAGTTCTGCTTTTTTTCCTTCCTCTCTTATCCCTTAAGATACAAAGCGAAAACATTATACTTCAGGCATCTAAACCCAAAGCCCTTAATAAACCTCATGAGGATTTAAATAATCCTAAGGGTTTGCTTTTTGTTTTAATTTTCTCTTGTCCTCTAAAGTACACCATTACTGATTATCTTTGAATTCATGAAAGGCCCATCCTGAGTCAAAGGACACTCTCTGAATGAACACAGGAAAAGGATTGACATCCATGGTTTCGTATTGAAAAGATGGTACAAATGCTGCCATTAACAATGTTAATCCTTCCTAGCAGCTGAATTTATATAGGGAAACAGCCCCTGTGGCAGCAGGATCTCTTACAGAGCTGTCTCCTGCAAGGAATGCTGACAGGGAATGTCATTCTGCACTTCAGTGGCTCTGCAGTGGAAGAAGTGCCTATTCTATTGTACTCGAGCAAGCTGGATTTCCTTCTCTTCTGGAGTATCTGGATATTGAGGCAGAAAAAACGATTCATTCTAGCTAGCTCTTACTCCAAGAAGTCAGCATCTCTTGATGCTTGAGGAGAAGCAAGGAAAATTCCAGTATAAGAGAAAAGCTCACTCATATAGTACAAAATCAGTTTGATTTGGGTACACACATTTCTCTGACTCCATTGAAAACCTTGCCTAAAACTCATGGAGTGATCAGCAATGTAAGAACATATAAAAGAAATTAAACAACTTAGAGAAATAGCCAACAGAGTGAAACTCTGAGAATAAGAATGAGATTCTCCTTTGGACCGCAGTTATAGATTTGATTTTTTTTTAAAATATTTATAGGTAACAAACAGAACACCTGAATAAAGATTGTATTACATTAAGACACTGGATAAATGCTATAACATATTGGTCAATTTTCAATCTTATTTTCACTCCAAAGGAGCCATAGAAAATCTACACTATTATAATAACAGCTATTTGCTCAGCAGGTTTATTTAATGGAATGATAAAAATTAAGAGAGAAAGCCCTGCTGCCTTAGCACAGCAAGAAATAATTCCCATGGCTTGAAAAGGAATCTGAGAAGATGCTAAATATGGCAATTTACTCGAGTAAAGTTCCTAGAAAATCCATATGTTATCAGCTGAAAGCACTGAAGGCACAATTACTTATTAAGATTATATATAGATTAAGATTATATATCAGACAGTTATAGGTTAACTTCCAGGAGAGCACTTGCAGAATGACACAAAAATAAAAACTGTGATATTTCTCCAGTTCATACTGAGTTGTTTTTCATTTTCATGATGCCAACAACCAAATATAGTTGTATATATATTAGTATTAAAGAGTTGTGAATATATTTACACAAGTATAAACTTGTAGGACATATAATTAAAGTCATAAGGAATGCAATGCTATCTGTATTTCTGATGTCACGTTGTTGAAGCAGGCTAGATTTAGCATCATCCTTTGATTTTGCAATAGGACAATAGGGTAACTTCTGAGGTTTTTGTTTCCTGAGGTCCCCTGTTCCCTCAGTAATCCTGATCTGCCATGATGAATTTGATACTTTATCTGGAGATTTTGAGAAAAGTTTATGATTCTCTCATATAAGACTTTTGTTATGTATATGATTGTCACCCTGCAGGATAATTTTGGAATGTATAGTTCACAGCCTTTAACTCCCTGCTGAAATGAAACTTCATTTCAGCAAAAAGTATGTCCATGATTTCTGAGCACTTTCTCTGAAACCTTATCACACTAGATATTAGGCTGCATTCTGGTTTATGACAGGAAGCACTATGGCCCAGAAAAAAACCCAAAACAAAACATAATAAAAACACCTGTAAAAAATTTTCAAAATATTTGTATATTGTTGATGCAACTCACAAGGACACGCTTACATGTCTAGGGCAAATGATGTTAATTTTGAAGCCAGTGCATTCGAACTAGGGAAACCTGAAATCCAAAGAAGATGCCAGTAGGGAAGTTCACACCTCGAGCATGGACCCACAAGTGCAAATCATGATACAAATCACAAATCAATGCCATGCTGGAGCTGAGCTGTAGATTCCCTTCATGGCACAATAGGCATTATTTGGCCATAATACCTTGGTGGCTCCTTCTACGCACAGGCATGAGGACCAGAACTGTTGTCATTCAATCAAAAGAACATTCCTCAGGAACTGCAGAGAAGCTGCAATTTTACATTAGAAAATGGATGTCAGTGTCCAACTCTGTCTATGAACACAAGAATTCATTTCACTGTTTGACTGCAGAACCCAAGACTTCCTTCTCTTTTCCCTGCAATCCTTATAGTGAATATAAATCTAAGAAGTTAGTGTAGGCAGAAAGCACTCTGCAATGTTTCAGTAGAGTAGCCCACAGAAACAGATTAGCAGCTGTTCTAGACAAACAAACAAGCCTTTAAATTAAAAACATCTTCATTTTGAAGCTGGTGAATTAAGCTCTTTTGGTGTCCTTGAGGTGCCTTTCTCTAAACAGAGGTTCCCATTGTGACATTCCTGTACAGAGCAGTAACAATGTGGGTTTACTCTCTGTTTGATAAAGCTGCGTGCTTTAAGTCTGACAACATCCACGATACCTTGCTGCCTACCAGCACCTCAGAAAACCTGGTGCATTATTAATTTAGGAATAAAAACTGTAAGTTATCAAATGATATTTTAGGAGTTGCCCCCGTACACTGAGTTTTACAACCTAAAATTGAGATTTCATAACAATTTCTACTTAAGCAATAAACATCATTTGCACAGGGACACTCTTGCGCAGTCAGTCATGACGCAATCTAAATAATACCTAAATGAAAATTCTATTATTTCTGCTAGGTGTTTTCCATTGTTATTCTTACTAATGGCCTCCAGTTTGAGGACCAAGAATTCAACAATTTTACATAGTGAACATTAGCTAACAACATAAGGTTTGCTACTTAGGTGAGTGAAAGAAAGACTGGCAGGGAATACAATAATGGAATCATTATTTGTTGAATAGTCCGTTCTAACTATTTCTCAAATTATTAATAGACCTTAACTGAAGTCTTCTTATGGCAAATTTTCAGTGGTGTCAAAGTTGTTATCCCTAGCTGATAAAAGACATCACATGTGAACCACTACCCTCAATGAGAATTTGTAAAAGAACTAGTAAAAGTTGGAAATATATTTAGGAACCTTATTTTACATATTATGGTTTTTTAACCTTGGCTTCTTTGTGGCCTACATGAATGCAATTTTGCTGAACACAAGAGTTGCTTTGATTCGGATTAGCTAATTTGCGGGAATAGTTAAATCACACTCTGGACATTCCTCTCTCATCTATTAGTTGTACAGAGGGCCTAAAGAAATGCAAATCCTGGTTTAAGTACTTCCTGTAAAATCCAGATGCTGAGTGTGATTGATCTGTGCCTCTGTTCATGGTGGGGTTGTCCTTCCAGGTGAAGTCCAGCTAGATGAAAGATCATTTTGATGTAACTGTGCTTCTGATTCTTGACAACAGGCATCCTTTCCCTCCCCTCGCAGCTTCACAGCGCTCATCCCTACAGCAAAGAAAAGGAAATCTGGGCAAGGTCTTCACTGACCCCAGTGGCATCAGCAAGCAGGTTAATGTCATCATCCAACAAGATCCAGTTTTCCCTTCAGCAGCAAATACAACATTTGTAATACCTCAAAGATGACAACTTAGTACTGACTGTTGGCTTCTTCAAGTCACCATTTCATCCACATCTACAGCCCAGTTTTCCTGCTGCTTGAGGTGTCTCCATACCACTATGAATTCCCTGCTGTAGACATAACACCTTGGTTCAGACCTTCATCTTGAACCAGTCCCAGCACTTATCTTGGTTGCTGTTGTGGCTCCAGGAAACAGCAGGGAGCTGGGCTCTGATGCACATCCAGTTGTGGCAAAAAAACATTTATTTCTATTAGTTTGAACTTTTAATGCCCCACTGGAGTACACTCCCAGATTAACACATTTTAGTACATCTAGGTCCCTGAACAAAAGCTATAGTGGTTAGTAGTCACCCTTGTGGGAAGTCAGCATTGTTGTCTGACTTTGTGTCCCTCGGTGGACTGAGTAACAGCCACCCAATTCTCTGCAAATGCAGTCATTACATACTTCTGTATATTGCAGGACTTGTTATGCACTTCTTTATAGAAAGTGCCAAAAACATAGAAATCAGGTCACTTGCAATTTCAGCATGTCTTGCTTTCTCTTAAACCAATTCCCTTGCCAAACTAATGGTCTACTGTGGGGGGTTAAATGAAGCTCTTGTTGTGTTATCTATCACCTCTACACACTGCTTCAAATAAACACAAGATCCCATCCTTCTCCTGAAATTTGCTGTCTATATTTTTTTTTCTTGGCAAATTTGGACACTTCTATGATCTATTAAGCAAAGTTCCAGATGTGTTTGCTGACACTTAAAAATTCGTAAGTAGAAAATGTTTTGCTCATAATAATGTTTACTTGATTAGATACATTTTTAATTAAAAGTAGCAGCAGACATTAGATCATAGAAATTAAATAACCGCCTCATTGACTGATTTATTGGAAAGATTTGTCAAGAATATTTTACTCCAATAATGGTGATAGCAGCAGTTTCCTGTTTAATGTATGTTTTCAGAGCTATTTAGCCCACAAATATGTCAGAACTATCTCAAGCATAATATCAAGTTGTTATGGAGAAGCTGTACAGAAGTAACCAGAAATAGCAGATTTGAATTGCAAATACATCTTTTCCCCTTCTAAGTTTTTGTTGAGAAAGTTTAAAAAAAAAGGGGTTCATTTTATTCCATGTTAAACTTAAATTGGAAAATTCAAAGATTGAGCAAATGAAATAATTTTGAAGCAGTGATGTTATAAGAAAACATAATAAACCAAATTACAGCTTTGAAAGATTGTATATGATTTAAAGTTAGCTGTAACTCCTGTGCCATCATAACTTTTAAGGTAAAGATATATTTGAAACGATAAGTTACCAAATTCCAAGAAGAAAGCTCTTCAGTAAATATTGAGAATAAATCATTACTTCATAATTGATTTTCATATCAGTTCTCTGCATGTATTTTAATCAGGCAATTTCAGTAGCAAAATATAATATGCAAAATCAAAGTTCTATTATGATCAAAACATCACCAATGCATGACTTGAGTCAATGAGTTTTATTTCTAATGGCTTTGCCTTTGTGAAATCACCCTTGCCAAATGAAGAAAAAGCTACCTTAAGTTCATGATGGCTGAATCCTTGAGCAGTTACAAGCAGGTTGTCCCCAGATGTATCCATCTGGTTAATCCCAGTTTGCATTGTTTAACTTGCCCCATATATCATCTGATCCTGGGTATGAAAAAAAAAACAACCAGAAAATGGCAGAGAAATCTTTTTTGCTGATTTTGAATCATAAACACGTGAAACTGGAATAAGATTTAAGGTGTTTTGTCACACTTCCCAGCAGACCCTAAAGGCAGTGATGATCTTAATGCCAAATGGTTTTGCAACCAGCAGGAACATTGTAAAGTCAATGGATGAAATCACTTCGGCATTGCTCATGCCTGTATTACCAGGGCTGTTATCTCTTTGCAAGCTTTCATTACCACAGTGATTCAGAAATAAACCCAACTTCACAGCCTTCTTTTAATTTAAAAGAAATTAAAAAACTATCTGTATGAGGAATATACCCTAGCTCCATAGCTATTTGTGCGTACAAAACCAATTTAAAAGCAATAGAGCAAGCTGGTGGTGGTACAATATAATAGCTCTTCATTTTGTAATACTACCCAGAAGTCTTGCTCAAGCAGAATAAACATTCTTCAGTGGTTGTCAGGTATCAGTTCCCCTGAACTATGAGAAATTTTGATTCAATATCTGCAGTAGAGACTGAAGACAAGATGGAATAGGTTGTGATGCATGACAGCTCTATCCTGAGCCGATTCTTTTGACAATTCTACAGTTCCAGTGTGGACTTGACAAATTAATACCCCAGGCAGGTTGTAGCTTTGAAGTTAAATGCACAATTATTCCAGTTGAATGTAAAATGTTTTCATAACATGAAGTGCCTGTGAGGCAGTAATTCATTTACAAGACTACAAGATAGAAGGTTTAACATCAGTCATGCAAATGGCATTTTAATCTTTTCCCATCCCAAACAGAAATAATTGCAGGTTCTCCTGGAAATCAGTAACATGACCATTCTCAAATGTTTCCTTTTTATAACTTGAATATCTGATCCTCCTACATGATTAGGAATCCACTAGTACCAATTGTCCCAGTGCTCACGAAGAGAAGAAATCTTTCTTTTAGAGAATGTAGGATAAATAAAATGAATGTCAATTGTAGGAAGAGGACTGCGTGCGAACGATGTGTGAAACCAATAGAATTCAACTTCTGTGCACAGAACCCTGACTACTCAATTCTGCATGCAGGGTTAAATTTGCATGGTTACAGAAAACAACAGAAAAGCCCTGCAAATACAGACATCTCTCAGCAATCTCTCAAAAAATAGAGCAGGTCTCAGGAAAAAAGCCAATGATTGAGATTGAGATTGTGTAGCAGGAATTTTTGGCACAAAGATGAGGCTGATCACCTGCTATTTTTATAACTCACTATCTGTATGTTTGTATACTCAATAACTATATATCAATATATGAAACCATGAGCAGAGACATAACCCATCCACCATTAGAATTCTTACATGGTAAGCAGATCTAACCTAAGAAGTCTGTCATTCTTTTTGGTGAAGAACAGTCCGAAATCTTTTCTTAAAAGAAAAGAGATGGAGACAGATTCTTCTAAGAGATGTTGTTTTCTTCACTATGAGTCAGAACCATCTTATTCTCCATAATTATTTTCATATCAGCTTGTCTAAATGGATGTTTCTGATTGTTTCATGTTTTCTAAATTTAGGCATTCAGTAAAAATGAATTTGTTATGCTGTTCTGCATATCCTGAGACTCTCTTGCTAAACAATCCATTACACCTGTATTTTCTTGCGCAATATGAAGTAGAGTTCATCGAAATGAGAGGGAAACACACAATACATGCAGAATGTCACTACTAGGGCCAAGAACAGTGTGCAAGATACTTCAGTGAAGAACAGCATCAGATGTAAGGAATAAATAAAAATGAAACAAAAGCTCTTCTGTTTCCTACTATCAACAACAGTGTGGTTTTGCAAGTAAGTTTGGCAGTAATACAATTGACTTCAAGTTACCTGAGAACTTTGCATGTAAATTTTGACATGCATGTGCATGTGGCTTATGAATGCCACTATTACCTTTTATTTATTAGCTAGCTGTTTTATTTATTATCTTCATGTTCTAATTTTGAAGTGACAAGGAAAGGCAACCCATGAAATTCAATTCTTGGTTCATGAACTGTGTGTCCATCACAACTCTGTAGCCACAGGTTTGTTCTTGATTCAAGGAATGTGTAGTACGGCCTTGAAAATTCACAGAATATGCCAAGTTGGAAGGGACCCACAAGGCTCATCAACTCCAACTCCTGGCCCTGCACAGGACCAGCCCCAAAAGTCACACCAAGTGCATAGGAGTATATTGTCCAAATGTTTCTTGAACTCTTTCAGGCTTGGTGCTGTGACCACTGCCCTGGGGAGCCTGTTCAGTGCCCAACCACCCTCTGTGTGAAGAACTTTTTTCTAATATCCAACCTCAACCTCCCCTGACACAACTTCAGGCCATTCCCTCAAGTCCTGTCACTGGTCACCACAGAGAAGAGATCAGTGCCTGCCCCTGCTCTTCCCCTCACAAGGAAGTTGTAACTGCACTGAGGTCTCCTCTCACTCTCCTCTTCTCCAGGCTGAACAGACCAAGTTCCCTCAGCTGCTCCTCATATGCCTTCCCCTCAAGGCCCTTCACCATCTTTATTGTCCTCCTTTTGACACTCTCTAATAGTTGAATATCTTGCTGGTGTTGTGGTGCCCAAAACTGCACACAATATTCAAGGTGAATTCACTGCTGACTCATTCCACTTCCATTGACCAGGACTCCCGGCGCCCTTTCCACAGCATTGCTTTCCAGCATCTCATTCCCCAGCCTGTCTGTACATCCAGGGTTGCCCCATCCCAGGTGCAGAATCTGGCACCTTCCCTTGTTGAACTTCATATGGTTGGTGGGTGCCCAGTTCTCCAATTTGCTAAGGTCTCTCTGCAGAACCTCCCTGCCTTTGAGGGACTCGGCAGCTCCTCCCAGTTTTGTGTCATCTGCAAACTTGCTCAGTATCCCTTCCAGTCCTGCATCCAAGTCGTTTATGCATTTATGAAGATGTTGAAGAGCACACGGCCCAAGATGGAGCCCTGTGGAATGCCAATAGTGACAAGTTGCCAGCCCACTCCATTCTGTCAAGAAAAAAGAGGACATGGAAACTCCTCAACAGCAACCAGTAATGCCAGATGTGAAGCTCTTGTTAACAGACTGAGATCCTGGCCCTGCAGAAATCAATGACCCCAAACAGGCACCCGCTGCTGATATGTGTTTATAACACCAGTATGCTGCTAACAAGTTAGGATTGATGTGTATTTGGGGAACAGAAACCCTCTACTTACCAAGATAGTATAGGCAAAGCATANTGTACATCCAGGGTTGCCCCATCCCAGGTGCAGAATCTGGCACCTTCCCTTGTTGAACTTCATATGGTTGGTGGTTGCCCAGTTCTCCAATTTGCTGAGGTCTCTCTGCAGAACCTCCCTGCCTTTGAGGGACTCGGCAGCTCCTCCCAGTTTTGTGTCATCTGCAAACTTGCTCAGTATCCCTTCCAGTCCTGCATCCAAGTCGTTTATGCATTTATGAAGATGTTGAAGAGCACACGGCCCAAGATGGAGCCCTGTGGAATGCCAATAGTGACAAGTTGCCAGCCCACTCCATTCTGTCAAGAAAAAAGAGGACATGGAAACTCCTCAACAGCAACCAGTAATGCCAGATGTGAAGCTCTTGTTAACAGACTGAGATCCTGGCCCTGCAGAAATCAATGACCCCAAACAGGCACCCGCTGCTGATATGTGTTTATAACACCAGTATGCTGCTAACAAGTTAGGATTGATGTGTATTTGGGGAACAGAAACCCTCTACTTACCAAGATAGTATAGGCAAAGCATAGATGGTATAGTACAGCAAGGTGGCAAGCTGCATTTTAAAATATATTTCAATTAATTGCTATCAATTAATATTTCAGTTCATATTTTATTGCCAGGTAATATTAAGGTGCTGTCTTGAAAATGTTTGGTTGGATATAGTAATCAGGGTGGCCCTAAATTTGTACTTTAAGATGTCATAATCAATCTTAAAAAATAATCTTAGGGCAATCTCTTCTTTTGCATTTGGAGTTATTTTCAGAGTTATTTTTTATCTTTCACATTTATGAAGCAGCAGAAAATAATATTGAAGCAGATGGTCATGGCAGAACACTGATTTCAAATAGGAAAATGTGAGTCAACCTGTACCAAAATGCAGACAGAATAGATTAGGAAAGAACAATGACCTTATGATCTGGAATTCAAAACCCATGTAAAAGGGGAGCCTGTGAATCCTTGTAGATATTTCAGACAAGGTGAGAACAGGTGAGGTTGCCACTGGGAGCTCCGGTAGCAGTGCTACCCGTAGGGAAGAAAACAACTGATTTTTCTGGTGCTGGGGACAGGCTGCAGCATTTCCCCTGTCCCACTTCTATTAGTCACAAGGAAACGCACAAAAAATCATGCCATTTTGCAAGAACAAGCACTTCAAAGGCTGAGTACAACAAATATTTTATTCAAATTCACAAATCTGTATTTTTTTTCCTTTCTGATGTAATATATAAAAGTAGATAAGAGCTGCAACTTGAGGAAGAGTCTAGAATGAATCCATGAGTGTTCCTTGCCTTCCAGAGGTGTTTCTGTGACAATCCAGAAAAATTCAGAATTAATAACTACAAAGTCACATTTCCTGCGTCATTCCTTCTGTAAAGATCTTGTACTGTCTGAATGTTAACATATGCAAGAACCCTTTTGGTGCCTACACATGAATTGCATATTCAGGTATCTGCATACTATTGTATCACTTTCAAAGACATTTGGCCAGGTCAGATGTTCTGTGGAAAATACTTTAAAATTAAGCATCTAAAAATTATTAGAAAGCAAGCTACTGTGTTCACCTTTCTGCAGGTATTTATGGAGTTTAAAGCAGAATACTGCTGTCTCATGACCTGCTAAACACCTGTTAACCCAAAGTTTTGGGAATTACTGATGTCTGACTTGCATTTAATTAGACTCTATCCTGCTGAAGATCATCAATTCTCTATTTGAAGGAAATGTGTGACTGTAAGTACATGGCCTTCAAAATCAACTCATTCTAGTGGTTCCTCTAACAACATCTAATGTTCATCTAAGGTTATTCCAGCATGCCTCATTTAAATTTGCCTGACCAGCTTCTAGGCACTTGTTCTTCTTATGGCTTTTCCCTTGAGGTTAAAGAATTTGCAATATGCTTTTCTTCCTTTTATGTGACAGATATCTGTGCATGGTATTCAAATCACGTCTTTTCAGTGAACAAACTGAATTTGTTTTCTCTCATTCAAAAAAATTTTGATATAGTCTTGTGGCTTTTTTCTTTTTTTTCAATTTCAATACCCATTCAAAATGGGGCTACTGGACTGGAATGAATTGTTTCCACATCACCCATGTTGATTAGAGACTTGCAGTTACAATTTTTTGTCTCTTATTTTTGCCCTACATGTATCTGTTTAGTGACAGCATATGGGTTTGTTTAGTCAGAGCATAAGGATTTGTATAGTTGTCCACGTTTTCTAGTTCTTCTTGAAAGTCACTGCTTTCCAAGAGTTAGTGCATTATGCTGGCCATGGGGTTTGCATTCATTGTCCCTAGATGTATTTTGCATGTAACTATCTGAGTACACTTTGCTTCAACTTGCATGGCCTGTCTTTGTTGAGATTCTCCCCTTTGGCCGCCTTTGCGTCATCTGCAAATTTTATTCTCCATGATTTCATGTGTTATTTCCAGCTCATTGATGTGAATATTTGGCACTGCAAGGAATGGCTACAAATCCCTATAAAACCTGCATAAATCCTCCTGCTTAAGTCCCAAGTGAAAAGTTAATGCTGCACTGTATCAATAAATCACATATTAGATGTTTTTATTAGAAAAATCTAAACAAATAACTGTCAATAAGAATAGCATGTCAAATGTTTGGCCGAATCTTCTTACATCTACGTAGTTACTTTTACCAATCATATTTTAATGTTTTTCTGGGACTGAAATCAGGGACAATATGGAAAATTTCCAGAAGGCTCAGGAGGGCTCCTTTTTCACTTTGAGTCTCTGCCCATGCTCATTCCTGCTCCAGTCTATGTGATTCCAACGTTTCACTCCTAAAACTGCTATGAAATCAGTGGGTCCCTGTAAGCGAAAAGTCTCCTGTTTAAATGATAAGAAGTTATCTGCAATGGTTAGCTATCAGATCAGAGGAAGAATTGAGCATGCTTCAGTAGGCAATGCCATGAGTGGCATGTTTTCTACACATACTGAGTTTAACCTCCACCAGTAAATGTCTGTTTGAGTGGATTAAACAATGAGCCTTAGTTATATAGAGAGTTACATAGAGATCTGAAAACTGTTTCACTCACACAAGTGCCCTCTCTTCCTACATACAGTGTCTGACTGTTTTTCAGTGAAAGCAAGGTCTGAAGGGCACAGTCTGTGTCCAGCTGCAGACCTGTATGAACACTGTATCCAGGATCATTCTCTGTGGAGCTTCATCTTGATTTTATGATCAGTTCATTCCTCTAGGGTTGCTGACTGAGCGATTTTTGAAAATCAGTGTCTGCAAGCCATGTGAGACACACAACCCATGTAGGGCAGTCTGTTCCCCTGCAGCAGTGTCTCTTCGGTAGCCCAGCATATTCTTGGGGTGTTTCTCAGCAAGGATGAAGCTGCAGGAGAAGGAGGAGAGGGGTGGTCCCTGGATTCCACTGGCCAGTGCTGCTGAAAGATGGTAGTGTCAGTCTGCCCCTTACAAAATATTTGCCTGCAAAATCCCACCTGCTTACATTCATTAATTGCATAGTGTTGCATTGCATTGCTATGATGTTCTTCTGAGTTTCCCATGACATGCTGCAGCTCTCTAATCCAGTGAAAAAACAAACCTGCAAACCCACAAACTGGACAGTTTTCTGCTGTACTGTAGAAGTAAACATATATGTGTATGCAGACCTGAGTGTACTTCAACTCAGGATATGCAGGAAACACAGCATGATCATTTGCTCGTATGTTCTTGGAAAATTTCAGTTCTAGCCACAAATAGTAAAAGACTGACACTAAAAATATATTTTAAAATAAATAGGCAATCTTCATAAACATTCACATTTGAATGACAATATAATAAATTCCTAAGCTGGTTAAATAATAAAACCTTTTAAAGAGAGTAGTTGTTTAACAGAGGTCAAGTAGTATTACCTGTTTTATGATGCACAATAACTAACCAGTCAGTACAGGGTTTTTACTCTGTACCAAAAAACATGTTTTCAGGGTACAAACAGGGCAAACTCAAATAGCTACATACCGAACCAGTTAATGTTGCTCTCTTTAACTAGAAATTTCTTTCACTTTTCCTCCTCTGTATTAAAGTTCCAGCCTTTGAACATTCAATTTCAGAAGAAGATGAAGGGGCGTTCATCGTGAGATTAGCCATGGAATGATTTTATAACTGGACACAAAGTCCATACCTCATAACTTGGATTCATTATGTGGCTTACTAGACTTTTGTTAGAGTTTTCGCTTCAGTTTAAGTGTTTGTTGCTTTAATTTGCAAAATTTCTCATTCTGACAATTACTAATATCATGTGGGAGGAGAACAAGACCCTGGTTCTCAATTCCCACAGAAAAACTACAGGGATTAAAAGACATCTGTGTAGGGAAAACAATGTCATGTCTCCTGGGGTTCTTTTAAACTGACACCCACTTAAATGTTTTTTAGGCTGCCAAAAAAGCAAATAAACGTTAAAACTTCTGGGGTTTTTATTTTATTTTATTCTCTTTAAATAAAGGAGCTTCCATAGATACTTTGGTTGAAACACTGACTATTAATTTTGTAATATTTCTTTCAGAGCCCACTGTGGGCAATAATGATGTAAATGCAATCCTTTTAAGGCTATATGTCCTACATGATAAATTAATAATTAAATTATTAGAAAAATTTTGGAGACAAAAATTGAGTATACAATAGACCACAAGTCTGGTCAGTCAGGCAATTACAGACCCAGTTCCTAACCAAAATCTGTCTAAAAGAAGTGCTTTTTGCATGTGCAAAGCATAAATTTAAAACCTGGCTATTTCAGACTCCTTTAATAATATTAAAGAGTAGCAGATGTTAGTTTGGGTTGAAAATTGTTTTCTTATTTTGTGCATTTATTTTTAAGTTCATTCTAGTTTTACACTAAAGTAAATCGGTCATACTGGGTGATACCATTGTGAAATGCCACCCTTAATCCAACTCACTGAGAGAGATGGAAATGCATCCAGACTTTGTAGATGATTTACTGAAGCATGAGATTGGAGTAAAATTCCAAAAAGGTGGTTTTCTGAACTGAGTATGCAAGAATGTTATTAATCTGTTGATCCTTTCTTTCATGTTATGCGTTTCCAGTTATGCAATCTAAACCTATAAAAATACACTTTCACTGTAACGAGAACACTCCCTATTAGAGACAGACCATTAAAGTGCTAATAATACTGAAATTGGTGAGGATGGCAGAGGTGAAGAATAATAACTGGACATAAACATGCAGGGAGTTTCATATGCTTGATTGGAAAACATCCAGTAAGTTGGATATTGATCAATTTTGCTCTTTCTTTCCCATGCCAAGGAGCAATAGACAGGTGAGGGGAGACTGGAGAGTTGGACAGACCCTGGCTCTATGCCATAAAGATATGAACGCCCTCCATCACATACAAAGCTTTGAGGTTGGCATAATGAAGTAACTACTGCAAAAATGAAGAGATTATTAATCCACTTAGAACAAACCTGTGCTAAACAAACAAAAAAAAAGTATTACAGCCAGAAAAAAAAAAAAAGGTCAAGTTTCATTCATCCATCCTGAAAAACTAAATTCAGAGGAATTGCAGAAAGAACTGGAATACCTTTCAGATCCAATGGGAGCTTAACTGTGCCTATATTCTTCAGCCTCTTCAGCCAAAGATTTGTTGGACAAGCAATTATTACTATCACATGATTGTAACCTGCAATAAAGTTTTCAGGGCAGGAAAGTTAGAAATTTGGAAGCTGAAAATAAAATGAAACCCTTATACTATGGATAAATATTTAAGTAAAGCTTATAAGTATCATATTTGGAGAAAATATTCAATTGGTCTGCAATAAAATAGGGGAATCAAGAGAAGTGAAGGAAGAGGTGACCCAAAATTGGAACCAAGGTAAATGTGTTAAAGGAAGCAGGAAAGCAGGGTCATACCCACCGAAAGTGAAAGGGTGACTTGCATGCAGGATACTCTGTTTTAAGGTCCAGTTCCTGTGGCATGAAACCTAAAATAGCACGGGCTTGTCTGGAGTGTCAGACAGGGGAACAGAGATCAACAGGCTGTGAAGAGGGTGCAAACCCCTGGGGTACATCTCTACCCCACTGAAAGCAGGGCAGCTGCACTTCTGTTCTGAATGGATACTTGTTGCATCCCCGTGATGACAGAGCTGGGGATATCTTCTTTTGATGGTGCTGGAAGCAACAGAGAAAAAAGTGTTTGGGCATGGGCATCTGGGGCACTAGAGCCAGAGCTGCTCCCCAAGAAATTGTTGTGGTGGAATCACCAAAACGTTCCTGTTGGAAATGTTTCTGTGCAAACACACAAGAACAGAGATAATCTCTGTAATTGCTGGCTTTTTTATTTTCAAAATTAGAAGGGTAAGCAGCATATGTAGGAAGTGTAATCATCCATTGCTTAGAAATCACGTATCTGATCTTAGACAGTGTTCCCTGCCGGCTTTCATGAATTCTCAGGTCACTGACTATTACACAAATGACCAAGTATCCAAAAGGCAGTGCATGCAAACGTTTGGAAAGGCAGTTATTTTAATTCCAGCCTCCTTTTCTGTACTTGAACCATAATAACAGTGATGATAGTTGTATAATCCAACTGAGCTTTTTAAAAACTCTGTCACACACATTTTAGTGATATGTTTATGAGAAACTGGCATTTACACATACATTTTTGTAAACAAAAATTGTACCAGCTTCCACATTCATGAAAAGATATGATCCTATATCTTGGGATTTGCCTGTGTCCTGGGAAGTGTATTTAGAACTGTTCTCCTGTATAACAATTTCAGGCCTGGATCTCAAGCTGTGTTTGGTGACCGTGCTTCCCATTTGTGATAGAAACAGACTACTTTCCTACCATACACATTTGTGAGTTCATGAACTATCAGAGGAAGTTTTCATATTGTTAACATCTGTTTTTTCGCCATTCAGCTGCACAGCTACAGCTGGGAAAGACATGAACTGAGCTGTTAGTCATCTCTGAAATAAAAATAGATATAGTCTATGACTTAGACTTTGGCTATGAGCCTTAGACCATCCATTAAGGCCTTTTATTCCACTATATTGTATTACATTAACTTACCTAATGACAAGATTCTTATTTAAGAAAGTATTTCAAAAGAATTGTGGGAAAAGCACAACCTTTCTTTGATTAAATAAAATGTCTTTTTAGGGCTATCTTCCAAAAGCATCTTATTTTTGTAGAACTGCTCTTCAATCATTGACTAACCAACACATTACAGACAACATGCACAAATCCAAACAGTTGAAAAACTGGCGTACTAAAACTTTTTACTGAAGCACTGATTTCTGGAAGTCATTTAATGTGATGCTGTAGCAGCTCAGATGTGGCCTGAGATCTCTACTGTAGATTTAGTGCTAAGGAGTACAATCACATATAAGAAAAAAACCGGACTAATTACTTATCGCAAGCAATTTTATTTGAGACTTCATTGTAACATGACAAATAGAAGAAGTCTGCACATTCTTATGAGGAAATAGTGGTATTGGGCAAGTTTATCAGTGGAGTCACACATGGAAAGAGTGTTTTCTAACCCATCCAGCTCTGCTGTATTACAGATTCCCTGTCTGGGAGATCTGGGGATCTCCCAAGTGAAAAGGGTATGAGCCAGGAGTGGGAACAAGGAGTATGAAATTATTTTCCCTTAGAACACTTCACAATTAATAGTTTTTCAAGGATATATTCTATGGTCTATTTCACTTTCAATAATCCTTTAACTAAATCTAGTCAATAAGCAAACCTATTTCAGGTGATTGCGGATGACTTAGGTGTTGCTTTGTTCAGTATACTGCTCACCCAACACTAACTCTAGTGGCATGAGTATTTTTACAAAGTTTTACTATGATCAGTGTGCTCTCCAGTCCAAAGCAACATCTTCAAGCAGTCCCTAAGGTAGTTCATGAGGTGCCATGGCAACTAGCACTGGCAATATTCCTGTAAACACCATATGAGTTTACAGGAACACAAAAGAGATATACTCATTTGCCAGTATTTACAGTCAGTCTCAGTATTGGGACAAGATCAGATAATGAAGAAAATAATGGCTTCTTGAAAATGAGCCTCAGAAAGAGAGGTGATGCTGAACTATGAAGGAAATACTCACAGATCTTTCTGCAGTCATGGTGCAACCCTTTGAGTGATACACATCATTGTAGAAGTCATTCAGGTAAGACATTCTGCTGTCTCTGACTGGTGGGGGAAATGTGTCCCAGCCTGACAGATGGTGGCCTCATCTTAGATGTCTGCTCTAGCTGCATGGAAAATACCAATACATCTGTCCACAAAACTGAGCCTTTTAAAAACACTGATAAAGAGCAGAGGAGTGTGGTCCTCTAACCATTCACCCCCCAGTAAGCCCTTTCCTGTCTCTCCACCTTCTCTTCCCATCTGTAAAACTCAGGAAGAGGTTAGGGTTGGCAGCAGAAACCCTTGCCATAGGGTAAAAGTTCACCTCTGCAGAAGACAGAGCCATGCTGGAGTAATCCCACATCAGAGAACAAATCTGCACCAAACAGAACAGCTACTGCAGACATCCCGGCTCTGTGACCTGTCTTCTCTCATACAGATGCAATAGGACAGACTGGTATTATTTAAAAGGGAAAAAAGTTCCCAAAACCTCTCAACTGCTAACTTTTTACATTAGAGAGAGAATGAAAAAAAAAAAACCAAACCCCGCGATAGATGTGTTACTTAATACACTACTTACTCTGACTTTTCTACATGCTGTGGTGGTAGGTATTGGTGTTAAAACTTGTATCATCTGTTTTGCAAATTCACCTCATAAAAGAGAAAACTCATTGGAATTTTTTCTTTGATGTTTTCCCATAACACTGTTTCTATTTACCAAATGTGTAAGACACAGAGTGTGTGAGAAATTATCACAGGAGTGAAATGGAAATTTGGACCAAGAGGAGAGCACAGCAATCTTTTCTATCTACTGGCAAGGATCAGCTGTCCTCTCTCCTCCTGATCCTCCTGCTTCTCTTCCTGCCCCACTCACTACTGTACTATTGTCATCTTGTTGTGAATTCCTCCATATGCTTCTTGTTTTTACAATTCCTTCCTCTCCTGGACATTGGAGTTAACTTAGATCACCATCTTCAAATATCTTCTCTTGAAATACACTTTTTCTGAGATGCTTTCTGAGGGCAGAATATGTCTGGCAATAGTAAATGCTATGACTTATGAGTTTCTGTAGATAAGAAGTATTAATTGAGTCTTAGTCCAGTAGGAAATTATATTTTGCTGATATTTTAGTTGTCCCCTGTCTACTTACAGGAAGATAATAATGCACCTATTCACTTCCTGTGTTAAAGAAATTAGTAGCCATTCATATGCTTATCTCCAGACCAAAACACAATACCATTTGGAGGTTTTTCATATTGATACCTCTGCCCAGACCTGTGAAAGAAATGCCATCTATGTAATTTCTGTTTCGTCCAGAACAAGTTGCTTCTGTCCTGCTTGCTTTGGCAAACCACAACAAGCACATCCAACCTGTTTCTTTAGCTAAGATATGAACCTAGTACAGAAAACAGGGGAACTGTTGTGTCCTATTCATGAGAATAAAGAAAAACTCACTTTTTGGAAAGATGTGGATGTATTTAAACACTGCAACTTTACTGTACAGTGTTGTCAGCTAATAGAAGCTAGAACCTGGATAGTGTTAATGCACTACAGGAAACAGCGGTGAAAGAAAAGGGTGGTGGTCAGGAACTTGGTGCTACTGTAGCAGTGATTAGTGAGAAGAAAATATGCAAACCCATATATTGGTATTTAATCTGATACATCTGACTCCATGGCTCCTAAGACTGGAGCATCTGCACAAACTCTCCTGCTTTTACTACAAAGATTAAAACAGCTGCTGTGAGAATTGCTTTGTTTTCCTGCAGTACAAATAATTATTCAGCCCAGAATTTCTACCAAGTATTACAGAAGGTTTGAATGCCCACACAGATTAAACATTTCTCTGCATATTTATCAGCAGAGTGCACAGTGGTATAATGAATGTGTTGAGCTCCTTTTTGAACAGCAACCCCAGTGTTGCAACTGGAAGCCTAATAAAAAAATCTCAAACAAACATTCCTGAGGTTTTGAAAAAGTCCAGCTGTCCTTTCTAAAGCTGAACTGCTCCTTTCCTTTAGCCTTTACCACACTCTTGATGAAGACTAAGGCTCCGGCACAGCAGAAGTAGCACTAGCTGCTGTCAGTGAGCACTTAGTGCCCTAACTCTTCTGCACAGCACAGCTTGGACAGGGCATACCGCATGTCTGAACAAAAGGAATCACACAGAGTTTGAACATGAACCTGGCTTAAATTTCCCTGTTCATGTTATCCCTTTCCTGTGCAAAAATGTGCCTGTACTCTCTTTGGCATCAGTGGGCCAGGTCCTGAATTCCTGTTATGAGGAATACAACTACAGCCTTTAGTTTATGTATTTATTTTGAGAAAATAGATTTCCTGAAGGCAAATTGAACCATATCTTCTTTTCCAAAGTGTATAAATTTTTCAGAATCTGGGATACGCTAACAGAAATTTTAACTGGGAAGGTAAAGGAGCCCAGACAATCATCTGCAGCTCAGTCAGACAACAGGCCCAACAGCAGCACCAGGGCCACCAACAGAACTGCCTTAGGAACCTGTGGAGAAACAAGATACTTCTATTTACAAGAGAAATCTTTACCATTCATGACCCCGAGGCTTCTCTGTGCTTGGAGAGGAATCTGCACCAGGGCCAATACACTCATAGCAACCCTCTTTTAAAAAACATATATTATTAAAAGACATCTGAAGTTCAAGAGAAGAAAACAAATTAATTAATGACTCAGTGACTGAAAAATGCTCTCATTTTCTCAATGACTACCTAAATCAAAAGGCTTTGGATATGACAGGCTCCCCTCAAACTAGAAAACAGTATATAAAGCAGGCAAAGGTTCCAGAAAACATTTGGATGTGCTGTGATTCCTTCTAAATCAGCACAGATTGGTGAGATGGTCACTCCTTGTTTAGTGGAGAATTTTGTAGTGGTTTGGTTTCCTTGTCTATTTAATTATTAGGTTTAATGGTGATGTTTTTATAGCTGTGGGTGTCTTACTACATGAGGATGATTTTTAGATTCTCGAAAAGAGCACAGATAAAAATAAGAGATTGTTCCAGATTTCAGCATTGAAAAACTCCTATACTATGTAGTTGTATAGTGTTAATTCCTGTCTTTGAGTTTGCTTTGATTTTGGATGTTCAAAATTCAAATTCATCTTTTCACTCTATGTTCTGGCCACTAGGCTTCCACAGCTGCCTAATGGGAAACTCTGATCACAGCAATCATTCATCTCCATTTGCTTAAATGTCACCTTTTCCCCAGTATCTTCTGCTAACTCATTCTCTCATATGACTATAAAGAGGTCTCATATTAAGATGATGGAATGTATCCTAGGAATGTTTGACCTCCATCCCATCTTTCTGGTTCCCACTGGACAAATTCCCAGAGATGGGTCTGAAAGATTTTTTTTTTATCTCAACCATTGTGACACTGTCCATCCAAATATTAAACTCCTTTCCTAAAGCAGAGTTGCAGGAATAGCTTAAATCTGTTACCAAATTAGAAATCCTGATATCCACCCAGAACATCTTTTAGAAAGGAGAGAATGTCCTTTTCATTTTATGAACTACAACTGCACATCTTTTCATGTTTACATTTTCTTATTTGCATTTTTGCAGGTTCAAAATAATTTGCCAATTTATATTAGTGCTATAGATCAAGCATAGTGAATTAGGTGCTTCATTTAAAATTTGACAGGCATAGATTACTTTGAAAATCAGTGTAGAAGACTGTAGCATTGGTGTTCATTTTTCATCATTCAAAACATAGTTTTATACAAAAATTTTCTAAGATTATTTAAACTAATAAATTTCCTGTAAAAATCCCAGAGGTCGATATACTTTTGAAAGCACACATTTCATAAAATTTCATTTATGAGCTTTGAGATGGTTTCTTGAGTAATGTAGAAAGGATTTTAGTCCAGAAAGAAGCTGGTATGCTAAATTAAGTGGAAAATATTTGGAAGCAAAGGAATGCATTTAAATTTTTAGAAAAAATTTGCTCAAAGCATTTCACAAGACAGAAATGTATAAACATCCCATCTAATATTTGGCTGTGTTTTATCTGATATCCTGGATTGCTATAGGATCAGAGGCTGAGGAATTATCTCAAGATATACGGAAATTAAAATGTCTTCAAACCCATATGGGAAACATCTCTGAGGGCAGAGAAGGGATTTACAGGCTGATGTTACTTCCTGTATGAAAAGAAAATTCTTTCTACAGGAACTGTTCTTGTCCCATGTGCTTCCAAAATTTGTTACCACAATTTTATATAGGGTTGGGTAAGCTCTCCTGTGTTTACTGGTCATTCGTTAGGCTTTCATACTGATTGTAACATTTCTATTGATTAGTTATCTTTCTCCAGTGGAATTAGTTGGGCTGGTTTGAATTTATTACAAAAAATTGTCTTCAAAACATGTAATAAAATGGCTGGACTCAATCTTAGAGGTCTTTTCCAAACTTAATGATTCTAAAATTTTTTTCTTCCTTCCCCTGCAGTACCTTTGAAATGTTTAATCATGTAGAACAAAACTGGTTACCTATCTCAGACCAACAGCAGACTAGAGACAGGACAGCATGGCACTGACTGACAATGACTCCCCATGCCTCTTGCCAAAGTTTCTTCTAACCACATTAGGGTTTATTTTTGTGAGCACATACAAATGTGTGTTTGCAAACCTGCCAACACTGAGAAATCCAGAAGTGGTTGTTTCATCCCCTCACTGTGCCCAGACAGGTGAGTTTACCTGTCCAGATAAGCTCAGCACCACAGACCAGCAGGAACGGTGAGCAAACGGCTCGGGTATCTGAGCTCTCAGGAGAGGAGAATCACATCTCTTCCCTGCAAATCAGATACCCACAGTGGAGCTGATAACATCTGAGAGAAGGATGGAGAGTCCATTAACCTCAGGACAATGTCCTTTGTTCAGGAATAGGCAAACATGTGGCACGTCACGGTGTTTACTTACACTGATACATGTATGCATGTATATATGCACATGAACTCCCCTTTTTTATCAAAGGTACAAAGGCCAACCAGATCAAGTGATTGATGTTTTCAATAAAAATATCAAAATCTGTGTGAGGGAAGTGGTTAGAATAACTAGCTACCTTCTGTTTTGAACCACTGTGGTTTAGCATCTTTACAGTAGTTGTTTAAAAATATGTGTTAAAATCAAATTTAGCTGAAAGCCAGACACCCAGGCAGCTCCCAGGAAAACAGACCTTTAAGAAAATCATTCAAACAAATAACAAGATTCTATGCATAGAATGAAAGAGAGAAGAAAAGGCTTCAAAAAACACTTCTGAAATCCCTGAGCTATTTGACATGAAGTAATCTGCAACCATCAGCTCTCAACCTGTAATCACAACAACTCAGCATCTCAATTTCAGTGAAAGTGTTACCCTTTCTCTCCAGACTGACTGAATTATTGTGGAAGGATGAACTGCAAAATTAATGAAAAATGGGATACAATGCTGAAGTATCACTTATTGCAATGAAAAGAAACCTTTCTGACATTTGCACAGTTAAGCCAATGTCATTCATTGTGTAGGAATTAATATGTTTCCATTTTTCTGCCTTTAAAACGAAATTAACAACAACACAAATGCATAAAAATAGCTTCCATATGATTCAGGTATGGTGTCTATGTCATTAATGAAACTGCCTGGGTGCCTTGCCCATGCAGCGCCACCTGCTTGCAGTGGCAGCAGGAAAGAAGACCTTCAGTCTGAAAAAGCAACAGTCTGTTATTGCATCTATGTTATTGCAGCTATGAAAGCAATTGAAAGTGTGACACATCAACTTGCATGGAAGGGGACTGCTGAGCTTGCTGGAGTCGACAGGCAGAGGCACTATGGCAGGGACTGCTTTGCCCCTGTGTTCTGCCTTGGCACACCTGTCTGACTAAGAACAAAAATTGTCATCTTGCTGATAAATTCAACTTTGTACCTCAGCATCCACATAGGGGAAGGAGACTGGGATAAATCATTTGGGTACTGGTCATAACGAAAAAGTTCCTTTTTCCCCAAAAATGTTGGTGTGTTCAATAAGAAACAAATATAGCAAATTCATCTGTTACAAAATGATTTATTTTACCTTGCCAGCATTTGTAAAATCAGTTTCAAATGCTGACAAAGGTTTATTTCGCCTGACTTTTTGTACTAAAGACAAGAATACTGCAGCGTCCCTATCCAGCAGTTCTCAGTTCTGGCTCTCAGCTTTAAGTAATACTTGGTAGCTGAAAGAAAAAAAAAACGTGCTTGGAGGTCTTTTCATCTTATCACCCTCCTGTTGGTTTTGCTACATGTCAGGAAGTGACACACAGTGCTAAGACTACATCTTTATTGCTTTGAGCAGCATAGACAGGAGAGCAGCTGAATTGTGCCTGTCCCGTGCCTCCCTCCCTCGGACCCAGCAGCCCTCAGGACACCTCCAACAGAGCCTCAGGCATGCCTAAAGGCGATACAGCACCCAGCAAGGGCAGCAGCACCTGGTCTGGCAGGTGCTGGCTGAAGCAGCACCCACTTTGCCTTCCTGCACTCACTGCTGTCTACAGAGGGGAGCTTAAAATCAGCGTGGACATGGCCTGTGAGCCTTCTCTGTCAGGGACACAAAGGAGGGTGACTCCTCTAACACAGCCTCAGTCTAGCACAGTGCTGTGTGGCCCCTAGTTAAACACGTGTGACAGGGCCTGCTGGGCTGTACAAGTGTTAACACTGAAAGCACGACAGTCACCCAGGATGTCCTACAGCCTGCTGCTGCTCAGGGCTGCCCTCAGCCACTCTATTCCTTCAGCAAGAATGTGGGCATATGTGAGGCAAAACTCAACCACCTGTGGATATTGCAGCTCCATTGAGGAGAAGAAAAATTAAATGCCTCTGCTTTTCTTTATTTCTTGTGGCATGTGCACCACGTTACATCTGCTTGTGTCAAAACACATTATGCCACGTGATGCTCTGTAACCTGGTGACACTGAAAGTGTGCGTCAGGCTGCAGAAGTAGCTTACTCAAGACAGACTTAAAATGAACAAAAGAGAAAAATTCAGCAACAGTTTCCAAGACAGGGGACCCAGCAGAATTTGCTGTCATGCCTATGAAAGTGTGCCAGCTGGGACTTCTCAGCTCACAGAAATGCATCCTTAGCAAAACCACCAACCATTTTTTCCCATTTGTATCTAATCTCTATGAAGCGATAAACTAAAGTTTATTAAGCAAGGGAGGGAAAAGAAAAACAATCAGAAGTAATCCTTTGTTAATTCAGAAGACTTGGGGTATTTGAGGCTTTCAGCTGCAAATTGTTCAGTTGGCTGCCTTGCACGTGCACGAAAGCATGTTTCTGCAAAGGGAGTTATTCCTTCCTACTTCACTTCTACTACAGTAATGTTAAATAAATGTTAAATCAAATATACAGTGTTAAAATGCTAACTTTTCATGTAATTTACTTTACATTACTTGTGTTTTAAAATTCGAATTTAAACTGACGAGCTTTTTTTCCATTCAGGAACTTGGAAAAGAAAAAGAAGTGTGAATCTTAAAAATATCTAAAACATCCAGTTAACCACTGAGGCTCATATCTCACTGAAACAACTGGATATGAGAATATGCAGAACTGTTGCAAACGGCTGAATTAAATGACAGAAGTAAATAGTAATATATCACGGCTGGGTTATATTTGTGACTGTAAATGGTAAAAAAACACCCTTCTTTTAAAAGAAAGGCTAATATATTTTGTATGTCATGCATATACTAGAAATGGGAAGGAACTCATAAAATACACTGTGTGGGTTATTTTCTCCACTCACAGCATTATTTTTGTAAGCTTCAAGCAGCAGCTTCTGCTTGTGAAGACTCTCCTGTGTGGTTACGCTGGAAGTGTAGCAGTCCTGCATACAATTAGCTCAGCTAAAGCCCTTTGGGCTCCCCACTCTGTGCAGGAATAAAGGCCACCCTGCTGCCACAGAAAGGACTTTATAGCCCTGTAATAAAACTCCCGTAGTAGTAATGGTATGAGCCAGGACAGTTGCTCATTCAGGAGAAGGAGGACTTGTTTGCAGGCAGAGCCAGTATCTTCTGTTAGACCATCTAAAATTAGAAAGTGAAAACATATCTGTGTTCAAGCATGCAAGAATAAGGTTAAACTGAGCCAAAAGAAGGGTTTGCATGCCTGAAATTTTGCCTATTTTCTTACAGTTTTGCGGTTCTTTCAGGTATTCTAATAAGATGCTAAACTTTAAAAAAGAAAAATCATGGTGAAATATATACATCAGTTATCTGAAAAAAATTAGTTGACTAAGCTTCCTCCTCAAACAGGCTCCTTTTAGCTCTGCCAGCAGGTACATAACAAAAAGGCTCTACTTTTTCAAGGTGTGGGTGAAATAAACCTTTATAACCGTGTGGCAAAAGAAACTTTTGCTGTTCTTGGTGTGGAAATGAAAGAGAATGTGTTCCTTTCAGTCCAAAACAAATGTTCCCTTTCACTTGCAGCTAAATATATCAAGAGCTTTACCCTGAAGGGTGTTTCTTTTCATCTGTCTCCATGCAAGTGAAAATTGCATGTCTAGCATGTAACTGAATGTACTGTGTTGAACTGTTTGTTTCTAAATAAATGCAGATCAAAAATTATGCATTCATATTGAATTCAAACCAGTATGGACTTTGTTTTCATAACGTGAAAATATAGAAACAAAGCCTCACAAACTCACAAGTTTCTTTTAGCTGATTTCCATGCATAGAAAGAAAATACAGAAGGAAATATGGTTCTCTTTTTCTGCCTTTAGCACCAAGAAGTTGCAATGGAGTAATGATAGTTTTATATGGGCTTGTGACAAACAACTACTGATAAGCTGTGGTCGAGGAAGTGGTTTTCTGTTCCATATAACAGTAGGTACAAGTGGGGCTGCTTGAGTCAGGCACAGGATTTCTGTAATACTAAGAATGAGAAGTCAAAGTAAGTTCAGAAGCAAGTAATGAAAGTTACACTTTTTACTCTGCAAGGCATTTACTTGACTCTAGACAAGTGAAGCAAGAACACAAACATCATTTGCTCATAGTAATTGCCACCAAAAGCTGTTTTGTTCCCAGAAGTTAACCATCCTTAGGTTGCTTGTACCTTTCTCATCCTTCGTATTACCAAGTTCCCAAGCTGTGCAAATACGGAACTTCACAGTACCTGAAGAAATTCACAAGTATATTTCCCACAATTTAGCCCCAACTCATCAATATACATGTATTAGCGTTCACCAGGATTCAACCCTGATATTTTACTCCTTCAAGACTGTCTCACTTTGCCTATGTTATGCTTATTTGCACCTCTAACAGGCCACAATAAAACCATAATTTTCACCTTTCAAGGGAAAAATTTCAGAGGCGAAAAGAGAAAGGTGTTACTGTTCAAAAGCTGTCAAAACAGAAACTTAATCAGGGAAATACATGTAAAAGGGAATGTGGGACAGTATGTGATGACAGCCTCTTGTTTCAATGCCTGTGCACAGCATGGGGCTTCTGGATCACACTTCTTCTGAGCAGCTGAGACACACACTGTGCTTTCCAGGTGTCTGAGCTAGGTAAAGCAATCTCTTCATCATCCCACTTCCTCTGTAATGTGATCGAATCCATCATTCCTTTTGTTATCTCCTTTTGTGTTTGCTTTCCCTCACAGTAATTTGCTAACTGCAAAGCAGGCAAGTGCTTTAAAAACATACAAGCCTGCTGCAAGCTAAGTCATACTTATCAGATGCGCTGGTAATGAATCATGCTGACAGATTGGCTCTGTTTACCTCAAACAAACTGTCAGAAATGTTCAGTACTCGAACCAAAGCATGGAAAAGGCTTTCAAATATACAAGCAGATCAGATCATAGCCCAGCATGTCATATTTTGCATATTTCATAAAGGTGTCACATGTAAGTTTGCATGTAACAATCTGAACATTCTGTTTACAAAGATATTTGGTAGCTCTACAAGAGAAAGCAATTAAGACTCATGTAGCTAATAGGGCAGGAGTGGATTTTCTCTCACTTATTCTGTCCAGTAAGGCTGTCTGGGGGCTGCTGGAGCTGCTGAGCTGAAAACACTGCTGTAGTTCTTCCAGTACCCTGTCCCTCTGCTTCACACAGGGCTCCCAATGGTTTTGTGTCATGCTGTGCTGTGAAGGTACTCCAGATGGACTGTAGGACCACGTGGTAATGAGGAGAACAGGAGTAGAGACAGCACAGTCTGCTTGGAGTGGTCAGAGCACTCGCCAAAAGAAATGAGCAGTATTCAAATGTGTTTGCTCTACATTTCCTAGGAATTTCCCCCTCCACAGAGGCTGTTTGGAACAGTCTTGCTTTTATTTCTCTACTTCAGCTTCAAGATTTTGGTTCTAAAATTAATTTCCTTGGCAATTTTAGAAACATTTTTAAACTGAGTTTCTTGAAGTCACAATCCCTTGAAATCGTCATGTTTCCAGAGCCTTATACACACATATATACAGCTATGCTTACATACAGTTTATGTTTTCTGTGTTTACCCACCTGCTGCAGAGACCCACCAGCACAGCTGTAGGGTGCGAAACCAAGGTGACATTTTTTAAAGTCTCAGATTTTTGTGCATTTGCATTTGCAGTGCTCTTAAAAGAAACCCTCTCTTTGTTGTAAAGATCTTTTAAAATAATCTACTTCCATGCACAGGACTCAGAATTAAGAATAAATTGATACAAACCGTGGTTGAAATTTATGATTGCAAAGTTCAATACCATAAAATCTGGGGAGCTAAATAGTTCATATTAAACAACTTTCCCATAGCCCTGCTCAGTATTTAAATGGAAGCCAAGTGTGACAATCTGAGGAAGCAGCAGAGGATTGCTTTGGTTTTGACTTCTTGTTTTATTTTTTGTTTTCTACAGTGAAAGTGTCAGAAAGCCTTCCCTGTGACTGTGAGGCACCATTACCTGAGCTAGGACCAACCCAGGATGCTCCAGATATACACTTACCCAAAGGGGCTGGCAAGTGTTGAAAATGTAAGAAAGGTTTCTCACTGGAAAAACTACAACTGCAGTTCAGGATCGGGAATATCCTGGTGAGAGAGGGAGCACTGGTTTCAGCTTATTCATGTGTACAGGAATTCATTTAGGATCGACCTTGAAACCCACCAACATTTTTGGGCTAGGGTGACTAATGAGAAAAGGGCTTTCCAGGTGTGTGCTCTGCTTTAAGAACTGGGCTGGAACTGCAGTGCCTGTCCAGTCACTATGTCTGAATGGTCCTCAGGGAACCACAGCTTGTTTGCATCCAGTACCACTGAACGTGGCAAATAAGGCACTCTGAAGGGTTCTGTGGCTACACTCACAGTGGGTGGATGTGATACTGATGCGTATTTTGTAATTATAATCCAGGGCAGGTTTGCAAACTGGCATCTGGCCACACTAGAAAATAATTAAGTAAAAATTAATTCCCTGAATCTGTTTTACTGCTAGTGAAAAATGGATTTTTTTTGTATATGGAAAATAGGGCGTGCTATTCCTTTTTGTGCTTGATTTTCATTGTGTTAGTTTTGCTTCAATCTTAGTTGTGTATCTTTAGCCATCATCCCCATAAGCCAAGACTTGCAGAGTGAGAGCGGACATGGTGAGTTGTTCTAGCCAAAACACCTGCAGTACTTTGGCTGCTAGCAACTTCCTTTCCCTACATCTGTGATTATCTGTTACTTAGGGGGAGACTAGCCTTTGCAGAGGACAAGAAGAGGAAGGGCTACAGAGATTCTTGTAGGACGTTCAGATCCTTTCATGACTGCGGTTTTTAAAGGATTCATCAGAAAGACAGAAATACAGGAAAACACAAATGCTGCCTGAAAAAATTTCTTTACATGATGTTTCCTTCAGTTTGCTTTCAAGGCATTTAGAAATATCATTCGAGTTTTTTTAATATGGCAGAGACAATTTTTTCTATTTTTATTCAGCTTTTCACCTTCATAAATCTGGAAATGATGTGCCTGTCAATTCCAAATGAAAACGCAACATTCTGTTCCCTCTTAAATAGTGTTATCTGCATCTATAATACAAGCTACAGGAATGGGGAAAGCAAGCTAACTATGACATTTGTCTCATTCTATAATACTAAAGCAAACTGCAGGTGCATTAAAAATATCCTCCTCAGAGTGCTTTAGATGTTATATAAAGTCCTGGAAATGAATTGTCCTCAGATGGCTGTTATTTTTAAACAACAAGCTAAAATGAAAAGTTTCCGATGGATTTCTGTGAAGCAGACTCTGCTCAGGCTTCAGCTTTGGGCTCAGCATTTAAGTGACTGAATCTGTCAATCACCAAAGGGCCGTGGGCTCTTTCTTGTCTCCTTGGGTTTGCTGACAGTGGCTTCTCAAGTCCTTAGCGCCCTGATGCACCACCTACATAAACAGATGTACACAAAACATTTAAAGTAAAATGCTCCAACTGTGCTGTGGAAATAAACACAGCTTCTTCTTATGGGTTGAGAGACACATTTTTGAGGAGTATTTTTAATGTTGTTACAAGCATATTCCTTTAATGATTCCTTCTTGGTTTGCCTTTTTCTTACTAAAGCCATTTTTATTCAGTTCACTGAGGAACCTACTAAACACGTAGCCTTTGGGACACCATAATGGGACACCTTTTACATTACCAAAGACATAAGCAAAAGAAAAAGCTTCTCAACCAAAGGGTCTTATGTGAGATAGATATGCTAATATCTGCTCTCCTGGATCTATTGATAATATCTAGTATCTGGCAGTTTCAGTGGAAACTTTCAAATCTTGACAAGGCTAGGGGGTGTCACAAGCTGCTTATAAAATTGCAAGATCCTGTTAGTCAGCAGCCTCTTTTTCCAATAATAGACCGGGGCAAGGTCTATCTGACCACTCATTAATCAGGTTTTTTGTCATATAATACATAGGAAATGAAAAGATTCTGACTTTTTTAGATCTGTTACCTAGTTCACTGGAGCTGCTTCTGTTTCAGACACAAACTTTCCTGCAAGTAGCTGTAGGTGTCACAAGGCAAATTTCTGTCCATTTACTCATCCTAGAAGTGTCATTTTTTCTGCGTTCTGTAAACCCCTAACTGTCCTCCCCTTTATCCCTTCCTCATTTCCCAACCACCACCTTTAAAAAGTAGCATTCTGCTTTCCTATGTTGCTATGACAACACTTACACTTGCCTTTTGAAGGCAAAATATTTGGCTTCCTTCCATACTTTTGTCAGTTCTTGTGTTAGAGGGACACAGGGGAAGGAAGGCAATTGCAGATAAAGCTTTAAGAATTAGGCTGCAACTTTATTTCTCATCATAAAGGGCATTTAAGTGGGTCTAGCATGGATTTATCTATGATCTAATTCCTGTGTTCCTGTTCCCTTAAGACTGATTTATTTGGTTTAGCCTTCTGAATCTTCTTCAGTGCAACTGAAAACTGGAGAAGACACAGTGAAGACTTCAGATCTGTCTCTCCTGCCTCCTGTCATGCAGTCAGAAAGAACAACAGCAACACTCACAGTGTTCTTCTAGGACTTGTCAACTGTTTACAGAGACAGAGAGCAGCTAAAAGGAACTGAGGGTTCAAGAAGGATGCAAGTTGCTTTTTAAATCAGAAAGCAGATGCAAAGAGAAAAAGCCCTTTCATTTGGCCTCCAGTTGCCCAGAGGAAGGCCTTTGCAAATGCTGCACTTTGCACTGCAAAATCTAGGAACAAATGCTTGCACCTGATAAGAGCGATGGTTGGTTACACAGACAGAGGGTGCCGGGCTCCTGCTCCCCATGGAATCCTCAGCGCCACTACCTTGCCAATGACTTTCCATATTGTGAGCAGACTGACTGAACTCCGCCTCTTCACAGGCCTAGAAGCCTGCTGGCAGGTGATCTACAGCAGAACTAAAGAAAAAAATCTCCTCCAGAGGCAGAGAGTTTGAAACAATTGGGTCCTTATTAGAAATGCCAGGAGCTAAAAAACCTCCCTTCCCCAAGGGACTGGCTCTCCTATTAAAGTCACAGGGCCTTACTTAGTCAGAGAAGTCTTAAGGGCTGCAGCACTGTGTTTGGAACATAAAAACAGATGGAGATATCACATTCCCTCCAAGCAACAGATATAGGCTGGCTTAGCTGATGCTTATTTCAGATGTCTTAAAAATCGTATAGAAGATAAGCAGCAGATATACGTCTATATTTCCGGCACTGTCAGCAATCTGAACGGCCTCTCCTTTTTGAGGCTGTGGGAGCATTGTTTTTTTCACAGAACATGTATCTGAAACACCCTAGCTAAAGAAAAACCTCATTCTTACCGAGCATGGGAAAGTACCGAACTCTGCACACTCTTAGAACATGCTGGGCCTCTCTTGCTCCAGCACCAAATCCTGTCCAGTAAGTCCCTCTCATGCCCTCACCCAGAGGCATCTCTCAACAAAATGCAATCTATACAGACCTTCAAAGGCAGATAAATACATTGAAAATTATCAAGGTAGAACACACATGATTTGCTCGGAGGCCAAATCAAGTCTGCGTAACGCTGGGGACACTTCCACTTTCAGCAGAGAGGCTGAGTGCTAGTGATGTCTCTTCAGCACCCATCTCCAGCTGTGGAGGAGCAACTTAGCAAAACAAGAGACAGAAGGTGACTGCAGCAGTCCTGCAGTGAACCTGATGATTTCCATCCCCAAAGGCTGAAGTCTAAATCCCATCTCGATTTCTCAGCTCCATTTTTATTGGCCTGTGCTATTCTGTCAGTGACAACCACTACCCTCTGGATTTGCTTTGTGGTGTCCAAATTGACCGCTGTCAGCTTCATAATGTTTGGGAGGGTTGTAATCTAAAGATATATGTTAGAACTGAGTCCTGCCATCATGAAGGACAATGATCTGAAGAACTCAGCTTTGCTAGAAATTTGCAGGACTTGGGAGTTACAAAGACATTACTGAAAGAGGCAAGTTTTGGCACACATCATTAGCATGTACTACATAAATGATGGGAATAGTTGTTCCTGTGTAATGTGAGAACTCAAGGAAAAAGGCAAATGGAGCTTCTCAGTTTCCAGACCTTTATTCTTTCAGGCGGCCATTCCCTCACACGGTCATTTCTCCCACTGGAGGGCAGAGGGCAGCTCCGGGTGGGATGTGCTATGGCACAGTCCCATGCACACAGGCAGTGGGAGCACCCTGGTGCCCACACAGCAGTGGGGCAAGGCACGGCATAATCTCACAGTGCCTTAGTCCTGCTCCCTCTTTTCCAACATGCTTTTATGACTCTGCACAGATTGACTGTGGCACACTTATATCCAGCAGAGCTCCTCTACAGCAGGGAATTCATGTTGTGAATTTATGGCTGGATTATAACCCTCTTTAAGCTACTTCATAGGACAAAGCAGCTGTAACACCTGGTCCTCCCAGCACTCCTGCACTGGAAGCAGGCATGAGTAATGGGTAGTCTCACCCAGTCTCTGTCATGTTTTGTCACAACAAACCCCTCTTATGTGGTAAGAAAATTTAGACAACACCCTTTTCCCTAAGGTAAGCAGTCTTAAAGCTCGTATTTCAGCCAAGCAGTTTAAGAAAAATAGAGAAATGAAATATGCCTATCTTCTGAAAGCTTATTTTCAAAATTTGGGCTGCATGCTGTATGTATTTTGGTTCATGTTACATTATTCTGGTCTCAAACTCTGTCTTAAAAATCTACAAAATACGTATACAACAGCCAAGTTTGCTGTTTTTTTTTACCTCTGAGTCCTCAGTACCTCAGTGATATTACTGCATATATGCAAATAAGGGTGTATTTATTTGTCCACGGTGCACTCTCTCAGCTCATTTTTTCTGTCCCAAGAGAACAGTCTCAAAATTTTAAGTTTCCTAAATCAAGTAGTAATAATAAAATAGTTTACTTGAGAGACAGTGAAGATTGCTAGATCATGCTAAGTTCCCAAATCAGAAATTCTAGCTGCTGTACTGCCATATAACATTGTGCATATTCCTTAAGGACTAAATGATCTTTACCTGTAGCTCCTACCAAGAATAAGATATTGCTTTTGTTCTGATTGGTGCAAAATCTCAGCCTGGAGACACACACGTGGATGCAGAGGTTACAGTCGGGGAATGCTTAACCCACTTAGGGTGTACTGGTAGCTGTTCTGTTTTTATTAAGAATGTGGTTACTTTGTTTTGGTTTTAAAACCCAAACAATGAAACTTTACTCATCAACCATGGAAAACAGCTCATAGTCTGACATCTTCCATGACAAGGGCTCTCTTGATTTTCAGTCTTAATTTTCATTCTTTTAATTTCTACTTTCTAATTGGAGTAGAGTATGACATGCTAACTATTTTCTCTCCTTTGTGAGGCTGTAGTCCTGCACATATTGATGCACATGATTAACTCTGTTATCACAAGGAATATAAAATTAAGATGGTAAAGCAATAAATGTGTATATGTGCATAGTGTGTTTGGGATCTGAACCTCCTCAAATATCTCTTGACTCTGACAGCGACAATCTCTTAAACACTGCATTTTCAACCTACATATTTTGCCTAGGTTAGTCTTCTTTCCAAAAGAAATCCACCCAGATCATTAACCATGCCATAATTTTTCCCTGTTAAATATCCAGTCTCTTCACTTAATTAAGTATCCTAATATGAACACAATATTCCAGGCCTGATTTCTTTACATCTGTCCATTATCATGTAAGACTCATTCACATGGTTGGTCACAACCATTGAAGTACATTCATGTTCAGAAAGATACAGCTCCCAACTGGCAATGCTCCTGGGGGTGAACAACATATGTTCCACTTTTTGACACTGAAATGGATGTGAATTACTAATAAATTTTCCATACTATTTTTTTATAATGCAGGAAATGTATTAAATAGGACAGAAAGTGTACAAAGATTTGATAAAGCAGAGCATTATCTATCAAGAGGAATCAGACATGTCTAAAGGTGCAGTGTTATTTACAATGCTCTAATCTGGAATTATTAATTTAGTGTAATTTAAAGCTCTCAAGAGCACTAGAAGTTCCAGAATTTTGTGGTGTTTTCCTTATTAAAAAAAATAAAAATCAGAAGGAATAAGTAAATAAACAAACAAATAAATAAATAGGAAGTGCAAGAATAATAAGCAATAGCATGGTGAGAACTTTAAATATATTAATAAATAAATAAATCTTTATTTAACCCTCATTGTCACACACATGTGATGTCTTTCTCAAACAGAGATGATCTGGCGTCAATGTGCAATAAAATCCAGGCTGTGTGAAATCGACAGCCAGCTCTAGGATTCAGCTGATGTTTTTATCAGACAAGCAAAAAAGTGACTTGCATGAGCTCTCACCACTACCTTAGCCCCTGAAGCAGTAGCAGGTAGAAAATCTTAGAGCAAATTCACAGTGCTGTCTTTTTTAATAATGACTTTTACACACATTATAATATATATAAGTGCTGTGCTTGCTCTTTAAGACGGCCTCATCTTGATAGTCAATGTAGCCAGTCTAGTGAAGTGCCACTTTCCCGCTGTGAGAAAGCACAATTCTTCTTACTGTCACAGCCCCCTGCTGACATGTTTTACAACATTGATGCAGGAAACTGTTAAACCTTACTTCTCTCTTTTCCCTCTGTGCAGACAGAAATCTTCTTTCCTGCTGGTTTCTCACTTGAATTAAGAGCCGTTAAGATGTGCCCTGACTTTTACCCTGAGCATTACCCTAATTTTAACCTTCTGCAACGGTTATTTTAATTTTACTCAGACTTGTAAAACTGACTCATTCAGTAAGACAAACTGAAAGTGTCTGGTAAACGAATCAGATTTCCCTTAAGCTCGGTAAAAAGTTCATCTTTACCAGGTTTTCTTCAGAGAGGGGGCAGGAGGCAGCCTCAGTGCGTTGACATGTAAACCCCATTGAGTCAGTTCAGGGCATTCTTCCTTCTGTAAAGAATGCAAAAAGCAAAGAGGTTGTGCTTGGAATTCTGCATCTGCAATGCCAGGCACTGGTCTTCATGCCATGAGCCCTGCTTCTGACCAGCAACATTTTTAAAGAAGGAAGGGGAAAATGAACTGTAGGAGCCGATAACTCCATCAGGCTGAATAAGCACCGTTAATGGATGTTAAAGATTGTGACTGAGAAGCTGATACAGGTGTGAGTTTTAAGAGTTTGAAACTTTACTTTGACATAACGGGTAAAGTTAAAGCCAGAGGCTTTTATGCCATTATGAGAAGCTCTGTCAGTGAGCACTGTACCCTAATTAGTTTTGATGCAGCAAATCAGCAAAGCCACCACTGGTTACGACCTCTGCCAAGAGCATGAGAGAGCCAGGCAAATGAAGCTTAAGATGTTACTAGTTGTTCTGTTGCAAAGTTCCAGATAAAATATGACAGGATGCTGTTGCTTGACTTCGGCATCGGTTCTCCAGATGGCACTCAGCACTGGCTTGTAGCGAGGCTCGCAGGGAGGCTGCCACATTGTCTCTGTCAAAACGAAAGTTTTCCAATTACAAAGAGATTATTCGAAGCGATGCAAACTTAATCTCCTGAACGAAAGGTTGCAAGCTGTGTAATAGCAGTTGAGGGGAGAGATTTTACATAGTTCACTTGCTGTAAACACTGCTGCACAGGAGAGGTTTATTATCCTGCCCAGTGAAACAAAGAAATCAGATGTTCTTGACTCTGTGTGTTAGGGCAGCTGTGGCTGGACAGAGCAGTGGCACAGCCTCTCTGGTGGAATTAGTGAGTCTCATCTGTCTGCTGGGCTGTTGGTGCCTGAGATAAAATGGTGTAAGATGGATCTTAAAGGAAAATTAGGGACCTTTGAATTAGTTGAGAGTTGTACTTTCATTTCATGTTAGACCAGGTAACTTCTGCCAGCCTGGCTGAGGGAAATAATGTGTGGGGTTTCTCAAATTTTTATGATCTCTTTAGCAGAAAAAAGAAACAGAATGTCATGCAAGTGGTGAGCTTATGAGATTTGATACTGATGTTATAAAATATCTTCATATTTATAGCACTGTACCAGGCATGTTGAAGCCATTCAGCAGCCACAAAGACGGAATGAGGAGGTAATGGCCTGATAACAAGCAGAAACAGCATCTCACCCAAAGATCATTTTGAGCTGCTGGGAAGCATCAGGAATTGTATTAAGGATAAAAAATACAGTCAAGAAAATACCTTTCACTTGACCTATGTATATAAAGAACTGTTGAATGAATGCACCACATCCAACTTTACAAGCTATCAGCAGTATAGCTTTTATATCACACTCAATATCACTAAGTGAATCACGGCTGTGCTTTTCAGGGTGTTTGTCCTCTTCCACCTGACACACTTCTGATGTTTGAAAGCAACATGTTTCAGGAACACTATCTGAAGTAATTCAACACATGAAATTCCCTCTAAGCATAGGAGAAAATCTTATGTAATGAGGACAGTTAAACATGGGCACAGGTTACCCAGAGAAGTTGTGTCATGTCCCTCCCTGGAGATACTTGAATCCCAGCTGTGTGGGCAGTCTGCAGCCACTTCTGGCTGACTCAGATTGAGCCAGTGGTGGGACTGGACCAGCTCTGGAGGCCCCTTCCAACCCCAACCTTCTGAGTATCTATGAATCTATTCAAATTATCATCTACTAAAAGTTAATATCTACAACTAACCCATTTAAAAAGAAAGTCACGCTCTCTGTCTTATTATAGGGATGTACTTAACACACATAGAACAATATGTAAATGCAGACAAGCAATCATGAAACAAAAGGCTTTTTTTGATTCCCTAATTTCTAACTAAAACCAAAACTGCCCAAGGAGCTCCACCCACACACAAAGTATGTGGGAGATTGCTGCAGGGCATGGAGAGCACCAGAGGAGCCCTGTGCGACTTTGGCTGCATGCAGCCTCCCAGAGGGATGCTGAGCACTCTGCAGGTATCCAGAGAGATTTCCTTGCAAACAGGCAGCCTGGATTTGGCCCTTTCATCTTGCCCCTGGCCTGGGTACTCTGGGGTGCTGCCCACTGCCCAGGTGTGGGGGCAGCTCTCCCCACCAGGGCATCAGCAGCCATGGTTGAGAGCGCGCTGGGGCAGTTTTCTGCCTGGGCCTCATCAAAGCATTGCCCGGTAAGGGGAGGGGGAAGTCAAGAAGGGCATTTTTTTCCTCTTTCTGCTTTTAAAAAAGGTCTAGCGATAGTGAAGGTGCAGGAGGCAGGGGCCAGAAGGACACCCTACACATGATTAAGCGGAGTTACAATTTTCCTTTTGGGAAATGAGTTGGAAAACTAAGGATGACCAGGGAAAAGTGCTTGGCGGACTACAGAGAAATCTGGATTGTGTTGCCCAGAAGCAAATCACCAGACAAGTCTTCAGGAGGGGTATTTTCACACTTCTTTTCCAACGTAGTCCAAGCAGCAAATTCAGAGACAGCAATTTCTCACTTTAGGATGTTTTTTTCCCCGAGTCTGTGTATGTGTACAGGTTAAGTTGGCACACAATTTCTCTTGATGGTACACTAATGGCTGTCATAATTGCCAGTGTACCTCTGTCCCAAATATTTAATAGGTAAGAAATATCTCTGTTTAGTAAAATGAAGATGAATATATGCTTATACAGAGAGTGAAGAAGGGCTTTGTTTTCAAAGAGGTTACTGTCAGTAGATTGTCTTTGCATGCTGCATCCTTTTCTTCTAATTAGGACAGGACTTTTGCATAGGTACAGCCATGACAGCCACAGGGCTGTCATCATGGAATGAGAGAAGTCAAGGAAGTAAGTCACTGCATTGCCTTACCTGCAAAGGGTTGTTCCAGTGGGAACAGGATACTTGGAGATTTGCCATCAATGGCATAGCTAGAGATATGGAAAACTTGAATGTGAAGGGAGATATGAGAATGTTTTCACTGCTTCATAGTCACATTTGTTCAGACAGCCAAAGACAGCAAACATGGTACAGCAAATACCTGTACCCAAAAGCTGAAATAGCTTATATTGAAAATAGGAGCTGCCCCATGAAAAGGGAATCCAACAAAAGAGCATAAAGTAGGGAAGAGATTTCTATTAACTGCCTTTTAAGCAGCAGAGAGTTGATAAATGGTCACATGAGGGATAAGGTGTGCTGGTGGAGCTCCCCAGGGAGCTTCATGCACAGGGATAGTTTAGAAGACAGCCTGAAGCTGTTTGCTGGGGCTGTGCCTACCCAGTAGGGAGCCAGATCAGAGACTGTGACTGAGAGGTCACTGCAGCCCAAGCCATCATCTTTTGAATGAGGAAGTGGATTGGACATGAACAGCCTATGAAGGGAAGAAAACTCTTGCATATTTGATTTGGTAGAGATGAGGAGGGTCTTTTTGCCTCAGCACAGTTTAATGCTCCTTCAAATGTGCAGCAGACCAGGGCCTGACATTGCTTGCTATTTTAAATTATATTTTCCCTTTTGGCTAAAAAGAACCATGAAAAGCATCCTACTCTAAAGTGTACCTGTAAATTCAGCATTAATAGTGCAATAGAATAAGAGTAGGACACTTTTCTTCCCACTGAAATAGCAGGATGTGTAAATCTGCAGTGCAATTGAAACAGGACCAAAAGGAGAACTCTATAAATGAGATTAAAGAAGTAGATAAATGCAAAATGCAAAGAAAGGATATCAGACATTCACACATAGAACAATGAAAATGTCTAAAGCAGAACAGCCTGGAGGAAGCGATTCTAGTTTCACATAGGTGTGGATGAGAACAAAACAGTGGTGAAAGGAAACGCCCTACAAAGTGACATACATATTTACTGAAAAATGAAGTAGGGCTAAGTGGTTTATTGGTCTAATTTTGCATTGTTCGCAAAATTTGCAAAACTTTTTGCCTCTAACCATCCCTGCACAATGAACTGATCCCTGCCTTCTCTTTCTGAAGAAAACTTAATTCTGGTTTCCTCATTGAAGAAATACAGGTTTGATGTAACCGAAAGTTTTGCAAGAGCATATGATGTTCATCAATAGTATCTTTCATGGAAATTATTGAAAATTCCCTCTGCACTTTCAGTGAGGTAAAGCCACTTTGTTCTGGCTGCTCATTTGGATGCTGTTCTGGAAGACACACATGCAAGTGGCAACATCAAAACAAAGCTCTATGATCTTCTCTCAGGCCAGTGCCTGACTAAGTTGCCTTTGGTATTCCCAAAGTTCCTGCTTTTTTTTTTTTTTTCCTATTCCATGACTCTCAAAATATCAGCTCCTTATTCTCTTTTGGAATGAAAGGAAATTCTGAGATTTTAAGCCAGATATTTGTTTAGGTGTGTGCAGCAGAGGTAGAGACTAATCAAGACTTAAAATTTTCTGTGGTTGGACATAGTATATGGACATTATTTTAATAAGAAGATTCTGTAGCATGGTTGAAAACATTCTTTCACAGTTATTGATATGTTATTCTAACATGGGGAAGAGAAAACTGAAAAGACATTTCAGCCATAAGCTTTATATTTATATATAAAATTAGAATACCGTTAAAGCTGACAGCATGTTTACATCTGGATCCCGTATGATAGCAGCTGATACATTTAATCTGGCATGTGGCATAAAACAGGATTAGATAAGGTTTTCTGCTTGGCCATACTTCTCTTGTGCAAAAGAATATTTATAACAATGTTCTCAACAAATCACATTGTAATGCTGAATACTGTGTTGAAATGCACTGTGCATCAGCAGTATTTTCCAAAGGTTATGTCCCTGTGATTTGTGCTAATTAGCAACGAATTGACTCTGGGCTAGAACACATGCTCAGGAGAATTTTTGGAGGTTTGATTTCAAAAGCCCAAACCACTCAGACCACCTCAGATCAGCTGGTGTGAGTGCATATGAAAAAACCAGGTTGGAGCAGGACGTCACATAAGATCCACTTGATTATGCGGAACTGAGGGAAAAATACATGTTCATGTGAACTTTGGGAAAGACTGGACTTAAACCTCTAGACAAAGGCCAAGGTGCTATTATGTTTTTTACGTTTCTTATCCAAATGACATAGTCTTCAAGTCCCCCTGAATGGGAAACTGCACTGACACCTATTTGCATAGTCCTTAACAGCCGTTGATTTCTGTGTGCTTCCCTTCTCATCTCCACAGCTCCTACAGCACTATCCTCCCCAAACTGAACACACAGGTCCTGAGTGTGCATTTTTGTGAAAAGACTAACTAAATGGTAACTGTGTGTTCAGAGGAAACCTCCTTCCTCCTGTCCTGGTGCTGAGCATCAATGTGTGTGTCCCTACAGTGGCTCGTGGTGTGTACGGCAGCCCGGAGTGCCTGGCACTGTGGTTCCCAGAGTAGATGGAAAAACCACAGTGAACATGGAACCAAAGGGAGCTGTAGTGTGTACTGCTCATCACTGTCCACTGGAACTGGCTCCCAACACCTAGAGGTGCTGGGTGAGGGGAATGGACACAATATACCTGTACATGTACTGCAGGTACACCTTCAAATCCACCTTTAAGTAACAGACATAAATGAAGTTAAAATACACAGGGAGACCATGCTGCTGGTCATTGTCTAGGCCAGAGGTATAACACAGGGTAATGTTTGATGCTGTTGAACAATATGCAATTCACAGCCTAGAGAGGAAATGTAGCTGTGTTTTCATAATAAGTCTATTAAAGACCAGAAAGAAAAATGCTTATGATTTCTGTAGCCAGTAGTAAGCACTGCTGGCACCACTTTGTGTCTGAATAAAAACATTAAACATCATGAATATAGAAATAATGAAATACAACAGGATTTGTATTTGGAGAGAAGGACAACTTATTTCACCATGTATATTCAGTGCATTTATAAGTCATGTAGTCTACATGATGAGAGAGTTTAAGCACCACAGACTTAAACTCTATAATAATAAAGTTTAAGTAATAAGTAAAGCCCTAGAAATGCCTGTGCATCTCTTTCATGAAATGGACGCACTCAGTAGAGAGGAAAGTTGACCAGACCCTAACAGAACATACAGACTTATCTGTTAAAGGAGTGGAGATAACGTAATATTTAATATGACGTTCCTAATAACTAGTCAGGTATATATACATGTGCCAGATTTCCAAGGTTATTTGCAACTGAATACAACTGAATATCACCACAAAGCAATGTAAAAAGAAAGAAATCCTGCAATTCTTTGTCAGGTGCAGAGCACTTTCAAGTCTGAAGATAGAGTCTCCATCCTGAAGAGCTAAGAGGTCCCAAATTAGGACTGATTTAGATTTAAGTAAATAGCTAAGCAATTTGCAGGGAGAGGGCAGCTCATTTTCCTGCCACTGAGAAGGGCAGACATCTTCCCATTCTCCCCGTCCCTGCATCTCTGCCCCTGCCTGCAGCTATGCACTCTCACCCATGGCTGTACATGAGCTCTAGCACTCATCTGACCCCAAACTGAGCTGATGTAGCTGCACAGAACCAGATAACTTTTCCTAATATTCCTTGTTTGTTGGTTCAAAGAGCTGTGTTGGCCTGTAGTTCATTTGTCAGCTGTTAGGAGGCTGGAAATTCCAGCTCTTGGTAGGTAGAGTTCTTAGTCCTCAGTGGACAGTAATAGCTACTGGATGTATGGGGCAAACAGGGCAGGCAGGGCTTCTTATAGTGATTTAATAATGATTCCTGATGTGTTGAATGATTTTTTTCCTCCTTAGTGTAGGCTCAGATCCCCCACATCTACACTAGTGCAGTATCTGTTGGTTTTGGTGCAGAAAAATTAGGATAGTGATGTTTGAATCTTTCATGAAAGACATCTGGAGTACTCAGTTTGCACATGTGTAAAACAAAAAGCTTCTGTTTTTCTATCCTTGCCATTTTTGTTCTCCATAACTCCAGTAAAGATGGAGTTCCTCCAAAAAAAGAGCATTCATTTCTTAATGCTGAAGGCATTTAGAAAAGATGTATAGAAAGAGTAAATTGCCAGTAAATGGCATGTAAACATTTAGGGATGCACACTAAACTGTGGTATTGATTTTTATTTATTTTATTTTTCCAGATACATCTTGGTTTCTGGAGCTGAATGAAAGTATATTTTGGGTGCTGTTAGAGGGAAGCTCTGCAAAAGTAGCATGTTGTCTGCAACAAGTAGAGCTGTGTGGTGCTACTCTTTCTTTATTTACAGGTACTTTCTGTAGCTGCTTAATATTGGACTTCCAGTTTTCCCATATTTATTAATTTATTAAATATAAAGTGCAATAGCTCTACAGTTCCAGAACCAGCTTTATCCCTAAACCTAGTCCTTGTCTGGGGCTTAGGCTGAGCCTGGGACACCTGAGCAGGGACCAGCATACAAACTCATCCAGGGACCAGTTTTTAGGCAGCACAGCCTCCCTCTTGGTAACCTCCATCTTGCAGTACTCCAGCCCAGAGCCAGGCTTTGTCTGTCTCCTAAGCCCATCCCTAACTCTAATGGGATAAGAAAGTGAAGGCCCAGTGGGATCACAGCCATCTCAGAAGGCAGCAGGCATGGCAGCCAGGATGGGGAAATCTGCACCTTCCTGTCCATGTCTTTTGTCTCACAGTTGAATTACCATCCCTCTCCCTAGGAAGAGGATGAGTAGAGCTGTCCATCTGTTCATTTGCCACCAGTCAGGCCTAGCTCCAGCATGTCAGTTTTATTTTCTTTGGTCCCACTGTCTTGCTCCTCCTGTTTACCAGAGAAGTTCTTTAGACTAGTCCAAGCTTTTCGGTTTTGTTCGGTGAAGCTTTATTTCTGCCCTTTGCATTGTGTTGGATTTTGCAGTCACTGTGGAAGCTGAGCTGGCCCTCGGTTACGGGCTCTCCAAGGAGCAGAGACCCCCACACTGAGCATAGCTGGCTCCTTGCCACCTGCTCCTGTGATAGAGGATGGGTGTCAGAACAAAGCTGGCGGCATGAATTGGCATGATGAGGTGAGAAAGTAGGGTGCACGGTGCTCCAGCTGATGCTTGCCAATGTAATTGCCCTTCAGGCAATAATTCTTGCCAGTATGATGGCCTCCAGGGACCTTCTGCAAGCCAGCGTAAGCCAGGGCCACTTCTGCTTCCCCATCACTCAGCTGCCATGAGTGTTAACCTTACATTAATTCAAGACTGAACTCCTAGCTTCACATTAGCCAGTTTTTCATAATAACAAGTTGAAGGAAATTACCTCTTCTTTCAAAATACTCAAAGTGGAGGGATGGTCTTGGGAGAAAAATCTTTTGTATTGGTGCACAGTACAAACACCATGAGGAAGGTGTACTCATCTGGTGCTTGCAGCCTGCTTGGCACTTGCTAGAGTAAATTAGTTGTTCTTAAACCAGAAGAAGCAGCTGCCGAAGCCTTTTTCCCAATGTGTCACTAAAAATGACTGGGAATATCAGAGTCAGTTTATGGTAACAAAAGCAGGAAAGCAAGAACTATTGTAAACTTAATGCAGAAAATAACTCAGAGACAAGACCTGAAAAGAGCTAAGTCCGCTCCCTTGGTTGCCTGCAATGAAAAACAATTATTTTAGACTGCAAGACACAGTCTGATCCTCACGGTGACAGTCAGCTCTAGCAGGTCAGAGCCACTAGTATCCAAGGGAAATTTTGAACCTTTCTGTCTCCAGAGCTTCATGTTTCACAAATACTTGAGTCCCAGGTCACTGCAAAGACCTCATCTACTGCCTTCCGGAGAGCTGGCGGTTGAATACCAGGGAATAACTCTTGTCATTACACTATCAAATTTTTCTCAAATGGTCTTCTCAGTTGATTCTTGTTTTGTGAGTATACTACTGTGTGGCAAATGTTCTCTGGCTCTGTGTAACTGCTGTTGTACAAGTAAGTTGGGTTGGGTCATGAAATGTACCTACTCTCTTTGTCGTTCCCCCTTCTACATGGAAATTAGAAGGTTTCCAAAGTTCAGCCACACTGAACAGCAGGTAGGAGGTCCACCAACTCTAGGGAATGAGCAAGAAGATCCCTTGTGTAGCAGCAACTGCCTATTGGGAGCATCACTGTCATGGATGGGGCAGATGGGCCTGGGGTGGGGGCACAGTGCCATGGGACCTCCCCATAATGCTGTCCTGTGCCAAACTTCCAATCTGAATCCCAGCCTGATTGGAAAAAAGGCCGGTCATTTTTAACCAGCTTTCAAAGCACTGCTGCTGACTGTTTAAATTGTTGAATGTTCAAAATGCACACAGCCAGGAAATACTGGTTCCTCCCAATGCAACCTGTGGGATGTGGCAGTACTTCTGTAGGATTTCCAGCACATTTGCAGACCTACAATGCATTCAAAGCATAAATCTCATCAATTTGCATCAATGATTCCCTTTTGCAGTTTATGGCTCTGTAAATATCTTTAATAAAAACGTTACCACAGGAAATGTTTTAAGACAATGGCTATTTCACAGCTTCACTACAGGTTCCTAATGTAAGTTAATAAGGCAAACACAATACCTGACGTTTGCAATGATAACTGTACAGGACTCACTGTGAATGATGGCTAAATCTCATTGTGCGTGACTTCTATTGCAGAGTGTCTGAATTATAGTGGAGGCTGAGGCCTGAAAAATCAATGGCTGCTATCATCACTCAGTTAAAGCCTTTGAAAATCATTAGCAATTTGGTAAATTTAAAATACTTAACCGTATGTCATTTTTAAACAAAAAGTGCCAGACCAGCACAACTCCATTTGTTGCATCGGGGAACTGCTGCCGGAGGGGTAAACAGGAACAGCATTAGTGCACTATGGCTGAGTAGGCAAGTGTATCACTGGAGCTGAAAGGCTGAGAAAGACACAAGTCACCACTGTGAGCTTTACCTGATTTACAAAGCTGAGCTCACCCTTCAAGTGGCCAAATGTGAGTCAAAAGCCAGGAAAACCCTTGGTTTACAGAGCAGTATTTGCCCACAACTGCTGCAGGTCTGGATGGACTCAGACCTGAGCAGCAGAATGGACCGTGCAAAGGAGGAAAGGAAGCAGCGCCATCAGAGTCCTTTGTTACTGAGAGAAAACCAGAGGACTGCAAGGCCCATTTTCTGAGTGGGACTTATGAATTAATATGGTCTATAAGAAGAGGTAAAAGAACTTACTGATGCCAGGAGCCTAATATTTAATCTCATAAAGAAATCAGAAACTGAACATAATATTTTACTCTGTCGGGACTAAATCTACCCATCTGCAAAGATTTAGCTTTGAAAGATAGTTGAATATATCTTTTCTTAACTTACATATTTATTTTCTTTAACAGCCTGTTCTTTGGCATCAGTGGCATCCAAGAGCAACACCACTATTCTAAATATATGGTCTCCCTGAGAAAAAAAGAGACACTCAGAGAGGATGAGCAAGTTGAGAGGCACCAGTCGCTGCACCAACACCTCGTGTTCCTCTAGGGCTTTTGGACTTATGTAAGTGCTGCTCGACTTTGTGGAGCTTAATGAACTCGGGAGAGATGGAGTGTGGGGCTGGGAGAGGTTATTTCAGTGAACCGCTGCAGCGTCTAATTTTTAACGATTTTACGGTAAAAATACATTTCAAAGCGAGTTGCCTGTCCTTAGAGTGCAGCGCAGCGGCTGTCGAGCAGAACAGGCAGCAATTCCTGCCGCTGGCACCCGCCCGTGCCCATGGGGGTCTGGCCCTCCCGTACCCGGGTGACAGCCCCGCCGCCTCCCACGCTGCTGCGCCGGGACAGGGAGTGGGCACCGTCCTGGCAGGATACCGCGGGCTGTGACTGTGCCTGAAGGCTGCCCGGGGCCGTACCCTGTCCCTGTATCCCCTGCCCGAGTCCCTGTGTACCCCTGCCCGTGTCCCTATATCCCATGTCCCATGTCCCCGTATCCCCATGTCCCCATGTCCCTGTATCCCCATGTCCTTGTATCCCCATGTCCCGATGTCCCCATGTCCCTGTATCCCCATGTCCCCATGTCCCGATGTCCCGATGTCCCCGTGCCCCCGCTCCCAGCGCGGTCCCGCCGCGGCGGTTCCCGGTGCGGCAGCGCCACCTGGCGGCATTCGGGCCGCCCCTGCAGCCGGGTCTGGAAAAGCCCACCCGAGGGAAAAGTTCTCCCGAGGTTTACCCGGCTCTTCCCACGATTTGTCCTTTTGATTTGGCCTGACTTTAGGTTTTCCTTAAGGCAAAGTTCAGACGCTAATGTTTTTAAGAAAGCTAAGTCGGATAAATTTACAGCAAAAAATTTCAGCTAAACCACTGAATGAGGCATAAATGATACCTTCATGGTTTGGGTTCTTTGTTAAATCCGTACTTTAAGAAAAAAAATAAATTAAAAAGTCGTTTGGAAACAGCAACATGTAACAGTGAATAGAATACAAGTGTCACTTATATGTAATAACTGATCATTCCAGTGAAATAGCAGCACTTTAGCTTCTCAGAAAACAGGGAAACCCAGGCAATGGCAGAAAAGCATAGAGTGCATTATTTCCTCTCAGACTACAAATTCAAAATAATGTCACTTTAATTCCACTGGCTATAGATTAGGAGCCCTACCTACTAGGAACCTTTTTGGGGTATGTAGTCACAGAATCACAAAATACTCTGATTTGGGAGGCACCCACAAAGATCACCGAGTCCAGCTTTTAAGTGAATGTACAGGAATCAAACCATGGCCGTGACCTTATGAGCACCATGCTCTAACCAACTGAGCTAATCAAGAGAGTCCCAGATTGGTTCAAGTTTTCACAAATATATGTGTATTTAAAATGCTAGAATGCATAAACACAGCCCTAGACTTCTGTGCTTGCATGAAGCTGCCTTCCTTGCGTAAGAACTGCCATCACACACCACTGTACTTCCAACAGTACCTTCATATCACCTCTGCATTTCCTGCCCCACTATTGCTGTCTGGCTCAGTGAACACACACAGACTGCATACTTCCACTCCAACTGTATCCTTCAGAGAAACATCCAATTGCTACGTTCAGAGGAATGGTCTCCCACAAGATTTGTGATTCATCCCTGTCTACCTATATGATATCCCAGAAAACTAATCTCCAGGCTGACAGCTCATTCAGCACTCTGGAAATTTACCCACACTGAGCTCCTCTTTAAATAATGACCTGACATTTGTTCTGTAGAGGGAGACAAAGCCCAGACTGATGAAAACAGTTGGCAGCTGCTTTCATTTGTGCCATTCAGAAGCCAGATGATAATTTGTCCTCAGGGACCCATCACTTCTTGGCAGACAGACATGTCCACTGCACTTTGCTATTACTTTTGCTGTTACCTCCCACCCCTGGTGTATGCAGCACACACAGAGAGTCAATATTCAAGGCGGACTAAACTAAAGCTGAGTGCCAAGAGTCATGAAAGATTTCATGATACTGAGAACTGGGAGGTAACATCATAGATGAATTTAGTGCTGATGAATACAAAGCAGTGGATATTGGGAAAGACATTTGTTAGACCTACAGAAAAGCTTAAATTAGCTACTGCTCAGAAAAAAAATTCCAGCCTTTCTGAACACAGCATAATGAAGACATCAGCTAAGCAATAACGGTCAAAAAGGCAGATCATTTCAAGCCGCTAGGCAAGAACACCAAACCAGAAAACACTATTCCAGATGAATCGCGAGTTCACCTTTTGCATACAGTGTGGAGCTCTCATTCCTTTAAATTAGCTAGAGCAGAATTACAAAATGTACAGACAAGGGTGGCCAGGATAATCAGAGCATCTTCCATACAGGCAGAGATTAAATAAATTAAGATTTTCCACCCTGGAAAAAAAGAGGTTACTAGAAGCTGATAAAAATGATGGTACATAAAATCCTAAATGGGATCAGGGAGGAGAACAGATGCAATTATTCATTATTTTTCACAGTACCAAACTGGAAGACATATAATGAAGTGCTTACATGGCAGGTTGCATGAAATAATCACCTAAAAAAGTATATTCACACAGCCAGTACTTAACCTGTAGCATTTACTGTCAAAGGATGTTATGAATGGCAACAATTTAGAATGGTTAGACAAGATATTTAGTTTGGATTAAAAAGCTACAAAATGCTTCCAAATACTTGGAAACACCACGTAAACAGATAAGGCCATCCACACCTTGGCTGCAGAGGAGCAGTAGCAACAACAATGAAAGGAGCAACAACTCTATGCATTTATATTCATGTATTTGGTCCCATCACATCTTACACCCCTCTAGATGCAGAGCCTCCAGTCACCTTGAGGGAAGATTCATGTATTCTTCACACTGTGCCTTTTATTCTCTCTGTTCCTGGCAGTTTTTATTTTTAAGGACCCCCCAGTTGTTGCTAGTATGTTGGATGCCATCTATTCTACTGAGCAACAGAGGCAGCCATAACCGCACTCCAGAAAAACTCATGCAGAGAGGTGGAGAGATACGAGCTGAAGCAGGTTTCCCTCTTTAAGAATAAAAAAGCAAAAGCCCCTTTGTGCTGCAAAGGTTCCAGCAATTATCTTCCAAGTGCACTATCCTCTCTGTCACCTAAAAAGAATGCAATGAACAGTCTAACGTATCCAATTCTCATCGACATCAGCAAGATCAGGCAGCAGCACAAGCAGCCAAGCTGCTGTTTCAATTCCTCCTTCAGAGCAGGGGTTTTATTATGTGGTGTTCCTTCTTGTCCTGGGGCCCTCTGCAGCCACTTCCAGTCGGGGTTGGTTAGTGAAAGAAAGGGAGAGGTGGTTCAGCCTTGCAAGTCACTGTGCAATACAAATCCAAGTGGTCCCACCAAGGAGAAGCGGAAAGGACACTACACAAAGCAGCACTGAGTTAAATGCATCTGTTTCCCTGGCTATAGCACAGACTGCAGAAATACAATGCTGGTTTACGGCTGAATCAAATCTCCTTTTAGTCACGCTACTGTTACTGTCCTTTGAAGCTGTTTTAGTTCAGGATGCCTACACAAGCCTTCCTTCTTTCACATAAATATCCAGTGCTGATTTTCGCTGAAGGAAATGCAGACAAGATGGAATTCACTCTTCAGCCTGGAGTCAGGAGTCCTTTGCTGCTTGTGAATACGCAGACAAAACTGCAGAGGCAGAAGACCACAAGATCGATGTAGAAGCTCCTGTGGGCTGCAGCTTCTTCCCCACAGTGCTGTGGCAGCCCAGACGGGGCCACAGGGAAGCCATGCAGCTGGGCTGCCCTGCGGCTCAGAGCTGCACCCAGCCAGCAGGCAGGCCAGAGCCCTGCAGCTCTGCTGTCATGGTGCAGGCAAGCAAGACCACCACTGCAAGGCCACAAATCTGGTTCTCACAGATGGTGAAGAAAGGGAAGATGCTTCGTCTCACTTTGTGCAATACCCGTGGCCACAAAGAGGCTGGTACAGAGCAGGAACTGGTGTGCTACAAGGTGTGGAGGAGTTTCTTCTTCCCCCAAGAGACAGGGAGGGAGCAGAGCACAAACCAGGCAAGGTTCAGTTGCTGCTTTCCTTATGAGGCTGTGCAAGTCTGGCCCATGGCTTGGGTTATCCTGCAGTCTTGCTTTCTATGACTCCCTTCCCTTACTGGGTGTAGACTTCAAATGATCACTAGCCAACACTGAGCAGTGAGACTGTCTCCATGTAAGGTGCACCACACATCACTAAGACACCACAGAACACAAAGCAGCTCATCACATCTTAGCACACATTCATACAGAAATAGCAAGGGTAATGTGTGTTTGCCTTTCCATTGTATGAAATATATTTAGTTTTAATACTCATATTTACCTATCCCTTCTCATTTGATAGGACAAAGTATTTGCTCCGCATGTAGCCACCACTTCAGCTGAAAAGGTGTTTGCCCCTCTCTGTTCCTCAGCAGCGTCACAGCTCAAAGCTGGGACAGCTAGTTCCCACACAAGATCTCCTAATGCCAGATCCTCACAGAAACTGCTTTAGGCAGCCTCCCAGCCAGTTGCATGTGCTCCCCACTCAAATCCCAAAGGCAACAGAAGAAGAAAAGCCCATCCAAAATGGAGAGGAAGAGAGCATGCAGTATCTTCAACTGGTCTTTTCACAAAAATGTCATTTCAGTTCCCTTTTTCCCAAATACAGACCCCAGTAATTGGTGACAAGAAGATAGAACAGAAAATTAGAACTGTAAAAGACAACCAGCGCTGTGCTTTGGTATTGTCCAGTATTCACCCCAGCACAGCCAGGAAGGGAAAGGTTTGAAACACCAGATGCTCTTTGCAACTGGTATTCTGGATGTATTTCCAGCAGGGATTTCTTCCCTCCCCATGAAAACAGACACACATTCTCATTTAACAACTAATTGATTTATTTAACAATACAAATTTCTTTCTACTGCATGGTTTAGCAGAGAGAACTTGAGAAAAAAAATTAGCTTATTTTCTTTTCTTTTTAAAGTTTAAATGTTTACACAAAAACAACCTTTACTTCAGTAAATATAAAATTTACACACAAAAAACTACATTAAAAAACAGAATCATGACAAACCAACAAAAAAAAAGCAACAAACGAAAAAAAAAAAGAGGATGGGAATTCAGTGTAAAGGATCCAATCCAAGGAAGGCAAGATGGGGCAACACTAACAAGGCATCCCATTGGTACACCAAGGTATCTGAAGTTGTAGGTACAATACAAAACCAAAATACATTAAAATTAGAATTAAAACCTGTATTTTTATACCATAATATATTATGATATAAATATCTGTAAATTCTGTAGGCAACACAGATAATGTGTGAAATACATAATTTGCTGTCCACTGGAAGGTCACTGGAGTGCTGTATGAGCACTGGGTCACCCACAGGTGCACTAATGGTCAGCAGTGAGCAGACTTGACATGTCCAGCCTGGATGTGACAGCCCCCTCTTTCTTTGCCAATCTGTGCTATTTCTCATACATCCAATGACATGATGAGAAACTCTGGTCACCTCCAGCAGTGATTTCCAGCACTTCATCTCCTGGCATTAGTCTGTTACCTGACTTAGGCATATTCACCTGCCAGATCCCATTTCTCATTCTCTTTTGCACTTTACAAGCTGAACTCTAAAGCTATCTTGTAGTAACCAAGAGAGACTGGCTTCTAGGTCAAGATATTTGGGATACACAGTTCTTCAAGCCACCTTCAGGAATCTGTAGAAATATTTAAAGTAGGGTGGGCAATTCATGGTCAAAGGTCATGTGATACAAAAAACAGGGACCTGTATAGTGATGACTAACTTTAGATCTAAATCTTTAGCATTTTCTGTATTGCTTTAATATTGAAACTTAACGTTCAGTTTTCATATATTAAATGAGCAGAGCATCTTACTGATGGAAGTGCTACATTGTCTCCAAAAACAGCAGGTAGTAAGGGAGACTGTAAAGTTTAAAATTAAGTGTAATTTTAAAAATCATTTAAAGGAATCAAGTATCTTTTTTTTTTATAATCGATATTGTCACTGGCAACCTATAAAAGCTTAAATTATAAAACTATTAGTGACTCTACTTTTTAAACTGTATGTACTATAAAGCTGTATTTTTGTTACTTACAGATGTTACAAAATTTTCAAGCCAGTAAGTGAAGGGAGAAAAGGTAGTCTAAAATAGTTTTACATATTTCAGTTTTACTAACAAAGGTTCATTTCCCTCGAAACTGTTTTTGTGTCATAAAAATCTGATTAAATTTATTCTACTCCTCTCTCTTCTGGGCAGATGATAGAGTGTTCAATTATGCTTTGGAAGACCTCTTTCAATGGATGACTGTAGTTATCTAGATCAGCAAGTCCAACTTGCTTTACTCAGAAATAAAAGCACCAAACTATCTCTGACTTGGCCCTGCTTTGTAGCAAGACCGAGGCAGTCTGTTCTGAGAGCAGGACTGGCCCTGAAGCAACCAGCTACATTAACTCCTGGAGTAAGCACATGCAATGCTCTTATTTCAACTTGAGAAAGAGCTGAAGAGTACTAAATTTAAGAAAATAGTAGAAATTTCTCTTGTTCTGTTAAAAACAAAACAGGGAAAACAAACAATCCACAGGTGTGCATTAAACATTTAATAGCAAACCCTTGCTTATGTATATTAATTTAAAGAATATCCACAGGGATCTGTGATACATTGGCCCTGCCTTGTTACTATAATTAAATTTATTAAAATATTAATTTAAAATAGGAAAACAAAGAAACTACTCCATGGGGAACATGTTTATTGTGTTTGAGATGATACACTGGGTGCTCTCTGAGCTACAAAGGGAAAAAGGAAATCCTTTCATTACAAACTGACAAAGGTAAAAGTTAAAACAGTTTTCACAACAGCATGTACCACATATTGGAAATAGATCTGGGTTTAATACAAATGACATAATTCCTAGTAATCTACAGCTACCTTTAATAACTTCATACAGATAATGAATTAGGCTAAAATGCACTATAATATTTGGTTGACTTCAGGAACAGTATCCTTAGTACATCACAAAATACATTTTGATATCCCAAAGAAGCAAGACTTGCAAGTAGGCATTTTAAACATAACTAATCTACAGCTACAAACTTCTACTCTTGATAGCATTTACCTTTTTTGGGGGGGGCAGTATCCCAGTCTTCAAAAGGATAAAAGCAGAGTAGAATCAGTATAACATATACACAGAAGTCCGTATTGTAAAGGCTATAAAGATTTGTTGCACACTGCAAAGTTGCCTTCCGCACCTTCACAGTGCACAAGTAGTTTGTCATTTATGTTGCATATCTCTTGGTCCACTGTCTGGCTATCCTGTCATGTTCTGCTCTGTTGGTCAGGTACTGAGTGGCTATGCTTCCAACCAGAGGGTCAGCTGCAAAAGGCCGGAGAAAATGCATCAGAAACCATTCCACAAGAAAAAAAAAAAAGGCAAAACAAACACATTGTTTTAAAAACAGCATTCATTCCAAAATACAGTGTTTGTTAGACCAGAAAATGCCATGAGATACAGTGGTGCTCTTACCATATCAGACATTTTCAAGAAAGCACAAGAGGCACAATGAGCAGAAAAAGAAAACACTGAAGTCTGGTGTGGTTGCGTGCATATACATGAATCCCAGCCAGGTGCTCTGCTGTCACCCCTTTGAAGGGCTGCTGGGTGCAGGGGACTTGGAGAAAGCACCTCCTGGAGCACTCCTGTCACTGAGCCACACGGGACCAGGGGGTGTGAGGGTATCAGGGCTGCAGCACCACCGAGGGGAGACAGTTTGCTTCCAAAGTCATCAGACCTTTGTACCAGAGAGGTTCATCCATTTCTCTCAGACTACGACCACTTTCTGTAAATGAATTTCCACCTTAGCACTACTGCTCAGTTCCTGCCCTGACTGCAGGCAATTAGCATTCATTGCCTAATGACACTGGTGGCACAATTGTTGCTGAGAAAATGTAGTGCTTCTGGTGGAGTTCCTTCCCTCCCAACAGGAACAAGGTACTCTCTTCAAAAAAGGGAGAAATCTCTCTGAACACCTCCCTTTCATTTGCAAGATTAAAGCTTTTAGAGGGGACTTCCTGTGGCCCCTTCTGACATGCAGGATTTACGAATTTATAACTCAAGAGAATGTTGTTGTTTTCCTGGATCAACCACTCACTTGCTGGAGCTCCTGCAATACAGACCTTCAATGGCATCAGCTTATTTTCTCCATCACACCTTGGGAAAAAAAAACTTAATGCTATTTACATTCTGTTGAACTACAGGAGTGAAAAGCACCATTAAATGTGGGACACCACATCCAATTCAGGAGTGTTTCATCCTCAATTTAAAAAATACTAAATTGTATTTAATCTGCATGCAATCAAATATACAAACTACATTCTGTGGCAACTAAGTCAAACAACTAAGAGTGGATGCTCAGTGAACTCTCAGCTCCTTACCTGGGTTGCAGTCTGTCAGAAGGGAACAGATAGACAGAAGAACCTTTGAAATAGTCAAAGCAGGGCTCCAGTTGTCTTTCAGGATATCCAGACAGATGACTCCCTGACTGTTGATGTTGCAGTGATAAATTCTGGTACGGAAAGTAACCTGGAATTACAGCATAAGAGACATGGGGAGAGTCACTCAGTGTTGCCCAGGGCGGTGCCCCTGGTCTTGGAGCTGCTGCAGCACCCGTGGTGCTCCCACTCCTGCAGAGGCAGCTCAACCCTGCTTGTCTTCTAAACCACAACTGGTTAAAAAGGGTTTTGAGAGTATTTACTGTAGCCATGGCTGCCTCTAAAGAAACCTACCATGAAGAGATCAGGGGCATAAACTACTTTCACGCAGGACCTCTGTCTGGTACCCACAAAGAATGAGGACCTGCTTTATAGTCCTGTAGCTACTTATCGAACAAACTGCACATCAGGAACCTTCCAATCACAAACAGAACTTTACGGTGGTTTCTGAAGGTGTAGGAGTTGACAGAACACTTCTGCATGTGCAGTATTAGCTGATCTTTTTCTTTCTTTCAGAATCATAGATAGAGACCATGAAAATACTTAAATAATAACATTTAAAATTTGAGCATTCAAATTCAATTCTTGCTAAATTAGCAATGAAACATTTGTCTCACCCTTCATTAGGCAGGATATAATATACAGCCAAAACAATGTTACTACACTAACTAAATCCATCCTTGTTTTTAAATTATTTCAGACCAATATCAATAATGTGAGCATTATTCTGCACAAATAAGAAGCTAGAAAAATGTAAGTGCTTTAATTACATACAGCACAAGAAGGTAAGAAAAATTTTCTTTTTTTAATGATGCAGTGGGGGAAATCCACAATGTTTTCTTAAAATTCAAAAATCATCATGCTCTAAAAAAACCCCCGAAAAACCTACAAGACTTGAATAAGGAACTTGTCTAAAAACCTCTGCATCACTTCATTACAACAGTTTTAACTCAGAACATATTAAACAGTGTGGGTTTCAGAGAAATGTGAAATACATAGAGTATATATTATTATGTTGAAGCCACCCTGGGAATTAAAAAAGATATCTGATTTATAATAACAACATTAGAGCCTCAAAAGCCTTTAAGATGCAGAATGTTGAGTGGTAGAACGTATTTAGTTTTGTTAGTGTCACCAGTGTCTTTTCTGGTGACTCAGTCAAGACTTGTAATTCAGCAGTAAGGGAGGGGAGAAAGGAAGAACCCTTAACTTCTTTGGTATCTGTTGGTAAATTATAATTTATTAAGTGTCCATAGTATTTCTGAACAACAAATTGATGTTTTAGTTCAAGCTGAGTTAAATCTAATAAAAAGAGCTTTTACTTAAAAACATTAGCAAAGAAGTTGCTCATCTTAACAGAAATAAATAGACATTTTATAATAATGGAAATCATCACAATAATTTACCCAGTTTGAAGTCACAATATAACACTCTGGTTGTCTGTGTAAACTTATGTTAGCTTTCTCTTATTTTGCTAAATATTTCATGATAGTATTTAATAAAGAATCTGGATCATAACAGAAAAGACTATTGTACAAATATTTTAGTAGCTGGAATGAGAAGAAGGACATATAAGGCCTTGTGTTGTCTTCTGACAGAAATGAAATTTCTTGGATCTTACCTCTTGATCAGAATTATCACTCATTTATCACTTGGTGAAGCTTGGAAATGAACTGTGGTAATGAGGAAATAAATTAGACAGGATTTTTCTGAGACTGCAAGCCAAGATTTTGGACCTCAGTTTTCAAGAGACCATAAACAAATTTGATATTTAAAAAGCAATATGCACTCACTTAGCTGCAAGTTACATTCCCCTCATCTGTGAAAAAACGATAAACACAGTAAAAACCTTGCCCTTACCTTTGGTGGCTTGAATGGATAGTCAGACGAAAATGTGATATCCAGGAAAAAAACGCCTCCTTCGTATACAGAACCTGGAGGTCCCAGTATAGTTGATCTCCATTCATAAATGTTATCTCCTTTAGGACCAGCACTGTGTCAAGAAAAAACAGGACAGAAAGAGTCAAATGCACCTTTAAGAGAGGCATTTTATGGATTTCCTTCTGCATTCATTTCGATTAATAAAAACCACTTGCCTATCTTTAACAACTGCCTATCTTTCAACTGGATTTAGTGGGCTCAGTGTTTTAAACTGGCACAAAAGCTGGCTACTCTGCAGTCCCTTCGGAGACACAGCAATGAGACAGACTAATCATGAACTACTGGACTTTCACTATCTGAAACAGATCCCCAGACCTACTTTCTTGAGTATGTGGTTGCTCTGAGGTTCTACATCACACCCTTCATCTTCAAGCATTTAACAGATCACACCTTCATCAAAACGGGACTTTAAAGTATATTGATACACATTTATTGCCACGTTTTTCATAGGTCAGAATGAAATGTTACACCCTTGGGCAGCAAAACTAGGGAAGGGAGAGAGAATCAAGTAACATGGAATTGAGCTTCTTATAGCACTGTCATTCCTAATAACTGTTTTCTTCAGAGTACATTTGTGTTATCCCTCCGGACAACTGGCAATGAGACAAAGAGCCAAAACCAGTTTATTTTAAGAAGTACAATACTGAATGCACTACTCACTAGGGGAAGGATTATTGCATAATTAATTATTAAAGTAAAGCTTTGAAAGAAGTGATAATGAACCAGCATTTTCTTGACATCTGAGCTATCATTAATGCTATTATCATACAGCAACCATCTAACCTCCTCACGAAAAAAAATAATCAAATATGTAAGCAAGTCTGGGTAACAACTAACCTAACCATCCACAGAAGGTCCTAAATCCAACACCCTGGGATCCAAACTGACTGCTGTAGAAAACAACATTGTTGAGCTCATGCAGACATGGCAGATCCATCACATCTATGCAGGTAAGTCAATAACACAGCACTGTAAAAGATCCTTTCAATTCTCCTCTCCTCAGCAGCTTCCCAGGCACCACCTAAATCTCATAGGCACATGGTAAAGCATCCCCATCCTTCTCCCTCTGTGGTCCCAAGGAACAGGCACAGAGGACTGTCATATGCAATTGCACATGAAACAAGTGACAGGTCATGGCACCACACTATAGCCTGGGAGCTTGTGGATTCTGGAATTACTCAGCATTCTGAGGAGCCTCCCTGCAAGCCCTCCAAGTGTTAAGGCTCCTTCTATGTCATGTCACCTCACATACTTGTCATACATATGTTTGCAGTCTGTAACATGGCACATTGGATATTCATCCTTACTATTTAGTCAAATGTGGAGACAATCATCAGAGATAAGGAATATGAGCAGTCTGCACTACACATCTACAAACCCCACACCAAAAACTGAGCTATTTTTACTTTAAAATCATATTTGAGAAAAAACCCAAAAGCTGATTTTGATTATGAATTCCCTTTCAATTCATAATTTTCTAGGATGTGGTTTATCGTGTAGACACTTCATGTACCAAATGTTGCAGGCCTTTCATAAACAGGACAAAATAATGATGGAATTTGGCTGACATCCTATTTCATTAAAACAAAAAAAATTATTTGATGAAGCTGTAGCTATTTTCCTGTTGCCAAAATGAAAGTAGGTAACAATAGACTGCTGGTCTCCAGAGCACAGCTAGGAAAGAAAAACTACAAGTGATATCAAAATAAAGTTTGGGTCTAAAATCACTCATCTTACCTTTCTATTCATAATGCATGCATAAAAGTGGGAGAAAAATAGTAGATCATTTCAGGGGAAAAAAAGGGAAATTCAGAAGTAAAGGGGTCCAGTATTGGTGATAATAATGAACCATTTGCACCCGCAGTCACTCCAAAACATAATTTTATTCATGTTCCCCAAAAAGCAATTAGTGTAAGAACTGAAAATATTGGGGCAATAATGACAATATTTAAAACCCACACAGGCCACTGAAATGTTTCAATTAATTCTTGACACTCATCAAGCTTACAGCTAATTAGTATTGTGCTTGAAACCCAAATTTCTATGAAGTAATTAAATTTCAGCATTATACGTCCTAATGAACCCAGAAGCTCTCCTGGTGTTCAAGACACTCACTGTCCTATTGCAAGCATAGGCTTCAAGCATCTCACCTTAAACCCTGAGAACTGTGAAGAGTGACAGCCTAGGACTCTTTCTCACTGTCTGCCACACCGGACAGAACACCCCAGGCAGAGCACTACAATGGGGAAATTCCATGGTTTTCTTCCCCTCCTCTTTTCATCACTGAAAGACCCAGCTCCTTATGACTTCCCCCATGGAATCCATATGGACACAACATTCTCTCCCGTCCCTTTGAACACAAAATCTTGATGGAGTAGTGGGTCTGATGACAACTTCGGTGTTTTGGCCACACAACATACCTGTGTAGCACATTACTAACAGCCTGCTGCCCTCCTAAATTAGCTTACAGGACATCACAAATTTAGTAAATGCACCAGCAGTATATTCTCAATAAAAACCCCACTTGATTAATTTTTTACAATATGGGCTAAAAACATCTCAGACAAAATAACAAAGCAATTTAATTGAAATTACAAAACTACAAAATTAGGGGGTTTTACTTCACACATTAAGGCTGGACTGATTTTTTTACAATAGATAACGTTAACTGGCTGCATCTGCTTCCTAGCCCACTTCCATTATGTCACTTCACTGAGGGATATATACCTGATCCAGGTAAGACAAAGGATTTATAACCATGCCCTATCCAAGCTAGTCCACTGAACAGATCTAATTTACAAGCGTGACTTCAGATGGTGAATTTGAAAAGACATGAGGTTAAACTTGAGAGGCCCATGGGTTCACACCAGGTCCTTCAAACCTAACTCTGCTGAACCCTGGCTCTCAAGTTTCATGAAGATGAAGAACAGCTTTTCCAGTACAGTGTAAAGAGCATTCACATGGATGCAGTGGCGTTCACACCAGTAAGAAGCCTGTTAAGACTCCTGACGCATTGGTTACAGAAATCCAAATTCAGCTTTTGTTACAATTCATTAAATCAAAATGCACTGAAGCTGCCCATATGGAACTAGCTGCAGGATGAGAAACTAGGACACAAAATTTCCAATGTACATGATGCTAGTAGCATGTTGCCTTCTGCAATTACTAAATATGCTTCTGTCAACAGCACTCCTTTGAAACACAGGGCTCTAAATTTGGCAACAGAATGCAACTTCATAGTACTGAGACATGATAATTAAGAAGAAAAAGGGTGAAGGAGAATGTAATTTAGCTAGATTTGATGTTAACTCTGTGCTATGCTTTATTGTGATAAAGAATATGGGTCTGTAATAGGATACAACTGAGGGGTATGTGTGTGCGTTTGTTTTTTAGGAAGCTTCCGACAGTGAAATCTGTCAAGACTCAAACAGTTATATGTTACTGGTACCATAACACTAAAGGTACTGGTCTATACCTCAAGTAAACCGTCGGGGGGTGCCTACATAGCACAAGTTTAAGTGGTGGAATATTTTTCCACATTCTCCTCTCAAAGAGTCTGCCCTTAGGTCTGATACCCAGGCAGGCAGAATAATAGAACCATAAAGGCTGGGAAAGACCTCTAAGATCATCACAAGGGCAGAGCTATCAAACCAAATGGGGCACCTGGAGTGAGAGTTAGGTACGGAAAGAGCTCCCACCATACTTCTCAAACATTTATCTCAAAATGAGATTCAGCAAAAGTAAAACTCACGAAGCCCTTCACAGACTGCTCAATCACAACAACTCTGTCACAGTGGCATAATTATAATTTTTACTGCAATCTAAGTGAAGACTTTAAGACATCTAAGTGAAGTGTTTTAAGAGAAGAATAAGATATCTTTTTTTTTTAGTTTTTCTTATTTCAACTGAAAGTACTAAGGAAGGGGAGAAGGAATGCTCTCAACTATGATCGACAACCTCATGCTTGAAAAATCCACTTCATAATGCTACATAGCTAAGTTCTGTAAAATCCACAACACAGATCACAAACTGATTTTTACAAATCCTGTTGTAAAGAAGGCACTCAGCATGTTACCAGCACAAAAAACTTTGGTTTTGGACAGCAGTGTCTCAGCTAAAGCTGCTGGATGATTTCTAGTTCAGTACCGTTCCACTAGAGGCTAACGGGGCTTCAGCAGATCCTATTAGCACGTACTGAAAGTTCAGGCAAATACAGAGATGCCATCTGTAGTGAGTCTGTCTGCCCCACCATCTAAGCTTCTGAGCTGAATGAACTCATTTCCAGTGGCAGGAGAATGCCTCAGGCACAGGTAACTTCAGCTTATCACAGAGGTGGAGGATTCATATCTACCATGCAGGATATCTACTGTGGATGCTGATGCTTGCACCTCAGACTTACCAGACAATTCAGTGTAGAGAGATCAGTGACTGTGCAGCATAAGGAGCATCTAAATGCTCCCTACAACCAAGGTTCTCTGTCTCCCTCTGGTGACACCTGCTATTCACGGACTGCATGGGGGGCCTGGCTCCTAACTCAAGCCACTTAGCTCAGTACTTAAGAAAATCCTCCTCACCCTCCATGCAGTGAGAAAGGGTTGTCAGGCTCTGTTCTCATACACTGTCTTGTAGTGCACTAGCCTTTTACCTAGCCAGATACACAGATACGCACTGTCATGCTGTTGGTAATTAAAGAACAAAAATAATCTCACCAAAGAATCTCTGTCTGGTGCAAGCTGTCTGAGAGTTACTCAGTGAAGCCTGGCGAGAGCCCAAATCACTTACCAGTAGTTGTATTTTCATGTTAAATATGGGAAAGGAAAGATGCTCAGATTATTTTCTTGTACTGATATTTTCAACATTTTGAAAAAAATTTGTCCACTACCATTTTTTTCCTTTTTCTAAGTGTGAAGGCACTCTTGTGTTTTTGGTTACAGATTACAGGAAAGGAAATGAACACTAATTAAAAGGCATAAGTTTGTGCATGGCTCTCAGTTCTGTGACAAGCATGGACAGCAAATTACACTTCCTTTATTTTTCAATGTCTTGTTTAGAGGGCTCTCTAGAGTCCTTATTCTCAGTTTTCATATTATCAGCATCAGTGCCTAAGCACCTCTGCTTACAGAATTTGGGTAGTACATCCTCTAGACACAGAAAGCATACTGGCTTCGCTAAAAAGAGCTACAAGTATAGCCCTAGTTTTAGGATTACAGCATTCTTCTAAGGTTGGACATGTGGGCTGTCTATAGCAATGTATTGAAACCATGCTGAAAATGCTTTTTGATAAGGTGCTTGCTATTATTAAGGTTTACAGGTTACATGCAATTTTTTACCAAGAAAAAGTTTCAGTCTATTGTGTTCTTTATATAGCTACAACTGTTCTTATTTTACCTGCTGCTGAACTACCTGCTACATCTGTTTGCTGAAAAAAGGTTGTTTACTGCTTCTAGCAGATCCCCAGAGGCTCTGCAGAAATGAGGATACATAGAGTCGAGATCACTGTACAGACCTTTTCTTCTGTCACTTCCCTAAGGTCTTGTGTGCCCTTAAGATCGAAATCTAGAAATTACGCTTTAAAAAAACCCAAACACCTACTTTTAACTCATGGATCCCCTGATAATTCAGCTAGTTGTAAAGCAGTGCAGGACTTGTGCCTGAGGACATGGTTCAATGCAAAGCAAATACAACTTGAGAACTCCTCCTACCAAATCAAAAGCAGCATGGCTACTGAAAGCAAAGTGCTGATCCAAGCTAAACTAACTTGGCCAAACCATACACATTCAAAAAACATCACTGGATTAGCTTTATGCTTCATCAGGTATCACTCGCGCTCCTGCAGCCAGTGTCGGGCATAAACCTTAGTCTGCTGCTCCAGCTTAGAAGTGTAATCATGTGGCTGTCTGTCTTTGGGACACATCAAACCTACCTTTAGGGGAATCTGACCGAGTGCAGGTCTGCTGCTGCTCACCCCAAAGTGAAAGATGTATGTTAGACTAACAGAACCTCCAGAGATAAACTTACCATTAGTAGAATATACATTTGTTACCAAAGGAAGCTGAGTTAACAAATCATTTGCTAATTCCATCAAAGCTGTAATATGTAGATAACCCAAGTACTATATTTTGGAAAACAGAGTTTTTTCACTGCCAAAAGCCCCACTAAATTAGTTCATTGCTACAACAGCTCAACATTACTTTCCTCCTTGTATTCCTGCTAGTTCCTAGGACCCTTCTTGCTGCTGTTAGAAGTCTGCTCAGGTTCTTTGCATCTTCCAGAACAACTCTAGACAATTATGGAGGCAGAATCCCTGTAATTTTTCTTTGGAAAGCAGTTTACTAAATTACAACAGAAATACTGAATTTAAACAATGTAACAAAACATATTAAATTGCTTCTGTCTCTGCTCTTGACAGAGGAGTTGTACCCAGGCAATACACAAAAAAGTTTACCAAACATGAATCCGTTTTGAAAACAGAAATCTCAGGACTCTCAGGCATGAAAAAAGTTCCTGCTGAATATTTGGTTTAGAGTAACTTGAAATCTTCATATAAGTCCCTCTCGCATGTCTACACAGGAGAAATTTTCCATACTACCTATTAAAACACAGAGTGGGACAGCCAGTCAAGGGAAACATTTCCTGATACCCTGCCACGTGTTTATAACACAGCTGTAATTTAGCACAAAATAAAAGATCAGCTCCCTGTCATCAGTGTTGAAACACCACTAGTACTAGTGTCAAAACATACTATTTTCTTGCCTTTAGTATAAAGCTCAAATTGTACTAAGGCCAAATCACTTTGTCGAAGAAATTTGCCTAGCAGGTACACAGTTCACATTTTCCTTCCACTCAAAATTACTGATGAACCTGGATTTAGCAAACATGGAAAATTGTGCTTTTCTTCCACGAGAGAGCATTCTTCTCAATGCCCTAATATAAACAAAACTCATTTGGGATACACTTATTTTATTCTTCAATATGTTTACCTCCATACCAATTCTAGCAATTGATACTGAAAGAATCACAGAATATCTGAGAAAGCGTGCAGCCTTAGTTCAGGGCTTCTGTCCACAAACACAACATGGAGGCGCTCAGACACTAAATCATTTGCCTAATGCCTTCCAGCAAATGTGTGCTGTGGAGTTTGACTGCAGTGTAAATCTCCCAAATCCCAGACCATCCCCTTACCCACCAGACTGACATTACGTGATTAGCAAGTCATTCAATGCGCCTGTGGCATCCAAGTGTTTTAGACACCAGTCACCTCCATCATTCACTTCAAAATCTTCAGGTCAAAAAGTTACGTGACACGGAGAAATCCAGTTTAGGCTTTCCTACCAATATTTTCAACAACACTTTTGATGAAAAAAAAGAAAACCTATTATTCCCCAAATCCTTTATGCATGCCCTTCAGATGGAGGAAGAAAGAACAGTTAAAATAATTTCACTAAAGGATCTAAGAATACAATTGGCTTTAAAAATTTAGTAAACTGGTACATACTCATGCCTAGGAACAGGTTAATTGAGCAATTTTCAACAGACTAAGCCTGAAAGTTAATTAGAGCTGTTCACATGAAATTCCCTACTATCAATCTACCCCAAACACCTAACCATTAGGCAACTTCAAATACTGACCAATGCATTCAAAAAAATCTTCTACTGCTCTGTGGATTATGTTTTGTTTTCTAAGGAAGGTACTTTCACTCAAAAATTCAAAGGAACACCTCTGAACAGCACTTTTCAAGACAGAAAGCACATTAGTGAATTAGAGAATTGCCACCATCTGACAATTCAAACCTAAAGGCAGAATCTGTGATTAAACTTGTGAATGGTGTTAATGTTGTGGAAAAACTTTTTTGTAATATCATAAGAGGATGAAGTGCCATTTACAGAACACAATTTATTCTGGTACTTCATGAAGGACCAGGAAAGACAGAATGGCTGAGAAGTCTCCTTCACTGAAATGTGGGTGAATCCACCTGTCAAGAAGATGAACACCCAATGTGGGAGCCTGGTGCTCCCACAGTGGAACTTCCTCCTCTGCCTCCAGGATGCCCAGGATTGGGCTTCTTCACCACTTCACAGCAATATAGTTAGAAGTTGCCTTTTCCCAACTTCTGTAAAAATCAGCTTTCAAGTTCAGCAAAAAAGTTCTAGCTTGCCCACACAGAAAGAGATGAAAGACAAAAAGGTCAGTCCACCTGCAATACCACCATTAACACTTTGAATTAAAAGCACCTAGGTAGGGATTTAATGACCTTTAATACATGCATATTAGTTTTGTACTTTTAGATGTTTCATACTAACTTCCTGAAGGTTAACAGGTAGCAAGCACTGAATATTTTCCTTCAAAGAAAGTCTGTATTTTCATCATCTAAGTCAGTTCTTGGTTCAGTCTTCCTAACCTTCTAGAACAGGCTTTCTCCCAAAAGTAATTCTATCATCACTTTTATGTACTTCCTCCCTCTTGCCTTTATCCATTTCCACATCAGACTGTACAGCCTAACAAACCAGAAAATGCTGTGCCATAGCTCCCTATGTCAGATGCCTAACTTGACACCATAAAAGTCTAATGAAAATCTTTGTAAATTAGTAAAAGGCTATATTTGCTATATTTCTCAAAGATAAAATAAAATCGTCCCTTCCCAGTTTATATACCAAGACCTTCCCCACATCACATGCAATATGGATACCTCTTCGAGTCTGGCTCCTTCCCAAACGTGCTTGGGATCACCATGTGGACTATCCAGAATTGAAAGCAGTTACCCATTTCGAAGAGGCGTGAATCTGATTAGCCAAAAAACAAGAACCCTGTTCAACACAACAGTCCAGCGTTCAGAAAGTCTGTCTTTAGTCTGGTCTCCAAGCTGGTTAACAAAATTCCCTACACTGAGAGTTGAATAAATGAGATTTTCACTTTGTTTTCCCCCCACATGATTCATGCTCTGAAATGAACATCAGAACTCTGGCTACAAGCCTTAAACTCTGCTTAAAGCAAAATAATGATAAGCTTCACACTCAGTGCAGGGCAGGAGTTTATCATTGTTGGCAATTTTTATATATCTAACCTATTATTTGATATTAGATGTTTTTTAACCTTTGTACTGTTATCAAAACGATTCTGCAAACAGGCTTTTGACAATATGAATACATAAAGTAAATCTCTGGAGTATAACACATTCCATCAGACCTGAGTGCAAGGTGACTGCTACTGTCCCACAACCCCAGCAAAATCAGACCCGTGCTTCCTCTCACTCCTTCCCCTCCCTTGACACCCGTAGTGGTGCTTGTGAAACCTCATTTCATGTTGCTCTGTGGTGCTGAGTGGACTGAGAAGTAACCAAGGATGGCTGCCAGGACTCCTGGAAGCAGCAGCTGGCTGCAGACTGGCATGGATACCATCAGCACAAGAACTGCTGTGGCAGGGAGTAGGGCAGAAGTGGGGGGCTGCAGCAACTCAACCTGAACTGGCCTAAACCATGCTGGAATTATACTCTGCAAGTGCAATTCTGGATCTGCAGTGTTCTATCTATAAAACAGAGGCTGATGATCCTCTCTCTGATTCTTCACCATTCCATTCTGTTCATTTAGTAGGTAGGTTGTAGAGTGACCCAACAACAGGGCAGGCTTGATTCAGGTGCTAAAACATTAGCCCAGCAATGTACACTACACCAGCTAAATATGAGTATTTGGAGTATCAAAACAAAAGCAGTTGGAGATAGGAATCTGTTTTGTATACTGCAGAACTGGAGACAGCTGAAGCAACACTTGGTACAGAGAATATATAAATGTAATTTGTGGATAAAAAGCATTAAAAACCCCTGTGAATCCCAGCTTTAGTTCTGGAAGCACAACAATTCAAAGGAACAGAGAAAGCATCATGCATACAAATACACAGAAATCAATGTCTGAGTTCATTTTACTCCACAAAGGTGTAGTACACTAAAGAAAAATGTGAAAATAATAACCATTTCAAGGGGAAAAAAAGTCAATAAACATCTAAGTGAAACAAGTCTCACTCGGTAAAATCTGTTTATTGAAAAGTCAGATCCAGCCTAACTACTGCTCTCTGTAACAACATTAATTTTTTGAGTAACTCTTCAAAGCAAATATTCTCTGCAGAAACAGCTGTAGTGTATGGAACAGAGGCTGTTTGGGTTAGCCTTGGGAGCAGGGCTTTGTACCCTTCCTGTAAGGGAGCTGCCACTGCTCAGGAGAAGCCAAGGACGTTGTGACCTGTACAGAACTCTGCTGCAGACCTTGGGCTACTGGAACCACTGGACTAAGATATGCTGCAACTTCCTTCCAAGAAAAGCAGTTTTCTCCCCCAGCCCAGATTCAAGACAGCTGTTTGGAGAGTGGCTGTTCACTGTCTGCAGTAGGATGCAGCACCTCAGACCTCAGGCAAACCAAAAGCACATGGACAGCACTGATCCTGGGCCCTAAATCCTTCTTTCCAATAGCTCAGGGTGCAGCACCAGTTGCACTGAATTTAGGAATCAGATACCGCTACAACACAGACATGGAACGGCTGTGATCTTAAGAAGAAAAGGCTCAGACTGCGTATGGTTTTCATTTGAGGCTATAAGCATGATTTATCAGAGGAAAGAATACACTTAATGTCTGCCGTTGCAAAGTTCATCAGTTATATACAAATTAAGTATAATCTCTTCCAACATGTCCTAATATTATATATTGATATCCACTTCCTTCGTATTCTCAGTCAGTATAATTTAGCGAACACCATTAACTACAGATTGGCTTACATTTGCAATCTAGGAAAAATAACGTTCTTTCTGATAGCTAATCTCAATAAAGCTTTTTCTTTGCTGCAAATGCCTAATTTTAAAGTACAACACTGCTAGAAAAATTAACTTAAGACAGCTGGCCTGGTCATAATACTTAAGAGATTCTGAGCTGAAAGGATAAACATTTTTATTAGCATTTAGCCTGGTGGGACTGATTACGGATGCTTAGATAATTAAATATTTCTAACAAAAGAAAATCCCAAGAACTAGTAGCAAATATATAATTTTGATCTTAACCATTTTTACTGCAGGTATTTAAGATGATCAATATTCTGTTTTACAGAGGGAATAATAAACATGACAGAACAATAGTAAAAGTGACTGCATAGTAAGGGGCAGAACAGGGTATAAAAGCAGCCTCCAAAGTCTCTGACAAGTAATGCCTGAACTTCAGAAACCCCCCAAACACACCCTATCCTATAACCAGGGTGTAGATAGGTTCTCCCAAGAGACAACTTAGAAAACTAACTCAAATGGCAAGTTTTCTCTCTTGCTTAAATCTTCCTTAATGAAACTTAAAAAATAGTGCTGGAAAATAACAGTAGCAGCAACGGTAGCTGCAGTAATAACAACAACAACAGTGAAAGGATCAAACTGGCCTGGCTCTGGGTCCCTTGCACCTGAGCATGCTTCCTTACTACCCTGGAGAAGGTTCCTGCCCAGGTGCTCGGCTCTAACAGCAGTCCCAGCATCACTGGCATTTTGGGTCGGGCAGGGGGAGGTAACCAGCCAGTTGCACTCTAGCGATTCTCGGCCGTGATGCAGTCCCTGGGGAGCACAGCAAGCCAGAGTGGGGCAGGCTGAGAGACTGGTTCAGGCAGGGAAAGCCATAAAGAACTCTTTGATAGGTTGTTCCTCCTCCCCACTGCACCAAGAAAATACCAGCAGGGAAGACAACCCTGGAAAGGCAGAGATGCTGGAGGTAGTTTTCCAAAAGGGTACTCTGAGACTCTTCAATAGCCCATGGATGGTTTGTGAACACAAAGATCCAGCTTTGCAGGGTTATGCTTCGTCCCCCTCCTGTTCCCCCTCTAGCACAAGCAGCGGCAGCTTTCACAGGGCAGGACTCCACAGGGGCTGAAAGCTAATTACCAGATGTCTTGTAAATCTTTCCAATCTGCACAACTTCATCCAGTTTGCAATGCTTAGCATCAGTTCTTTTGGAACCTTTTCATCCTTATTTTTGTGTAACAAATTTTCAACAAGCCAGGAGTTCTTTGTTCTCTCCTAATAAAACAACCTAAATAGTTAACACTTCAGCATGAAACTAATGAACTAAATGCACTTTTCTGGAGAGTTGTGCAAAAGTACAGGCATATCCAGATTTATGTGAAAATTTATGAATTCTAGAAGAAGTCCTTTAGGCTGTGTTTTTAAAATAACTTCAGAACTACAAAAATGAATACAAACAACAGTTGTAAATTATCTGTGTGTTTTGCCAAACATATGGCCACTCAAATGCTGTGCTTATTGAGGATAACTTCAAGGAAAATCTTACAGGAGGCTGAAAAGAGAAGTGAACCAAGTGAGATATTTGCTCAGATGCAACAGTTTTGTCCATAAAATTTTACGCCAAATAAGTGCTACTGGTAATGCAGAGCACTGAACATTCAAGTTTACAATTTACAAAAATGGAAATGATTTTCAAATACCTCCTTTTGAGGAATATAGTGAAAAAGATGAAGTGTGAAGAGTTGGTTGAGTCTGTTCCTGCAGTGCTGCTGACACAGGAGACTCAGTTTGATATAACCTATTTCAGTGGGATACATACCAAGTAACCATACGGATTTAGTCTGAAGCAGGGACATAGATCCCACTCACATGAATCCTCCAGCCGGCAGAGCTGGGAGGGGGTTGGACCAACACAGAAGAAGGCTGGTAACAACTCTGTAGGTGCAGTTGATTGCAAAGCAATGTCTGGCCATGCTCTGACTGTGATATGGAAGGAAAGACAACTCTGAATTACCTAGGAAATGTGTCCTATACCCAGGGCCAATAGGCCTTTTTGGTAGTTGTACAGCAAGAATACCTTGGTTAACATCAGAGCTGCTTTATTTAAACCTTTTGGGACAAAGGAAGCAAAGCAAGAACTCTCACCTTGGGCAAAACACCCAGACTGCTGGATGCCACCTGCTCTGGAAAGACACTGTCATGATTAAAACCGGAAGTAGTACCTTCACTTTTGTTTTGTACAAATTCTACCCTGTGGATGTTGTAGATTACATGGTATAAAAATAAATAATCTTTTTCTGCACTCAGTTTTAAATGTATTTAGATGCATGCCTTTTAGTTAATAAGCCTTAAATACATTGTACTTCTTAGTAGTTGACGATCATCTGGCACAAGTAGCATCTCTCCCTGCTCCAAAATACTAACTTAAGTACCTAAAATACTGTTCTCAGCAGATGATAATCAAAAGCATTTAGGAACATTAAGTTTATAGGAACTGACACTACAGAAGGAACAGCTATGTCCCAAACCAAGTGACACTTAGATAACAATGTTCATTTGAGCTGCTGTTGCAAGTAAACACTAGTATTAAATACAAAACCTCTGTGGATAAAATGTGGCAAACATAGAATTAGTGGCTGTGTTCACATGTGGATGACTATCCACTAGGACTGTGGTTACGTGAAGCTGCATTTTGGCAGTAGAATGACACAATCCCTCCATCACCAGTATGACCACAGCTCCAAGCAGCAAAACTCAGAAATGACTGGCCCCTTCTACTACATGTTACATCCCCGTGTCTTCAGAGGAAAGGAAGCAAGAGGCCTCATTCACGCGTGAGAATTCAGGACAACAGGGTAGAACATCTGTCCCCATGCGCAGGAGTGCAGCTGCAGTACCTGAACACAGCGCTTCTCCTGAACTGCATAGCCCTGAAGAACTCGAGGCCCAGGTGGGTTTGACACACTGGGGCCAAAAGTGTAATGCTAGGGCAGCAACAATGTTTTTTTTTCCAATCAGACTAAAAGCAAAAAACTGTTTCAAATATATTTTATGAAGAGAAGTACTGCAAAGTCTGGTACTATTCTGCTGACAGCCAATTCTGAAGTGATAAACCAGTAATTTTTGACTTTTTCCATGTGTTTTTCTTGTATTCAATGGGAATAGTCACTCTTGTCATCTCTAAGGAGCCCACCCTAAGTTTCTGTGTCTTAAAGATAAAGAAAATATTTACTCTATTTTCCTCCAGGGCACTTGGCTCCCTATGCTATCCTGAATGCCCTAAACACTGAGTTCTTCTTTTCTTTAAATGTTCAGAAATTTCAATCAAAATTACAACAGGTAATTTTACCAGTGTGGCTTTGTGAAAACATAGACCTCCTAACATGCTCTGAAAGTCAATCTACAACACTTCCAACAAGCCTCTCAAACACTTCAGAGCAGGCACCTCCCTTTAAAGACCTGACCTGGAGAGACTTCCAGCATGACCTCATTAACTACTGACTCCTTTGAGCCATGGAAGATGCTGCAGCACACCTTTGATATAAGGCACTAAACCACTGTAGGTATAGAGACAATGATTGGCAATATGAAGTGGAACATATCATGATGCTCTATTTTTGACAATGCTTCGTCTTCCTTTTTTCTATTTTGAAAGCTTTAGATATATTCTGCAGATTGTTATTTCTGTGCTTCTCAGATCAACTAAGTGGCTATGCCAAGCCTTCCTGTGCATAAGAATTACATTAGTCACTTAAAAATCAACTGCCTACACAGTCATACACTAATCCACTTAGCTCAGCATACTGGGAGTTACAAATTCTGATTCAGACCTGCAATGTTACAGGGGAGAACTTTTATGGAGCACAGAAAAGGGTGAACTTGACAGGCTCTGGGGAGAGGGTGCCATTAGCATACACCTTGGAAATGCTTCCTGGGCAGCCAGTATGGAGCAGAGAGGAGCCATCTCACAAATATCCCAGCCTTGAAAATCCCTAATGCTCTGAAGGAAGGTCAAGCTCCACCCTCAAATGCATATAAAAGCCAGGAGGCAATTTCACTGGCACTTCCAATAAAGTGAGGCCTAACAAACTGGCACAGGCTGGATTTTAGCTTTTGAATGGTCTTCAGGCACAGCTCCAAGCAGTGGCTCACAGAGTCAAGGAACAAGGTGAAGCAGGTGTGAATAAGGGTCGCATCCAAACAACATGGTACACCCAATATGCCAAGCACAAACAAACACAGCAGTCTATCTGTCATCAGAAAGCAGACAACAGAAAAATAAATCGCAACTTTGAAACCCTAACTTCCTCCCACCTTTATTTATTTGTTGTTTGATTAATTTTGACAAGTTCGGTCCACAAAACTAACACACCACTTCTGCAGAGTGTACATTTCCAGCCTCCTCATAGTTCAAATTTTTAAGCTCTTCACACCTTCCCACTTCCATTCACAGCCTTCTCAAACTCCCTTCAGAAACGTAAGGAAAGTGTGTATCTTCTGCTAAAATCTCAGCCAGCAGAGACCAACCACAGTTCACCCAGAATGTGTCTACATTTGCTCTACCTCTCTGCCTCCATCTGGCTCAGCCTCCCATCCCCTCTCAAAGAGATCTTCTTCCCCTACCCTTGAATATACCCCTCGTACTCCATTTCAAGCTGTTACTCTTCTCACAGTGAAGATAATTCTCATCCCTTGAAGACAAAATTCCAGAGCGAAGGAAGAAAAAATAATTATAAATGATACAGTTACCTGTTTTATATCTGTTGAAAATACTCATCAGATAGACAGACAGCAATACCTAAGTGTCAGTCCCCATTGGTGATTCCAACTCTGCCTGAATTACTCATCTTAGACTCATATTCAAACTGGAGAAGTTTCATTTACAAAACTTTACTGCTGAACATGCCTGAGATAATCACACAACAACCAGAAACTACTGAAAGCTAGAGTATTTTTTCTTCCTGAATTTCTAGTCAAATGAATGCAATGACCCTCTTTGTACATGGCAAAAGACTTCTTCACTCGTTTATGTCTGTTGCATAGTAATACAAAAATAATCTCTCACGTTTTTACTATAAACTAAGTCTAAAAAGGACGACAAACTGCCTCTAGATGTTTGCATGTTAATCGCAAAACTGTATGGATGTAAATCTTCTGTAGTTACATGAAATACTGTGATCTGTTAACAGTGTTTATATTTCTCCTGTCAACATTTATTTCTCCTTAAAAATATTTCTTTTTAATATAGAAGTATTTCAATAGCAAAAAATAGAAAAGGACAAGGAAAATGACAAGGAAATATTAGAGGAGGTAATTAAATATTCATAAACCAGGTAACGCTAAATTCAAAGTTACACATGACAACTTTAATTCTAAACTCTTCTACAGTCTCTTTAACTATGTGACTATATACTCCATCTTAAATAAATATTCACAACTTTAGAGACACCACCTTCGAGTAAGTCAAATATTTTGTATCTCTAACTTCCAGAGCAAACTGTCTGTATCTAGCTTCCTGCCAGTCAAAATACCAAAACACTCAAGAACATCTATGGTTTGTATGCTGAGTTGAGTTCACCACCAACATCCCTTGAAAGAATTATGAGGAAGACAGTTCCACTGCTAAAAGGAATTACAAGTTATACAATTATTAACCTTCATAAGAAAGAAAAAGTCTTGGAGAAGAGTGGGGCTTTTCTTCTAGGAAAGACATCAAACTAGTGCCAATGTCATGAGGCAAATACACAAGAAATAAAACACTACAGGATGTATTAAGTGCACATCAAAACCAGCATCCTCAATCTGAGAAACAAACAGAAATTTAGAGTGACTGTACAGTACAGGACAGTTGTAGGTACAGTTTCAGAGGTACTGCACAAAGTCTGCTTAACATAAGAATACATATGAATTGCACATTCAGATTTGCAATTGTTCTACACTTGGACATTTGTAAAGCTATCCAAGCAGCAGCTGCATTCTTTCTGAGTGCTCTCTTAGCACTCAGAGTTCTCATTTTTACTAAGAAAGCCTAAAACTGGTAAGGCATCTGGCTTTCATCTGTAAAGGTATAATCTCATCTTCCCTCTATTTCAATAAAGAACCCTGTAAACAATTATTTTTTTTATGAACACACAAACAACAGAAACATTTGCTTACTTTGGATTTAGTTTTCTCAAACACTTTCTTTTTACTTTAGCTGAGGACTTAGATTCAAAATATAGCTGTATTACTGAAAAAGACAAGAAACAATCCCAACAGCGGCACATCTAACCTAAACCATCTCTCCCTGACAGACAAAGAAAGTTCTTCACCAGCCTGAGGCTGGATATCCCCGTCTTGCGGCACAGACACACTCACAGAAGACACATTGGCAAAAGCACACAAAACATGGTTAAAACCTACAAAAACATTCTCAGGGATTTCTGCACAGCTACTGAATCATGACTGAATCCTTCAAGAATGATCAGGCCTCGGCAGTGCAAACAAGGAACTAGTAAGGAAGCAAGACCAGCAGAGAAACTCCACCAACATGTGCTGCATGTAAATAAAATGGAAAAATATTAAAGTTGTTTTTCCCAAAACTCGCCTCAGTGCCACACACTGCTGTGGTCTGTGAATATATGACACACCAGTGGCTGATGGAGGCATGAGCTGGCCTCGTCCATGGTGACTCCATGAATGAAGTCTGGAAACAAGCCGGCTTGCACCTGAATGCGCCATCAATCCATTTTCCTGTCTGGCGTAAGACAGGCAATGCTGAGAAGCTAAAGCTATCTATATGCTGTTTACGGATCCAGGCCTTTGGGCTGTGCCCTACTCTGGAACTGAGAGAAGTGCTCAAGGTCAAACAGCACCTCCAGACTTCAACAGGTCCCACAGGTGTTGTAACAACAACAAACCAGAAAGACCCAACACCCAAAACCTACACCCTCAAACTCTATATGGTCGTTTTTTATTCACACTTTCCTCAGAAACACCAAAAATAAACTCTGCTGAGGTAAGGAGTAATTTAGTTATTTGATGAAGCAAACCCAACTGTATCAGCTAACTCACTGCATTCCAAGGAACTGTCATCAAATGAAGATACTTGCATGGGGTTTTAAAGAAAGAAAAGTCTGCCTGGAAAGGGGTCAGTACTGTTCCCTCAGCTTTTGAGGGCCTGTCCCCATATGTCCTGCACCAAAAGAATGGACAAGATGCCCTATACTAGACCCATTACTGATCTTAGATGAGAACACCTGTTGAAGGAGAGGATACAGATGTCACTGTTCTGGCAGAAGTACCACGCACACAGCAACAAGCAACATCAAGTCTGAAATTTGACTCTAACATTCAACTTCTCTTCTGTATGCTGACACAACGCTAACTTTTGAAGCCTAATTATGATCATTGAAATTTCAATAAACTCACTCCACTGTTGAACAACAAACGAAAACATGTTATCAGGCAGGGATTTGTTCAGAGCTGCCAAGGATACACTTGGCATGTCCTACTCCTCTGTTCATTTCAACAGGGCTGTTCCGGGACAAACATGCTTTCAAAAAATTTAAATAGTCTGGAGCAGCTGGATGCAATCTTGATTCTTACTTAGAAGAACAGTGTACAAAAGCATGGCCAAAAATTAAACAAAGGCAGAATGCTCAGGTCCAGACTGGGAGGACTGCTGAGAAACCACCAGTGGTGGGTCCATGGGAACTGATGGAGAGGAGCAGGGCAGAGAGGACCATTCTCTCAGTGGTTACAGAAAGTCAGAGAGCAGCTCAGTTTTATTATCTGGGAAGTGTTACAAACGTAAGGAGCAAGAGGTCAACTAAACAGAGCCTTTAAATGATAAACGAAATTATCATAATACACAGTATTACCTTCTGTTCCTAAAGACATAGAATTTATGTTGGCTGCAACAATTTTAGAAACATTCTATGCAGAACACACAACAGGAGGATATCCTATTCTCCCCTTTCCTGAAGATTTACAAGAAACTTTGCCTAGATATCAGGGAACCACAGGGATGCAAGGAGAAGAGGTGATTTCTCAGCTTCAGGCTGGTCTAGTCACTACCTATGATAAGCAGGTTTAGCTCTTGAGCTGTTAATGGCTTTGAGTTGCAAATCCAAGACATGCAACAGGGCAGGAGAGAGGAAGACAATAAAGACCAATAAAGATCCAAAACTCAGGACATTTTTCTGTTTAATGCTTTCTGGAGAGATGCTCCCCTAAATTAAATGGAGGAGGATAAAAAGATTTCAGCAAAGCCACTTTAATCTGTAGCTTTTCACAGGAAGTATGCAGCATCTATAACAGTTGGTATTGGAAATATTTTGCTGGCAATGGCTATGCAGAGCATTATTAAAATGAACAAGCACACTCTGTCTCCCTTTGACCAAATTCTGCTCTCAGTCTTGTATGAGTCTTGACTAATGCCACTGAAGTTAGTGGACTTGCTTTAAACCAGTATACTGTGTTCAGATACTTAAGACACAGATATACTACTAAGAATTAATGTACTTAATTCAAAATTCATAAAAAGACAGGAATTTGTGCTTTTATCTAAAAATGCATAAAGTATACCTTAATGTATAGCTAATGAATTAACATTAATAATTAACATTTCACAATTAACAGTAATTAACATTAATAATGCATAACTAATGAAGTAATATAGCTAATGAATTAATAAATAGTGTAAAAAGAGGCAATAAAATTGAAAATGAAACAGGCCTCCAGTGCTTTAGATAAAAATTGACTTATAATTTCTTCATATTTAATATTTATTTTACAGAAAAATCTGTCTCCCGGAATTTCTACAATCTCTCCAAGTAAGATACAAAGTCTCTCAGAATAAGATACAATCTCCTAGGATAAGAAACAAATTCTCTTCAGGTTAATTCATGGTTGTTTGGAGCAAAGGCAAACCCCACAATCTTATTACTTGCTTTCTTGGTAAACAGATTAAATGGACTATTCAGCTACTGTGTTACATATGCATGTGACAACCACTGGCATATTGCCCCAGTAGTGCTCAAGAACACATTTCTCTACCAGTTAAACAATCTTTCCCAAAATAAACACATCTTTTCTGTTATCACAAGCTATAAAGCAGTTCAAGATCCCTGAAATGATCTTTTCGTTAGTCTGAGATGCTTAAGCATCTCAGTACTGAAACATCCCATATAAGCCTTATGAGACAGGAAGCATATAAATCCTGCCCTCCCATTCCCTTAATGAGAATGCCTAATAAAAATGTAAACTAATTCTCTTGGCTGCCACTATCCTGTCTGCTGAATGAAATCTTCCTTTTCCTCATCATATATTTCTATAACTTAAAAGCTACAATATATTTATGACTATTTGAGATTACTCAGCCAATGCCACAAGCTGGCACTGGTTTCTTAACTTCCCTTATTTATGTTTTTTTTTTTTTTGCTTTGACTGAGGCCAGACAGGATTACCCACCCTGTTAGCAAATCCATCAAGTCAATACTGTAATAACCTCACCAAAGTCTATCCTCCATCAACAAAGCAATCACTAAGCCCTTAGGCTTGCAACATGTCCTTGTTGAAGGTATACTTCAGTAAACTTGAATTATCTATTTGATTATAAACATTTATGGGCTTTTAAGCTCACATGAATATTAAATATGCTTAAACTGTGCTTTTCTTCCTCTGTAAATGTCTCCTTGTCCTTATTCAAACAAATACAGACAGTGCTTCACCCCACAACATTTGTCACTGTTAGCTGCTAGGTGGTCATTTCTGTCCCTTATTCTGCTTACACAGAGGCACTTGCTCAGCCCTTTTCCTCTATCTCTGGGGTCTCTACAGGGAAGTAAGATCTGAAGCAGGCAAGACTCTCAGTGCCCAGCAGCAAAAGAAGAGAGCAGATATTTCAGCTCATTTTCATGTCAGACTGAAAGCCAGTCAAGAATGCTAGCAGGACCTTGGGATCATTTGAGGAGTTATGAAAGAAAAAATATTCCTGAAGCCTCCAACTAAAAGCCAGGGGTTATAAGAGAGACCCCAGAAACCCTAGGATGACACAGAAAAGCAAGGTGTTTGGAAAGGGGGTCAGGAAAAAGCTGAAGCATGGGCTGAAGCAATTGCAGCTAACCACAGAGCAGAGCCATGCCACCCTCAGCAGCCCGCTTTTACTCCCTGGCCAAAAGGAGGATCACAAGACAAGTTTCAATGCAAAGAAGTACCACTGTGGAAGCCACCACAAAGAACACATAGAATATGAGACTGTTGGAGAGCAGGGCTGCCTTTCACCACACAATGCTGGAAGTAAAAGCAAGTTCATTTGGTCCTCATAGGTCACTGAAATTGCTGCCAAGCCTTCTGTAAGGAAGGGTTTCTCCAAGCTCACTCCTGCAAACACACATCTTGCCAGGGGCCAAACAGGGAGAAGGCTGCCAACCTGCTCCTCCCTTCTGCAGCATATTGCTGCTCCCACAGCAGGGTCAGCATGTGAAAAGGAGCACTTAGACCTCAACTACTCATGGTATTCCCAGAGGACACAGCCAGACAAAGTGATCTTTTAGGTGTGCTTCTCCACAGTCCCACTGGGTGCCCTCCCTCCTACTGCCTCACACTTGCCAAATCACAGGTTCAGAATGGACTGGCAGGCACCCAAACTTGTCCCTGGCTCTCCCAGCTAAACACTCACTGCCAAGGCGACCTACTTTCCCTGGAAACAGCAATCCTCCCCCTCCTTGTCTCACATCTAACAGGTTGAGAGAGTGTTTCCCTGGCCACAGAGCAGAATTCCAGGCAGAGAAGGAGAACCTGTGAATGTCAAGGAAGAGCAGGAACTGAACACCGCTACTACTTTGTGAGTTGGCACAATAGGAATTAGACTACTTAGGGGACAGTCTCTAGCTCATTTGTTTACTGTAAGGGGCCTGATGCATAATTAGGCAGAGGGCCTTGTCCTTCAATGTCCCTCTTATACAGGTTGTGCTCTAACCTTTTGATGAGAAACAGACAGAAGAAAGAACTGAGTGTATTTGGTGCATGTAATCTAAGCGGGTCAGGTCTGGTGGCATGCTGATACTTCCCAGTCTCCAAGGAGAGGCTTACAGCTGTCTTGCTGCTTCAGCCTCCTGCTCCTGAGTTGATTCACACAGTGGCTGAAAAAAATGAAGCTACAACACAGTGTGTCCCAACTTGGCAACAGGCAGAGGAGAGCATCTCATGCAAGCTTCATTACGTGGCCCTACCACATAAAACTTCCTTCACCAACCTCTCTGTACCTGGCTCAACTTGAGCGTTTCCTTCCAGAAAACTTCAATCAAACCTTCTGTTTTTATTAACACTTTTTTTTAATGGGAAATAAAGGGCATTTTTCATTTTACTTGAGTATTGATGTTTTCCTGGAGCACTAGAAGATACAAGGCAAGGGAAGAGCTTCTACTGAGAAACACCCTGGCAGTCTTCCTGTTCCATGACACTCCTGTTGTCTTGTCCCCACAAGTGCAGGGTGAGAAGGGGGTCTCTCTCAGGGGCACTGGCCATCCACCCTTGGCTGTGTTAGACTCGTGTATTCATAAGCTCCTGGAAGGATCCAGTGACAGTTCTGTACTAAACAGACAGCCTTCAAGCTGGTGTTCCCTCTGTGAGGCTCTGCCTTTTGGCAGTCTCTATCAGGCCTGGAAGCTCACCTGTGCTTCACACTCCACGCCATCCTCCCAGCAGCACAGGAAGGGGAGCTTGGTGTTTGCTAATGCTGGCTGCCACACACCCCAGTTCACATGGAGAACAGCTCTCAGAGGAGACACGAAATCAAGACAGAACCCCTGGATCAAGACAGATACCCACTGCCTGGTCTGTACTTTTAAAATATGCCCATGACTCCACATAAGAGCTTGCTGAGGCCACAGTGCCTCTCACCACAGCACTGCCCACACAAGGGCTGAGGCCTTTCTCAGCTCCCAGCTTCTGGAACTTAACATGACTTCCTCTCATGTTCACAGAACAGACCTGACAAATGTCATCCAAGCTGGTTTGAATTGAAAAAACACAAGTGGGGTGAAATCACCTGCAATCTCATAAGGGTGTGTTTCAGGTGCTGAGGGCAAGTCAAAGCATCGTTTTAACTGTAACTGATTCAAAGCAAACAGAAAAAAATCACATGCCTGGCACTGAGGTAAGACATCAGATGTACTTTAGATGATCTGCAATGCTGACATTACACTGGGAAGCTCAGCTCTGTGCAGAGGAAGACAACTTCTGCAATGATGGCAACCACCTGAAACACAGATCCTCAAGCCTGCTTCTCACAACCACAAAAAAACTACATTCTCTTCCATTTGGCATTTTTCCCACTCTCCTGGAAATGTCATGGTTAAACAGTTGGGGTTTTTTTCCCAGAAGTTGTGATATAAAACAAACACAGTTTCTTTAAGACATGAAAACTTAAAATCTGATTTCAGTGATCACACAACTGCTGGAGGAACAGCACTCATCACACAGGGCAGGCAGGTACGCATAGAAAACACTGGCAGCCACCTCCAGACATCGCCCATTCCTCCCTGGTGCATGAAAGGGATGGATGATGTAGGGTGAGGCACCCTAAGGCTCAGCTCTTCCCATCACCACAGGTATGCAGACATCACCTATTCAGACATAGGGACTGCGAAGGAAGGGAGTGAATGAGGAGGATTCGCAGCAGCAGTTGCTGGGGCTAATAACCTGCTCCTGCGACAGAAGATACACAGTTCAGAAAGACATACTGACTCCTGATCTGACTTTTTCTTCCACCATTCATCCAGATTACAGCCCAAAGCATTCACAGAATACTGTGAATTTGACCCTGCTTTGGGTCACTGCCCATTTATGTGCTCTGTTAATGAATTCAACAGCTGCAAATCAGGCAGGGAAAAAGGGGGTTGAGAACTATGACTGCTTCAGCTGGCTTACACCAGCATTTCTGGCATAGGTGCGAAGTGTATCCAGATGATACTCTACTTTAGACAGGAACCACAGGAATTGCCCACATCATGTGGAAAATGTACTTCATTGACTTCTACCAAGGATGAAGATCCTCTGTAAGACTGAAAGGGGTAGGTGCTACCTTCCTATGCAGAGTAACAGCTTGAGCTCTGTTTCCTAATTATGCCTGACCTGTAGGTTATCAAGACAAGCTCTCCAGCCTCTTTTTCAATCAAGCAAGAGAACCATTAGTTATTGCAGTTAAACTCTTTGGAGCAAAAGCTGCTCCTTATGAACATGTCTTTGTTAGGATTAGCACAACAGGGTCCCCTGACAAGCATCCCAACAAAAAACAAAAGGTATTTGCAGTGTTGAGGAGGCCTGTACAAACAGACAGTGCAAATGAACAAGAGCCCATGTTGCCTTTCAACCCCCTTACTGGGTAGTGCTAGGGTCTGCCCACCCTTCTCCCACATGGGAGCCCAGAGACACTCCTGCCCTGAGCATGACATGCTTCAGCACTTACTAACGACAAAAGAAGGTACAGTTTACACTTACTTTTACAGCTCCATTAAAAGGTGACCTGCAAATAAAAAAAAAAATCAAGCACATTTAGTATTATGTGCTGAATGCCCCCAAATAAACAGGATTAGATGAGCATTCAGCCCTTATGTAAAATTTAGGTGAAAGAACTGGCACCAAATGTGTACTTCGATTTTGTGCTCATGAAACAGCAATGTAGTGAGCAGTTCCTCACAACTTCTGGCTCCACACTTCCGCCTGTTGCTGCTCACAGACAGCACACTGGGATGGAAGTGTGGCAGAAACATTATTCCTTCGAATGGTATATTTCTGAAACTGCTAAAATAAAGCTGGCAAAGGTGATGGGACAACAGGTAGTCCCCACTTTCCCTGCTTTTTCTCTCTTCACCCTGCCTGACAGTGGAGCCACTGGTGGAACAGACATATTTGAAGATGAGGTTTTGGGACCTGGTACAAATATTAGTAGTGCATTGCACAGCTACAGGCAGAGCTCTCCCCTGTAAAATAATGGACACTAGCTATTTCTGACTCATGGTCACCATGATTGTTTCCCCTCTTTTTTCTGCATTTGGCCCTGTTTAACTGACTCCCCTCCCTTGGACCCAGTTCAGCAAAACACTTCTGCATGTGCTTAAAACCCACCAACCTCAATAGGTGATACGCACATGCTTCAGTACTTCACTGGCTGAGGTGTTCAAATGAATGTAGACCTCTCCCATCAGTGCTCTTTTGTACCAAATTTTGTACCTTTATTATCAATTACCTTGTACAAAGTGATGAAAAATCAGCCCATAAAGTGATTTGATTACTTTATAACTACTCCCATTATTATGAGTTAAAAATATATGGACATGTAAAAGAAGATTAAGGGTTTTCCTGTTCTGATATTCCTATACGGCATCCCAGCACACGTGAGGAGGCCGTTAATCATCGTGCTGCAGTTCTCAAACAACCTTGCTCTCTCCCCTAAATCTCATTTGCCATTTCTCTGAAGTGAGGCTTCACAAAGAACTACATTAACCTACAGAAACACACTGCAGAGGTTTTCTGAAAGTAGTTCAAATCAGGTCTAGCATCTAATTTCAAAACTCTTAAGTAAACAGAAACTTTGGTGACCAACTGTCATCAAAATACAGTTTGGTACATGCTTATTTGTTGGTTTTTTTCTTTAATATAGCTTTTCTATTTTTCCTTTTGTGAAATGTGATACTGCTTTACAGGTGTACAAGCTGTTAATGTAAATTTTCAACATCACCCAATGACTGAGATTCTATTGTAAAGTCTTTGAAGATACTGTTTTGTAAATATAAGTGCTAAAACAACTAGAGGTGTACACACACACTACATTTAAATGTAGAATTACAGGCAAACCAATTGACAATAACTAGAACCATTATTTAAACTAAGAAACCAAACAAATGAGTTATATCAATTCCTGCTAACAATTCTTTAGTTTTCAGTAGACTGATAAAGACATCTGCAATGGGTTAAGAAAGAATTTTAAAATAACTGTAATTTCAAGTAGGAGATTTTTTTAATTAAAAGTGCTGGTAAAGTAAGAAAAGGGAGTAGGTTATGCCAAATTCTCACATTTTGGAAGAGGCAGATGATGGAGTTGAACTGAAAGCACTGAACAAAAGCTGCTTGATTCATCATTTCTCCTTACCATCCTCCCCAAATAAACCCACCTACCTGATGGCTTTCTGCTTTCAGCTAAATAAAATGCTGGCATGTAGGGCAGGTTTCCTCTTGCCTCGCCCGGAAAAAAGCATGCCAGAGGACAGTGTGCAGGAAAGGCCATGCTCCGCATGCAGGCCCAGTGGTGTTATACCAGTGCTGCAGTTGGAGCATGACTGACCACGGACAAAATAGAGGAAACCAGTCAGAAAAAAAAAGTGCATAGTGTCTGCAACACAAAATAAACAACAGAATAAAACCCCAAACAGCAATTTTTTAAAAATTTCATGTTGCCTGTAATAACAGTGGACATCATACTTAAAAAGTAACCTATCCCAGGAGCTTTCTGTAAAGTCACACTGGCATGGCTTTTTATTCTGTCTGCTCTGGCAGCCTCCAAGCAGTCCTTCCACTAGTATTTCAGCATACAATTAAGAGGCTAATTGTGTGCAGATCCATGCATGAAATAGCGCACAGGGTCTGACTGCATCCTGGTCCTTCAGCATGTGACTTCAAGAAGTTTTCAAGCAAGCCAAGGAAGAGTGAAGATCCACAGCAGAAACTGCTACAGCAGACTGCTTGCTTAAAGCTGCAACAGGCAGAAGTAAGACTTCAATGAGGCACCCTCTCTTGAGCAATTAGAAGCATGACTGATAAGGAAAAAAATACCTAAGACACACACACTGAAAGATTTAAATATTTTTAATTACTCTATCAATTTACATTAATTTCATCTAATTTCAAACAAACTCTCAGCTGCTAGACTACTAGGCAACGCCATCTAGTGATGCCAGTTGAAAAAATCATGCTCCATTCTTCGTTGAAAAGGCTCAGTCTTGCAAAATTCTTGTCAGTGGAACTACAGTATCAAGACATGCAAATTTTTCAGTACTTATGAGCATTTTCAAACCTGCAGCATTAACTTAGCAGAAAGGTCTGAACCATTTCAGTTACCCTGAAGTAATTTACAGAACTGACAATACAGAAGGAGAGCTGGGCTAATCACATCAAAATTCAAAAAAGCACACCATGTAGTGTGGAAATCATATATGGATAAAAAGCCCAATAAACGACCTTCCAGATTTGGAAAGAGCTACAGATAGTATTGGTATGATAAAATAATGTACTTAATTTTTGAAGATTTCTGTTGGTGTGTGTAAAATAGCTGTTGGAAAAAATATTATCCTAGTCTTACAATTTCAAGGGAGAAGAAACCCTGTGCAGGTTTGAACTTTCTTCTTTGAGAGGTGGAACCAGTCAGTCATTTGTTGGAGATAGCGGTGAGCTGTAATTAGCTTCTGGTGGAAATTGCCAGCAGATGCAACTAGAAGTTTAAATCAATTGGCTCTGCTTCCTCCTTACAAGAAAACTGCCATTTCAGGACTGCATTCCAGTGTGATGGATCTAAGAAACCAAAGCCAATTTGACAAGAAAGGGAAGTGTCCCTTTTCCTGGCCTATTTTTACCCTCAACACGCTGCATGTTTCTGCAGAGGATGTATTTTTTTTTGTTTGTTAATTCCCCAGAGAAAGTAACTATTATTATAAAAGAAATATTCCATGGCAAAATAGCCAGTGTTCAGTCTCATTTACACTTCAGAGCTGTGGAGATGGGAGAGGGAGAAGATACAAAAAGTCAGAAATAGTCAACAAAGGCTGCATGTGAAACTGGACTTGCAATAGGAAGCAGAGCGTGGTGCGTGAAAAGCCAAGCAAAACCCTGAAGCACCAGTTCTGCAGCTGGTCCACACTCACCCCAAACACCATCAGCCCATGGCACTTCTGCATTTTGGCTGCATCATATTGCACCTTCTAATAGTTCCACAGCAAATGCAGCATGGGCACTTGCTCTCACCCTGCTCTGCTGCACACCCTGCTTTCCACCAGTTTTCTGCATTTGCTCAATAATTCACTATTTCAACATTCAGGGCTTGATGAGCCTGTAGTGGCATACAGTCTGTGCATTCTTGTGACCTGTCCTGATCACATCCTTCTTCATATCCTTTGCCAAGCAGATAGTGAATGTTCAGTCATGACAATTAAGTGGCATCATTGCTTTGCCAGCTGGGCTTTATATAAGCCTTGTTGGGATTTAACTTCCTTGTATCTAACTCAAAGCGACATGCGAAGACTTCGAATAGTAAAGAAACTTCACTTCCCCAAGGCCACTGCTAATTTGCAATGACTACATCTAACACTGTAAGCAAGTATTTTTCAATGAGATATCAGTGTGTTGCAACTTCTTACAAATCATGTCAACATTTACATCAGGGGCTGCCTAAAGCCTCCGTGTCAATGCACACATACACACCTGCCTTATTAACCCAGGCAGCATACAGAGAGTAAGGATTTCTGTCAGGTTGTCTTTCAGCACCCACTTAGTTGATGACATCTTCAGACTCACCAGAAAGTAACGTGATTTTAGATATATAAGCTCACATGCAAAAAGTACTAAATACAGCACTTAAACAAAAGCTTAATGGACCAATGAGGAGCTTAGTCAAGCAGAAACTCAAGCATGGTAAAGCGGCCTTTTTTTTGACACTAGATGAACCAGTCACATTGTAAACTACTAGAATTATGCAGATCCTGCTACAATAAAGTGATACTAGGAACTGTTTTGATGCATTTCCCGAAGAGACATGCAGTGACAGCACAGCAGAACTGCCACAACCAGTCTCACTCCAGCTGCCCCATATATGTACAAATGTCTCCTAAATATCTTTTAATACTCACTTTGTAACCCTACTTAAGCAGGTCAGCTTCTCAAAAAGGTATGGAGGGGGTTATTTAACAGAACTTTTCTAGCAGATTAACCAGAAAAAAACATACATGCACATGATTGAGTTTATTATTCTCACACAATATTAGATTTTTCAGAAAGTAGGTTTAAGAGCATTCTTAAGGCTTTTATTTCCTTTTTAAAAAGCCCATTTTCATATCAAACTTCTCCCAGTATATATGGCTTTAGCTAGATGGGATCTTTTCCCCTCCAATTAAGAAGAAAAAATCCTGTAGATCTAATCCTGCCCACAGGGTATCTTGTTCTTTGTTGGTTTATTTTAAAGCTAACCCTTACTAGTTAATTATAAATGTAGTGTTTTGCACAAAAATGGGATCTTTCTTAAGCTGTCTTCTGTTCTGTCTTCCTCTGAACATAAAGCTGTTTCCCAAGACTTTCATCGGGTCTTTCTTGTTAAACCGTTATTCTTCCTATTAAACAAGCAACAGAACAAATCCTGATTTCCTCTTTAAGCAGTGGAAAAGCAAAGTTTCAGCCAAAATATCTACACAGCCAAGAACGTTAGCTAATGTACCTTCACTACTTTCAAGGCCAAAGCAGTTTGCACCGCATACAAATCTCATCCAGGAGCTGAAACTCTCCAAGACGTACATTCTTCAGAGAGAAGGTGAGCAAGAGACTAGTACTGTCCAAAGAGGAGCAGGGAAAACCGGACTCACGCTTAGCCCAAGGATTCCTCGCCCACTTCAGTGCTGTGGAGTGCTCTGCCCTCTGACAGCCTGGTTTCACACCACGAGTACAGCTGTGCCTGGAGTCCTCCCTCATGGAAAGCAGCATGTGCTGCACACAGCGCCTGCGTCATTCTTGGCCTCTCCAAGACACCATTCACTCAAAAGCCAACATTGTCTTCACCCAAAGTATTTATTTGGGCAGAAGTACAACCCATAGGCTCTGCTACTCCCATTGAGATCTCAGCTCGGTTTCTGCATGTTTGCTCTTTTCTAAAGGGCAGAACAGAGAGAATATTTGGCTTTAAAAATGCCTTGGAAACCACAAATGAAAAATTGCATGAGAAGTTACAGCTTTAATTACAGCTCTCAAGGGGATGAGATAGCATTTTTGCATCCCCATCTTGTCTTCTCCCTGCCCTGGAAACTCATAGGATGATCGGAGGTACAAATGTTTGTATTTGTAGGAAGAAAAACGACCTACTTTACATCCTCAGCAGATCACGTAAATAACAGGACTAAAGTCTCACGGAATTAGTTTACATTTGAAACATTTTCAAAATATTGTTTTAGCTGGGTATAATAGACCACCATAAGATGTGACACACAGCAAACACAGGGCTGCAATTAAACAGCTGGCAAACAGCCAGGAAGAGATAAAGGCCCAGGCTGTCACTTGCTAGACAATATATATGGCTATTTTGGCAGCCAAAACCGAATGTGATAATTGAGCCATGACACATTAAAAAGGCACACAATTTCCAAGGAAGGAGTTCCTGAGCACTAAACAGGGAGCATCTATAGTGTGCTTACAGCAAACCAAGATTTATGAGTAATAACGAGATTGGACTGATGACAATTCAGTAGTGCAAAGCCAACCTTGTTTCATGCACTGCACCACTGTGTGCAGTTACATACAACCAGACTCAAAAATACATGAGGGAAGCCCACAGTGGCCACCAGTAACAACAGGAATCTGAGGAGTCTGTGGCACCGTCTTGAAATGTCTCTGCATGTTTTTTATACTAACAAGGATTTTATACAGGAGCACTTTTATCTCCAGAAATTACAGGGCACTCGATTTGACTTCCAACATTGCAAAAAGCCATGATCTATATAATTGTGTTTTAAATAAAAATATATAGTAATACATGAAGAGTAAATAACTCTTCAGAATCATAATTTCACTATAAAGAAAAATTACTGCTTTTTTTAAGCCATGAAGAATATTAACACTGACAGCAATAGCATTTTGGAATATAGTCCAGGAGCTTTTCTACTGTTTCACTGCATGTTTTATTAAATAACCTAAGGACACAACAAATGAACCAATGTAGCAAATGAAGACACGGTTTTAGGTTAACACCCAACAGCTATATAAAGCTTCTTATAAATGCACTCCATCAAATTAACATGCTGACATCAATTGCATTTCCTTCTTGAGTAAAGGACTTGAAAGTTTATGCACTGTCAGCCCCCAGTGCATTCATTCACTAACCTCACACAAAGTGTAGGTACTACATGATCTAAAATTACACTTATATAAAACGAAGCTAAATTTAGGCTCTCTAATAGGAAAATCCCTATGAAGAGTTTATTTCCTAATCTTATTCCAAACTTAACCACATTAAGGATATATTCATATAAAGAAATTGCATGTGTAGGCTCCCCAAACAAAAGTTTCAGTGCACCAATAGAGCTTAAAAAAATTCTAAGAACCTACTTGCAGGTCTACCAGCACCAGGGATATCTTGAAGACAATTGCACGGTTCTCCAAAATGTCAATACCAATGAAACAGAACTGACTCCAGTGATACTGGCAAAATTTTTAGAAATGATCCCTTGCAATAAGCATCAGGGAAACTGGGGGGAAATTCAGAGACATTAAGTCAGGGTCCCTTCAACATAACAATTTCTTATCTCAAACAAAAGTATCAAAGTGCTCTAAACCAGGCAGATTTCCCCAGAACAAGCTCCCTACCCACCCCAAACTCAAACACCCAACACTGACATCATATCCAAAAGCCAGAGCAAACTGGCATTGCCATGCTGGGTCAAAATGAAGAATCAGCGTCAATACCTGACTTCATACTAAAACCAGTGCAACTGCAATAATTACATCATCTACTTCTACAAAATTATCTTTAATAGCTGTGACAGTAACTTCATTAAGTGTCAGTAAAAGAAATGAAAAAACTTAAAGATGAAGTCAGAACATGCACTTTTGGCCGATTCCTCAGAAGATGCATCAATGTGTTATACCTGTCCAAGGAACAATGGAATCCTGAGGGTAGCTGTTACACAGTCCCCAAAAGAAAAATGAAATCATGCCATGCATTTTTCTGACTCACAAATTACAAGAGGCATAAGGGGACAATTGCAAGAACAGATTAGTCCACCCTCATCTGAAAAAGTCATACCGTTGCATGCGTAAATGGCACGATATATTAGTGAAATCTATTAAAGAAATACAGTCTCTTCTGACCCCAATGCTGCAGCAGATACACAGGGATATTATAGGCTCAGCCAAGTGATGTTTAGTGGCAACTGAAGCAGGGCCAATTCACACTGCCTCCAGAAAAGCATTTAAACACACACGTTTCCTGGAAAATGTGAGAAAGGTGTGCTTTTTCCAACTCAGGGCCACAAGGCAGAAAGACAGTAATTAAAAAGATAGAAACAAAAGAGGAAAAGTCCCAGTTAATTTACATAGCTCATGTACTTGCCCCTTGCTTGAATATCCTATGAAATCTCAGTAAAAATCGAATTTTTTTCACAGATCTTGTATCCAGCCTGATTGTGAACAGACAGTTACTCAAAGAGTTTCATGGTATTAAACTGCAATCAAAAAGCAAATTTTCTTATAGATTAGGAGAAAGTATGATGGAAAACTGTTTTAGGAAACGAACATAAGTAGCTTTGCAGTGTGAAAACATTTGAAAACTCTGAATAAAACTGTGTCAGGAAGAGAAGGAAAAACTAACGTACATGAAGAGGAATCCTTTTACACCTTCCAAGAAAACAGGGAATGTTTCTCACTATGGCTATGTTAACTCCAATCAACCTTTGGCCACTAGTAATGAGCTGTAATTGCAAAAGAAACTTTGGAAATACAAGGAATTACTGGCAAAGTTTTTAATCTTCTACTACATAGAGTAGTAGTTGCAAAAAAGTGTGTCCCAGTATAATGCAGAGCACTAATCCTCCCCACAAAGCAGAATACCCTGGAGTAGATAATGACATTCTCTGCAAAGTAAATCCTCTCTTTATTTATCCTCTGGCATGGTTTCCCAGTGTTTACATTTATTCAATAAGCCAAAAAATTACTCAGACTTATTTTTTTCTTTATATTTCACATTTAAAAGAACAGCAAAGCTCTGAGCACCTGGACCATAATTAAATCTATAACTCATCCAACAGCATGAAGACTAATACACAAATTAACTCCACCTGCCAGAAGAATTAATAATACCAGGAACAACTTATTGCAGATTCCAAAAATGAGAACAGAAAGGTTTTATGGTAAAGCTTCCATCTTTCAAACTTCCCTTAGGAAAATATCCTTCTGCAAATTTCTATTCCAGTGGTGATCCAGACTCCAACATTAAAACTTTAGAGGCTAGAAAAGAAATCAGAGAATACTGACAGACTGAGAGGCACAGTACCCATTAGCACAGTCACTTCGAGTCATGCTACAAGCAGAGCATGGCTACACCATTAGCACACTGGGCCAACATTGTCCCTGGCCAGGAGAAAGAGGTGCCACAGTTAGGGCTGTGCTGTTGGCTCTGGAGCAGAGCCAGGGCACCCCAGAAACATATTTGCTCTTAACAGAGCTTTCAGCCTCTTGGGACCACATGCAGCTGGCGCAGTTTCAAACAGCACCCAAGATACTGCACTTTATGCACTCATGCTAAGACAGAACAGGACAGAGGTGTGTTTGTCTGTCCTGTTCTCACTGTTGGATTGTCCTGCTCTGCATACAGACCAGATAAAAGCCAGGCTTGCCCTTAGCTTAGTAGTTACACACTCCAGCAGTGCCAAGCTGACTCACAGTGCTTTGCACCCTGCCAGATGACTTTGAACTGAACAGAGATGTTGCATATGGAAAGCACAGGCAGATGCAGCACAGCATCTCACAGACACTGCTCATCAAGCATTCATTGCTCATGGCATCTACTGCAAAACTAACCAAACTGACCTCTCAGTTTTGTGATCAGCAAGCAACTTCAGAAGAAGATCAACAGAATTACTTTCAGAAATAACATTCAGTGCACTGCATAGACTGCTCACTGCACAATTCAATGTTGCCTTTTTTTCCCCTTCAGGTTTCAAAAGCCAATGGCTCTTTCAAAGTTAACAAATACGAAACGTTTCTGGGCACAAATGGATTTGGACCAAGACCTGGGGCAATACAGTATTCTCAAAATTATCTGTTCTTCTTGCACTTTTAAGATGCAGAAAATCCAAGTCATATTTCTATTAGTGCAGTAGTATTTTTTCAAACAGCACTTATCCCACCTCCTGAAACCAGCTGCTGTCACACTGGTGGGCACGTGCTATCTTAACTGGAAAGCTGCCCAGCCTGGCTGGATGATTTTAAAGGGGAGGTATACAGCTTATCTCAGGTGTAGGAAGACATGTGCTCACTGTCATTCCTGTCTCCTTACTCCCATGTTGGAAAACAAAAAGAGTGCAAGCACAGCTGAGTCTGACAATCCAGATAAGAGATTTTACTGATATTTATTCCAAGGTAAGAATCTGAATACAAGAGTAAAGAAAAATTAAGCGCACTAGCTTGCATTTGTCGGAGAACAAAGCAGAGTTACCAAAACCTATATTACAGTGCAGCCTGAATGAAAAGTAGGCAATAGTAATCTACAAAACAAACATCAAGCACAGCCTGCAGAGAAATTCACAGGCAATGCAAACAGCCTAAATAGCATCCAGCAGGATGAGAAGTCACATTCATTCACTGAATGACACAATCCTGTACTTAAGCAGCCTGCAGAAAGTACAGGCACCCGTTAGTTAGAGGGGAACAACCAACCAGCATACAGTCCTCCCGCCCTGCTGGGACTTGGGCTGTATCAGTTGGCAGCATCGTACCAGGGATCTCAACAATGTGATGTGCCCACCACCATGTGAAACAAGTGGCCAAGAAACCCAGAAAACTCAGTCCCAAATTCAAAGACTTATTCTTTCAGCATTAGACACAGCCTAGCTATTTGCAAGCACAAATTAAATTTGTCTTACAATTTCTAGGCTAGCAAAGCTTTGTCTGTCTCAGACTACAGAACTCTCCCTAATGGTTAAATAGGATAAGGATACAGGGAATTTAAAATTTCCGAAGTCTCAGTTTCAGGGTTAAAATGCCACCACATAACTGTTGCATTAGTGATCAGCTAACAAGTAGTCACGAAACACATTTGATCCATTCTACAACCCCTCTGCCTAACTCAATGATTCACATCCTTCAACTTTTCTCATCAAGTATCAATCCAGGTATAAGCATGCAAGGTGCAAAATTAACCTTGTTTAATGACCAGCAGAAGGTGACACCACACAGAATTAAAAGAAAAAATAAAATTTTGCTTCTGCCTCTCCAGCATTTGAATTATGTAGTGAGAGACCTGCCTGCAGAGACTAGGATGTGGCTGGTGTAGGGCAGAGTACTGACATGCTCCACAGGGCCTCTCTGCACCCACCACCTGGAACAAAGACCTGAGCCAGAAAACCTCCATGAACCAAACAAGACACAGGTTGTTGTAACCATTTCCCCTCAGAAAAGGAATAGAAAGAAACTTTGAGGAGAATCTGAAAACATGCATTAACTGTATTTACAAGTCAGCAATGTACTTTCTATTTGTGTCTGAAGGGATAGCAGGCTAAAGGTGAGGAAGGTTAGCTAAAGCAAAACAAACCTTTTCCTTCTCTCCAGCCAACTGCCTAACAGAAAGTCCCTAAAAAAGCAACCCTTTTAACTGTTAAAAAAGAAAAAAGAAGAAACAATATTCTAATACCTCTAGAAAAATATACTACTACTGAAAACACTTATAATGTACTTTGTAACTGCAACTTCAGAGTTATAAACTCGTGGTTCCACAGAAAAAGCTCAAAATGTTTCACAGGTGCTACTTTTATAACTGGGCATCAATTTGCAGAACCAGCTCCTCCTTTTAACTTCCATTAGAACACTACAGAGGACAGTAGGGATCACCATCGCACAGTGTCAGGTCAAATATGGTTTATTAGACCTTCAACCAATAATTACCTCTAGCTTTATTTAGATTTTGCATGTAAAACACAGAAAAAAATCACACAAAAGACAAGTGCAATTTACAGGAAGTAACAGTTCCCAGTTTCTACCCATATCAGACCTATTGAAGTCTAATTCTGAACAGGAAGAAAACAAAGTGATAACATTATCTGAATACTAGAGCTCTCATCTATTTCCTCTATCCCTGACCCCACCTTCACTCATCTCTAGTAAGGTACACTGATCATGGTATGGGAACTTTGCCCAGAATGCCCTTTACATCTGTGAGAACCACACAGTGTTCAGCCTACAATTGCTGTTTTAGTACTGACAAGTGCTACTGTTAGCTTGCCTTCAAACTGATTAGAAATTATTTTCCTTCTTCTTTTCCCGAAACAAAAAAACCAAGCAGGTTTAACAAAAAACAAAGACTTTAAATAATGTTAATTTGCTGTATTACCACGAAAAATAAATAAGCCACCCAAAACACTTGAAAGTAAGATGCTTTCACTTTATTTGTTTTCAGAGAAACTTGAAAGTAACTGATTTCTCCACATATTGATCTATTTAAGGTTTAGTGCTCTGTATTATCAAGCAAATCATTGCTCTGTTTTGATGATGCCCCTTTCATTTCAGTAACTTGTGGGGTTTAAAAGAAAACAAAACAACACTAAGTTGTGTGTTTGCTCTGGTATAAGTAAGAACATCACTTGGAACTCTGGTTTTCAGTAATTTTAAATAATAAAAAAAAAGGCAGAAGCAAATCAAACTGAAAACGCAGAGCAGCCAGTTTGCTACTGCAACTCTTCTCACTAGCCCCGCAATCCAAGCACTGTGGAGGAAACGGAAAATGACCTAGGCACTACCTAGCTGTACATAGCTTGTATGGGTATCATACAACATATATACTCCAGACAGTTTTGCAGCCATAGAGGTACTTCAAATAGTTTATCATGTGAAGATCACCCTCTCAGTAGAAGCGTAGGTTTTACAGTATTTCTACCTTTTGCATAAGAACTTTGTTACATCACTCAAACTATGTTTAATGTACAGTAGGTTGTACCACGTAACTTAGATACTTTAGATTTGCTTCCATGGGAATATAACTTTTTTACAATGTTCAGTGCAAGTTGATTTTAGTTTCTTAGCATCTCCATTTGCTTTAGCTTTATAGAAATTAAGATAAAACTTTCTTTTTTCCTCCAAGTTCCTTAAGTCCAAAATTCTAAACAGAAAACTGGGCATTTGCATAAGGGTGCTAGTTCACTGGGCCCTCAAAGTGGCTGTAGATGGAGATGTGGCTAAATCTGTAGTGCCCCACTAACAGGTTCTGCCTTGATATTAAGTAGAAACAGACATGCCTTAGGTATTCATGAACAAGTTAGGATGAGCACTGATGTACAATGACAACACAACTGATGACAATGACAACTGTGTCAACTAACCATCCCTGCACAACTTCACTTGTCCCTCAGATCCTCCAGCGTGGATGAAGTCTCTGATGTTAAGATACCAGGAGGAAGGACAAACACCAGCAAAAGTATGAGCAAACCCCAGGCAGCAACTACACAGTAGACAAGTTCTTTGTCAGAAAAGGTGTATCAGGGAGAAATCTGCCCACTGTCTGCTACAATAGCTGCAGCTTCACAGAAAGAATCTCCATGAGCTGAACATATCTCCTACTGCACAGCTACTGATCTATTGTAACACTCGCCAACCCTCAAAAATCACTCTGCTCAAAGCATTTACAGTGTAAATGCTTTACTGAAATTGCAAACAAAAATAGCTTTCTGCTGCTAACCTTCCTTTGCGGAAAGGAAAACACCCATGTTTTTCTTTGTCCTTTGTTTTCCATTTGTCCAACAAAATCTGACCAGCTGATGCTCTACCTATTTACTCTGTCTTTGACATTTTGGTGACTTCCACAACTATGCTTTAGAGTGAAGTGATAACCTGAGTTCAAACCTAAACCACCTCACTCAAGCTCAGTGAACTGACCTGGCATGACTGAGAATCCCTGGCTTTCTGCAGCAACCTGTACTGCTAATGCACAGGGTGGCTTCAGTGCTGAGCTACCTTTGCTCCCGCTGTGTTAACCAAGCTTCCCTAAGGCAGGCTGGCTTCACACTGAATATGTACCTTGATTTGCTTATCAATTTCCAGCCCTGCCACTGAAGCTACATGAAGGGTTTCTGGCAAGGGACAAACTCATCTCCAAGACAATAGCGTTGTGAATCCCTAAGGCTTGCCTTCAGCTTTGCTGCCTGTTATTTGGCTTTGCTGGCCACCTTCCCAGTGCCTGCACCCTTCTGCATGCCTCAGAGAGGAACTACTGAAGTTTATAGCAGCATTAACTCATCAGCTGGAAACTTGCCAGGCTGCTTACATTTTCACTACAATCGTCTGAGCCCTGATTACAGAAGGTGCTTCAAGACAGGATCCATGGTCAGAGGCAGAGTAGCAGACAACAGTTTTTCTGATGTGCTTGGATCCATTTGGGGTGCTGTGCACAGACATGTTAGGACTTGCATATGTACTGCAAACTGCCTCTATAAAGGGAAAAATTGTCCCTTGCTTTTGTTTAGCTTTTTGTTTATTTGAGGTACTTCTGTGCCTGTGGGACAAAGGCAGAGAATGCAAGCACAGAGCACAAAGTATCAAAAATCAAGACCTACTGCACCACCCGTGCTGCTCATTTCTCACAAAGGTGATACACCTCTGGAGAACCAATGACACGTGTCTAGCTTACTGTTAGTTAGCAGAACATGACAACTTTGTGCAATGAAAACAGGACTGGACTCAAAACTAAAAGTCAAAACTGGAGGAGGAGGGAGAGAATAATAAATCAGCAGAAAAATCACAACGCATCTGCTTTTTTTTAACTGACAACAGGACAAAATTTGTGCTTTCAGTGACTCTTTTAATAATTGCTGTTGCTGCTTGGAATCAAAGAACCCATATGTTTTCCAGGATGATTACACTACAAAACAAAACCCTGATTAAAATACAGTTTTTAAAATGAGAGTAAAAAACACTTCCTGATGAGCTTTCCCTTAACATTATCGTTTGAATCTTGTAACAGCAATAGTTTGCACATTTAAGAGGTCACTTAAACTATTTCCTGCTTGAAGGTAGAATCAACTGTATCTAACCTGTTCCTGTCAGTCATTTGCCTAAACTCCATTCTTAAAAACCTCTGGTAATGTAGATCCACTGCCTCCTTTTGCAGCTATTCCTCACATCGAAATTAAGTCTCTGTTAAGGCAATTTAACTTGCTCTCTGTAACCATCCATTCTGGACTAGCAACAATTGCCTTATTTCCTTTGCAGCAACTTTCTTCTATATTCAAAGATCTTTCTTCCTTTCTTCAAAGTACATGATCCTCAGAGTGGCTACACCTTTCCTAAAGAACTGCTCCTCATCCAGTCTTTTTTTCCCCCCGTGGTTTCATGCAGCTAATTATGCCTACTAAAGTGCTGTGCCTTGCAGTTCTCATTATTAAATTACCTAGTATTTTTAAGGTCGCTTCCTATATTTGTCCACATCACTTTGGACCTAGTCCTGTCCTCCAGTGTGCCTAAAAGCCCTTTCTCCCCACTGTCAACTGCTAATGTATTATTTCTATGCTCTAGTCCAGTATCCTCATCAATAATGAAAACATCAGTTGCTAAGGACCACAGGATGGTCCTCTATAGACCCTCTCTACACGTTCTTCCAACCTGGAAGTGACTCACCGGTAACTACAGATCACTATGGTGTTTTGCCAATGAAATTTCTCCCATTTGTTTCTGAAAGCAATGTTTTCAACGCTGTCAACTAAATCTGTATCTGAGTTTCTAAAAGTTCTGGCCAGTCTGTTTTTGCAATAAGTGTTACAAAATTAACAACTGCTTCAGCCAGTTCTGAACTAGGCAACAGTATAGTACATTCTTTGCACAAGGAAAATTAATGCAAGCAGGCTATGACTCGTTTATCACTAGCAGTTACTGGCCCAAAGCAAGGCATTTTGAAGTAACATGATCATTCCTGGCTAGCTTAATGGTATAGATGCTCCTGTCTGAGATCACAGCTGGATATCCTTGTTCCTGCCTACCCGGCCCCGAACTCAGAAAATATGCTCAAGGTATTAAGTCTCCATTACCTGTCTGAAGATGTTCCACATCTATGCAAACCTGAGTTACACCAGCTCAAGTAAATCTCCATATATTAGTTCTATAAGAAGTAGTCAGGCAATTTTAAATAAAAGTTTGAATGCAGTTTAGCTGATTCTCTTGTATTTGCACTTTGTTAATTTGAATTAAAAGCAGGTGTCCCAAGCCTGCAAGTGAGTAAAGAAACTGACACACAGAGACAAGTCAGTCTGAGAGGGAAGAATTCAGTGCTAGAACCCTGCCATACATACTGTTTATCACAACCTAAATATAACAGGCTGGCAGCGGTGAGCAATGCACAGTTTGAGTGTAAAAAGAAATATATATATGTATACATACACATGGCATATTTCAGTCAGTTTTATCACAGAGCCTGAAGAGCATTTGTACAGTTGTACAAATGGATATTCAAAAAGCAGATTTGTCCTTAACTCTAAGGAAACATTACTTGGCATTTTTTACAAACTTTTGCACAACAGTGCTTAAAGATTAGTTGAAAAAAACCTATTTCAGACTTTTTTATTGTTCCCAGATACAACTTAGACATATTGAGAATCAGTTCCTTAACACCAGTAGCTGCATGAGAAGTGTTTGAACTATTTCCACAACTCTAGAGTAGACAGACAACCATGATTTTTTTTTTCCATTTTGAATGAGATACTAATGAAAACTAGTGAAATATCTACATGACCTTTTGACTAGCACACAGACATTTAGGAGCATGTAGGACTGCACTGTATGGACACTGCTTACACAAGTGTCAAACCTGCAAATCTGCAGGCATGAAAACTTATTCCCATGAGCAGATATGTTGATTTGTGTTGTATAACCCTGAGTTAATTATGCCACTGAGAATACTGGCATGAGAAATTCACTGTGTGGGGGCTGGTAAAAAACCCTGGTTTATAGCTTGCAAGAGGTCAATACTAGCACAGGGGAAAAAAAACCCCAAAACCTCAAGCATTTTGAGTTAGTAGATCTGTCATCTCTCCTCAACTGAAAAGAAAGTAATTTAAATATTCTCACAGTTTAAAACATTCAGGAGTTACACAATCTTCCACTACTGCATTTTTTTAATAAAAGCATGTTAAATAACAGTGCACACTAGCTCTACTTAACACTTAAATGTTTTACTGAAATGCCTTTCTAAATGTGCATCATTCCTGCTCCTTAAGCAGTTTCACTGACTACTGACAAATAAGGTAAAAGCCACTCTGCACACATAAAGAAGGTTGTTACTACAACTGGACAGAAATACAAAACTACCAGATTTCTGACTGCTGTGCTAAATTATACCACTCTTTCTCACTCTGACCTGGACTATAACCTTATGGTAAGAAAGGAGGGAAGAACGAGAATGGAAGAAGAAAATGTTTAGGAAAAATAATTCTAGATAAATCAGGGCTATAACCTGATAAACGTATCTTTAAATCACTGTGAGTCACTGCCTTACATTCAGTAACTAACAATGAAAGAATTCATTTAGAAGGAACTGCAGGACTAGGTTCAGACGGGGACAATACTAAAATGTACAATTTCAATATTCATTTGAGGGTTACTTCAAACATGTTCTTATGGGACCTGTGAACCCTCTTCATTGTATTTTTGTAACTGCAAACTCCCATACAGGCAAGGAAGTGTTAGAAAAAAATCATGTGGGTTTGTGTTCTCAGAACCATTCTGCAAACTTCAGCTTTCCTTTCTTGCAGCGTGCATTTATTGCACTCAGTGGTAAGAAAGTGCTGGGCATGGAGAGACAATAAAAAAATAACGTGATAGAAAATACATTATCAAGTAGAGTTTGAGTGATGTTTTTTTAAATTTTGCTCATTCAGCTTCAGCACAGGCATTTTTGCACATACTCCTAATATAACTCTGTCTTACATACCTTAATAAATTTCTCCTTCTGCAGGGAACCATTTAGTGTTCACAGTGGGGGTTTTCACTGCAGAGGTGAAACCAAGAAAAACTGACTTTTTTTTCCCCCTCCGTGAAACTCAAGATTTAGCAATATGAAGACATTTTCCCAGCAAGAAATTAACAGAATAAACACAAAACCAGAGGACTGTCATTCATCCCAAAAGTCAACAGCTTGAGTGGGAAAAAAATCAGTACATGTGAAGATTTAGCCACACACTCGTGCTACTGTATAGGGGCCTGCTATTTGACAGCATGCAGAATATTTTCTCCTGATTTCAAAAAAGCAACAGAATGCCTGGCTTTAACAAAGGGGAGGGATGGAAACTTACTACATTTGAGAAACAAAGGAATGGATTGACTTATTCACGTCGTGGTGTGTGTGACAAAATGCTTTGTTTGAACAATGCCTGCTCTGAGGGGATGGAGGAAAAATCCAGGAGAGTTCATCTGAATCACCTATCTAAACCATTTAAGCAAACTTGGATGATTTTTTTTCTTTTTCCCCTCCCTGGGGAGCTTTACAGAGTAATCACATGAATCTGCTTCACTTTCTGACTGGAGCAATCACCTCCGTGGCAGAACTGCAGCAAACCACAGCTGTGCAGTAACATCTTCAACAGGCACAACTGTTTGCAGAGTAAACATTTGCCTATAACCTTACTGTAGACAGAGTATGTTAACAAAAGGAAGGCTTCTACTCAGCTTAGCTGTGGCACCTTTCTCGCAAACACAGGGCTGCATTCACTCAAATCCAGCACTACCTCTGCACATAGAAGAGCCTGCACCACCAGCACAATTGTTCATCGCTCCTCATTGTTTCAGACAGCTCAACTGAAAGAGCTTAAACTGCTGGTCTGCAGAATACTCTCACAATATTGCTTTAAATACATACTGCAGTGCTTCCCCAGTGATGGGATAACAACCACAGTAAGACACAAACATCTGGATTCAGGGGGCCATAACTAAACCAGTAATAGCATTGGTCTGCCAGGGTTTTGCAGGCATTCTTCTTTTTGTCAAACTGCAGACCATGAGGTTGGCAACACTCTGCAGCATAGAATTAGCCCAAGATGTAGCAGCAATGAAAGGGACAAATGCAGTCCTTAGGAAGTAGAAGAATCCTGTATTAAAACAAAACTCCTACATTTCTTGCTCCCAATTGTGCTTAGTCCGCATACTTTGGAGTGTTATTTTAAAATAAATAATTTTAAAATTAACTATTCACAAACCATCAAGCTACTTGCAAGTCTAGGAGAGGCTACAAACAGCAAAATCATCAACTGCTACCTTTTGCAGTATTGCTCAAGAAATCACAGCAGTATATATTAGCATGCAAGGCCTGAAAATATATAGTAATCAATATAGTAATCCCTATTAAGGAAAATCTTTCCAACAGACCTATTCAATCAGGCACCCACTGGCTAGAGGATGAGACAGTGAAGGGAGCCTTTGGGGTGATCCAAGCAGCTCTCCCTTAGTAAAAAATCCCACCTCCCAGCAGCTATGAGTGAAGAAAGTTGTCTCTGACCATCTGACCAACGCTCCAAGGCATGTGTTTTGTCTGGCCTTTCTTCTTTTTTCTTTTTAACCACTTGTTTTCAGATATCTCATTTTTAATTTAAGGAAGAGAAGAGGTTAAAGCCAACTGACAGAAAAGGATGTAAAACGCTTAAATTCTCCCACTTGCCTGGGAAAGATACATTACTTCAACTCACCTCTTTAAACCACATGAATTAAGCTCTGAGTGAATACACTGAATTTGGTGTTTGCATTCATTTCTGACAAAGTTTATACTAAAGTGGATTTGTTGTAAAATGGATTGTGAACTATAAACTAAGCTGACATGACTGTTACTAAATTCAACTTCAAAAACTTTTCCACGAAGATGAACAATGACTAATTTTGGAATGAAAATGAGGAAGTGTGAGCAAAGAAGACTGGGAGTACACATTTTTGCTATTGCGGATGAGTAGGGCAGCCAGAAACAGCTAAAGGAAGCTGCTATCAATCACAGCACCCTTGGGAACAGCCCCACATGTGCCAGCCCTAAAATCTGGGAAGTACAATGAGCACTGGAGCCAGCAGTGTGCCCTGCTCCACCTGAGCAGCAGCCTCCAAGTTGGACAGGTTAGAACAGCAGCCTCAGATATAACCTTAACCACAGAGCAGCGACCTCTGATCTAAACAGTTTTATGCTATGAGCTGAAAATAGTTATTCCAGATATGTCAAACCTATTTAAGAGCATCTCTGCAGCCCAGATTTACCATGCACTATGTGCAAGATCTTTGCGGTATTTTCCTGAGAATGTGTAACAGTGGGGTTTGGCACACTTCCACACCTTGAAGTATGTATAAGTGCTTGGCCATGGTTTGAAACTGAGCTGCCTAGGAGCAATAGGGCCAAGATCTTTTTAGCTTTGCTTTATGCTATTAAAAGCACAAAAGAAATTAAATACAGCACACTGCACCAAGTAGCACAGCTTTGAGTTAAGCCAGTAAAAGCAAGAAAAAATGGAAACAGAAACCTGTGTCCTCAATTTGAGTTCCAGTGTTATGGTGTATGTTGGACAGTAACTGACTTGTTTCTGGCTCTTCTGTTGGATAGGAGAAAACATGAGTAGAAAGCAGCACTTAATTTTCATCCAACATCTTTAATGTCCTAAGACCAAATTTAATTTTATTGGTTTGGATGCCTTATCTTTCCTGAAAATCACACTGAAATCACAGGAATTCAGTACTGTTGCACGTTAAAGAGTAAAGCTATCAGCACAAAGATATTGAGTTTAATACTGGTACCCCTGAGATGCAGTTCATATTCACTATTCACAAACACAACAGCATGATGCATGACAACATGATTTTTTCAACAGTTCATTGTCCAATTAAGAGAATCAGAAATCAATCTTTACTGTTGAGACAGGCAAGGAAAAAAAACCCACCAAAACTATTTAGTCAGTTTTACTGTGCCTGTCATTCTGCTATCCCTGTGCCTAAAATGGAAGTTAACGTGTAGCCCAGGCCTGCTCAACACACCCAGGACTTGGTGCTCTGGCACTTTTATACAAACAGATGTTATAGTAATAGCTGTGACTGTGGGAAAATTAACTGCTGGGGAAACCTACACCACTTTTGCATGAGAATTCACAGTACAACCAGTGAGTGTCATTGTAAAGTAGTTAAATCAGCCTCAGGCCACCCTGATGAGGTGACTCCATGGGCAGTAGCATTGGCAGGTGAGAAGTGGTAGCAGTCATCAGTGTTTAACACAATATGTGAGAGTTACACGTAATCTTCAGTATTTGTATTGTATCCTGTTAAAGTATCATTTAATGTTTTATATGTATTAAAATACATTATTGTATTTTAAGAATTGCTATTTTTTTATTACTTATGTAACTGAGTAACCAGAAGGACTATCAGCACCCAAGAGCATCAGTTGGCAGTTGTATTCTTGTGAAGCCTGCAACATGTGGACTGCAAATGATAAGGGTGTGCTCTAGAACTGGATGAGAAACAATTGTGCATGAAAAACTGTCTTTGGGAGAGCTTATGACTCAAGGTTTGTATTTTTAAAGTACATGAATATGCCCAAGTTATACAGGGTTTTAAATGTTTGGACTTTTTTACAAATTCTTTTTCTTTTACAAGAAATGTAATAAGTAGCAGTCTGCTGCTTGTTGCATGATGAGCAATGAAGGTGTCATATGCCTGCTATGTCAGCCTGTAGTCTAATCTGTGCTACTACATCCTATAAGAAAGTATGTTACAAGTGTCAACCCTTCTGCAAATAACACACAGCTGCATTTACCTCTTGATACCAGAAAGGCTCATTCTAACAAGTCAATTTCAATGTTAATGGTAATCCTTTGGGCACTGAAACTCTGTCCAACTGTTCTTTGTGAAAAACCAGATCTTCTGTTACAGAAGCCTACCTGTCTTGTAAATATTTTTTATTTTGCAAAAGATAAAAATGCACTCATCATAAAGTTGCTATTGAGTAAACCCGTTAAATTCCTCTTTAAAAATACCTACAGGAACAGAAGAATTGACTTCCTCACTGGCAAAAAATAATATTTTCCCCTACACTCTGTAGGAGAGAAACTTGAATAATTTTAGACACATGGGGGGGTTTTCATCATTCTCAACAGCATTCCTGGGCATCTGGCTGTACCAGCTCACAAGCAAAACACGCTGCAATATTCTTGTGCTAATAGGAGAGGAACAGACTTTTCCAAGGAGCTAAGTATCAGATGGTATTGGAGAGTGTGAAGGTGGATGCTCCTCTTTCTAAAAGCTGTAACTTGCTGTACCAGAAACTTTTACAATTATCTTTTTGGCAACTCTAAGGCAAAGTGTCAATGTTCTATTTCATTTGAATTGCAGGTCCAAGCATAAAATGCATGACCAACACAGAACTAGATCCCAGTAATTTATTAAAAGTTATCTATAGCAGTTATTTAAAACCAAACCAAACGAAAAACAGCTCCCAAAAAATCCTCACCAAAACAAACTAACAGAAAAAAAACCAAAATCCAAAGGCAACAGACACCTGCTCTCTCAAAAAAAGCTTGCCTTTATTGAAAAAGGAGAGCCACTGACCCTACATGCAAATACATCAGACTGCCACAGGCAATCTACAGCACGGTCCTCAGGGTAAGACACCACACGTTCAATACAACACCACTCTGGTTAGTCCCTGCACTCATGGATTAGTGAGACAGAACAGCTCACATTTTATCCAATTCACAAAATGTGCACCAAACCTTTCCAACCATTCAAAAGCCAAACAACTCCAACAAAAAATCAGAAGGCATTTCCAGCATTTTTTAAAAATATGTAAAAGGTACCCTGTTACACATCAGCTAATAAGATACTTTGCAGTCATAAATCTTACTGAGAAGCATCAAATGAAAGCAACATTATTTAAATGTATCATTAGTGCAAATCGAAACAGTGGATGCTCACAAGTAATAAGAATTTTTATGCATTCCTTAAACAAAAGTAGAGCATACAAAAGATTTAAAGAAATTAGCTAAACTATGCTATTATTTAACTTTCCTACAGATCAAGTGCTCCGGTTCCCAACCGTCACTTTATCAAAGATTAAATCACTCAGTCTTCCATACTTAAAATTTCATTTTCTAAAACAATACATTTTCTAATACAAGTGTCTCCCAAGCTGGGAACTTCCTTAAAAGTATCCTCTATCAAGAGACTATACAATTTTGACCAACAGACACATAAAGTTAAAGGCAATACTTCAGTTTATCTAACTGTTACACAACATACTAAGAGAAAGCATATAAAAATCATATACTGTTCTTTACTTTTGAATGAAAGTCTATAAACTCTATAAACTCAGCACTCAAAATGCCAGTTCAAACTACATGCAGGTACTAGATCGAAAGCTTCAACATATTTTGAAGTTCATATAATTGTTTCACAAAGGCAGTGACTAGCTACAAACAACAAACTGAATACACTTTACTGTGTACATCAATCACTAATGACTATGTCTCCAACATGCAGACAAAACAGCAAACTTCAGTTTCAAATGTTTCCTACGCTTGTTCAATCTGCTGTACACAGTTTTTGTCTAACAGTCACCAGTCATAAACACTAAGTTTTCCATCTGTTAACCTGAGCACATTAATCTCCTACCACCGTCCACGATTTAAGAAGCTGTTACATACCTGCAGTTAGGAGGAGGATCAAGGGTTATTTCAGCTAGCTCCTTCTGGATTCTGTTGGTGAAATGAGAACAGACACAAAGCATTTGAGATAGTCTATAGAATAAATCAGGGAATTACACTGCCCTCTACCACCATGCAGTTAAATGCAAGATTGGCTTTGCCTTCAGTAATGCTAACATGGCTGCTTCCTCTTTGTTCTCAGAGGCATAACCCAAATCCCACAGCTGAGAAACTTTGCAGTTTTTTTCCTGCTCCACGCTGTATGTAAACAGAACAGTTACAACTGAGTCGGGTAGAAATGTCCCACAAGTATTCAGAAAAGTAACTCTTTTTCACATCCAAGCACTTTTTACCAGAGAGATTTTCTTTTCAAGCTAATATGCAAATGAGGCGGGGGGGAGCCTGCACAGGCAGATTTGACAATGACTTCAAACCAGCGCTACAGACCTGTGACTGAGGCTCCAGTGAACCGCGCTGGCAGCAGGCACACTCTTTTCACCTATTACTTTGCAGTGTGTTTAAAAAGTGGATTTGCAGATCTGCCAGGCTGTCTCTGTTACTGGAATAATCTCTATGGATCAACTTTGCTTGTTTCCACACCTTCTGCTGCCTTTCCTCCCCCAACCTTATACAGTAGCTGTATTTACATGATAAAAAGCAATATAATAACTTGAAATAATCTCTGCTTAGCTTTACTCAATTACAACCATTCCCAAAGAGTTAAGAAAATTAATATCAAAAACTTCTTGTCAATTTAACAGTTTAGTCAAGTAAGTGGTGCAATTTCAAAAGATACATGTTAAACTTCTCTTAAAAATATCAAGCAAGACTTTTTTCACAAAAGGACCCATATGAGCAATGCTGTGAATTTTAACAAATTTAACAGGTGAATTTTAGCAAATAGCAAGTGCTAAAATATGAGCTAACAGAAACTGCTCTGGATGTCCTTGCACTAGTACCATAAGTTCAGTAAACCTACTGAACTATTTGAGATGTATGGAATTAGACTTACACCAATTAAAATGAAATAAAAGCAAGACAGGAAAACTCAGTGTCAAAAGCCTACAACTCAGACTTTTCAAATAAAGATAAGTAACAACAAATTGCAAAGCCTACACAGTAGTTCCAGAAGTTTTTTTTCTTCAGCCAGTCCTATTTCAAAGGGTTTCTTTAACAAGTTCGAAAGTCATTAAGGCCACCCAGTCATTCTCTGCAACACTTTTGGCACATAGCAAAGAGTATGTACTAAATTTAAGTCCAATACAAAATTACTAAAATGTTTCTAAAAGTCTGAACTACAGCATTCATGCTGAATAAGCAAAATTTGAAGCTACTACAGCTATTTTACAACTTTTCTTGCTACAGGATACTTATAGAAGTTTGTAAAGAAAAGCAGCTCCAGGGAAAGGACTGAAGAGTTGTTTCACCTCCAGAGATCACAGGAATCATGGGATTTAACGTTTGCATATTTCACACAGCTGATCTTACAGAAATTACCAGAGCGTCAGACTGCCAGTAACCTGACATGCAAATAAACATGCAACGAGATTCTCATATTTAAAAGTAGAGGCTACCTGTAGAACCTCGTGGTTTAAATCCACAGATCCTAAGGGAGAAAACTCCCCAAAGTTTCTCCTGAAAGAACTGCAGAATGAACTTATCCCTTCAAGGTGTGTAAGACTCTCCAGTACATCAATATGAAAAGCCAGTCATGAGGCCCACAAAAGCCACTGGCCTTTTGCAACTTCTTTAATTAGAGAGCATTGCCTGTCATCAGTCTACAGATCATAATAAAAGACACCTGGAGGACTCCACCCTTTACCAATCAGGCATGGAAACCTAACTCAGAAAAAGACAGCCACAGCTGATGCTCTCTCTCGCATTTTTGCAAATACAAACCGTTTTCAGGTGCCCCCCTCCCAGCCACCCTGTAAGTTACCAAGTACTTGTAACAACTCTTCAAAAGACACATGACAAATCTGGGTAAATGTTACCCCAACAAAACCTGGATTAATGAAAACACTTCTTGGTGGGTTTCTGTACTACCAAAGATGGTACTTCTCTCCCTTCCATGTACCTTTGAAAGAACCCCTCTGCTCTGAAAAGTGGAATCCAAGTACTATGACTCCAGGGACTGCAAAAATACTTCAGAATGTTTCATTCTCCCCTTTACCTTTTTGCACTAGTAGATAGCTTAGCAGTAGTTTTGCTGGATAGTTTGGTGTTCTTCTTCTGCTGGGTGGCAGAGGGTTTTCGTTCTTCTTGCTCTTCAGGTTCAGGTGCAGGCGGATCCCTCTGATCGGCATCTGAACTACCACTGCTGGTACTTGGACTTTCATCGTCTGACCTCTGCCTATCACTGGACATCGTGGGGAACTTTTTTGGGGAGGGAAAAGAAAAAAAGCAGAGTTAACATTACAACAGGCAGGACTCTCTCCTGTCACTCCCCAAGTTCCACTGATCTCTGCCTATCACCAGACATCATGGGGAACTTTTTCTGGGAAGAAAAGAGGCAGAGTTCATACAACAGGCAGGACTCTCTCCTGCCATTCCCTGAGTTCCAGGGAACAATTTGAATAGGTGTTAACTCAGTTTAGGTGAGAAATTAGTCAAAATATACTTCTTTGTCTCATCCCCAAGGGCTGCAGTTTGACAGTTACGAAGCAATATTTACACTTCTGAAAATACAGATATTTCCAATTTTTAAACCCACTCGCATTTTTTTCATACTTTAAACAATATGCCAATTGTCGACTTTGTTCTAAGGCATGAGACAGATTTAGCAGGGTACTTAGGCAATGAACATTAATAACTTATGACACATTGTAAATAACAGACCTCACTGAAAATGTTTTTTAAAAAGTCACTAATACCCTGTAAATATTTACACTGGAGCAAAGCATTTTATTGGGTCTAAACGCCAGATCCCCCCTCTCCCCCTCTCTCCGAGAAAATACATTGCCAGTAACACTTGGGTTGATTTCAGACGGAAATGTACACTTGCTCTGTGCATTTAAAGGGCTGGCGGGGGGGGGGCAACGGGGTTTGTTTTTTTGT